>CM076848.1:106971574-107398419 GCA_039519185.1 Astragalus membranaceus | reverse complement strand
TTCGCTTCCAACGCCGCATTTTGCTTATTCTCGGCCACATAGGCCGTAATTCGATCCCATATGTTGGGTGTAGACATCATCAACATCTATGGACCGTCCCATCCTGTAGGCTTACAGAAGCCTCTTGGACGAGTTGATTCTTCAATCACTTCCCTCTCCCAAATGAAGCCATGGGTAGGGTGCAGATCAAGTGAAGCATATATATTGTCCTGAGGGACATATGCTGTGTCAGAGGGAGTACATGGCGCTATGTTCGCCAATTGTTTGTCAAAGGTATGTTTAGTGATGTGGTCAACTTCAGCCAAGAAATAGCTTTGGTCGCCTTCCACGTTTTCGACTAGGCCATCCTCTCTCCAGATGGAAATTCTCTGATGGAGTGTTGAAGGGACTGCCCCAACTCCGTGGATCCACTCTCGACCAAGCAATAAATTGAAATTGGCCTTGGTAGGAATAACCATGAACATGGTTAATCTTTTAACACTTCCTACCACTAGCTCCACCTCTATGGCTCCCAGAGAATAGCCAGATTTTCCCTCATAATTGGTGAGAACAATGTTGTGTGGCCTTAGATCGGTATCTGATTTACCAATCTTTGCCAGCATGCTGAGGCATTAAATTCACTGCAGCTCCTCCGTCGACGAGCACCTTGTTAACGCCTACATTATTAACTTTGGCCTGAATGAACAAAGGCTTTAAATGGTACTTCATGCCTCCATTTGGGTGTTCAAAAACTGCACTTTGTTCCTCCATACAGCCATTGTTGAGTACATAATAGCAAATTGGCTTATGCTTAGGCATATCTTGGTCGAAGTCTTGCTCAACTTCATTGACTTCTAACATCACGTCGAACTCAATGGGAAGTATTGAGACGACACATATGATGTCTAAATCAGGCTGAGTCTGAGAAGTCAGATCCCATCTCTTCGTCATCCAGGTTAAGGCCTTCTTCTGGGTTGAGGCCTTCTTTGACAACTGTAAGAGAAGGAAATATCCTCTCTGTGGCAGGCTTTCTTTGCACTTCGACAGACTAGGCTATTTTCTTTCCCTTGTTGGTGGCTGGGTTTCAACTTCTCTCAGCAGCAATGAATTTCATTTGGCGTTGATGTCTCCGCCATTGTGTTTTAGTCATGGGGTTTTTCCCCTTGTAATTTTTACTATAAACATACTTGTTGAAATCATATGTCTTGTTCTGGGTCATGGCACTCGAGCTTTCCTGCACCATTTTTAAGAAGTACCCTGCATCTTTCCTTCCTGAAAGCACCCACCTTTCGACAGGTGATTTTGTGGGAGGCACAAATGTTTTTGCCCCCTTATGAGGTGATCTCATTGGAGGTGTCACTTTGAATGGGATACCTCTTTGATTAAAGCTAAATTTTGGCCTGTTATCAACTCATGTATTCTTTCTCTTTTGTTGAGGAGTAGAATGTTCAAGGCTTTTTGCAGCCTCCTTATCAAATACTGAGCTACACCTGGGGCACAACATTACTTCGGTATTGTTGATTTTGCATCTATTGAGGATATGAATCAATTCCTCTTCATCTTTTGGGTATACCACCTGCATTTGATCTTCATGTTGTTCTTTAGTCACCATTTTGACAATTGCCTCAGACCTTTCAGCACTTTTCGACATACTGGTGTTTCCAACAGTGTCTTGACTAGCTTCGACAACGAGGATATCAATTTCAGTATAATTTGCCTCTGCAGTTGGCAAAGGATTGCTGTCGATTTGCATTGAAGGTTTTGACTTATCATCAAACTTTAGTCTCCCTTCACTTAGTGCTTTCTGAACCAAGTCCCTGAAAAGAACACATCGAGAAGTGTTATGGCCTAAAAAATTATGATATTTGCAGTACCCTCTTTTCTTTTGTTGTTCTAATAGTGGTATTCTTAGGCCTTTAGGCACTAAAATCTGGCCATCAGAAACCAACAAATCAAATATTTGGTCACACTTTGTGACGTCGAAGGTATATGTTTTTGCAATATATTTGTCATTTTTTGGTTCGACAGGATTTTTCCCATCGGAAGGCCTCAATAACTTACAAGTATATGGAGGTCCGGGCTTTAGTTCTGCAATATTAACCTCTTCTTCGACCTCTTCATATGATATGTCGAAGTCTTGGTCACTATCGTTAGCATTAACATAAGCAACCTTTTCCTTTTTATTAAATCGATTAGTTCTCGCCTTCTCATCTTTAAGCCTTTCGACTTGTCGAACTCTGTCAGCCAATTGAGCCATGTCTCTCAAGTGTAAAGTGTCTAACTTTTTCCTAATGGAATAATCTAGGCCACCAGCAGCCATTTCAACTAACTCATGCTCGGGTATCTGAGTAAAACATCTAGCCTTGAGAAGTCTAAATCTATTGAGATAATCGTCAATAGATTCTGGCATTTTGCGTCGAACACTCACCAATTCTTTAAGGCTAATTTTACATTGGCCCATGTAGAATTGTTCATGAAACGCTTTTTCTAATTGATTCCAATTAAACATGGAATGTGGGGGTAATGTGGTGAACCATGTGAATGCATTTTTTGTTAAAGAATTTGGGAAATATTTCATTCTTAAATTCTCATTTTGCGCTATGTCACCAGCCTCAGTCAAATATCGTGCAATATGTTCGACAGTGGATTCGCTGCTGTTGCTAGTCAAAAAGAAGGATGGTAGCATGAGATTGTGCATAGATTATCGACAACTCAACAAAGTGACGATCAAGAATAAATATCCATTGCCAAGGATTGACGATTTGCTTGATCAACTCCGGGGTGCGGTGGTATTTTCAAAAATTGATCTGAGGTCGGGCTATCATCAAATAAAGGTACGAGCCTTAGATATTCCGAAGACAGCTTTCCTTACGAGGTATGGACATTACGAGTTCGTGGTAATGCCCTTCGGTTTGACTAATGCTCCAGCGGTATTCATGGATTACATGAACCGAGTGTTTCACACGTACCTTGATCAGTTTGTAGTAGTTTTTATTGATGATATCTTGGTGTACTCTAAGACCATTGAGGACCATGTTCAACATCTCCGCATTGTTCTGAACGTACTCCGAGAAAAGAAATTGTATGCCAAGCCGTCGAAGTGTGACTTCTGGATGCCGGAAGTGAAGTTTTTGGGACACGTAATTTCCCAATCGGGAGTTGCGGTGGATCCCGGTAAAATAGAAGCTGTATTGAACTGGGAAAGACCAACATCTGTTACTGAAATAAGAAGTTTCTTGGGTCTAGCTGGTTACTACAGGAGGTTTATCCAAGGTTTTTCACAATTGGTTCTTCCACTTACTCGGTTGACTCGCAAGGCCCAACCGTTTATATGGAATGCCGATTGTGAGGAATGTTTTCAAGAGTTGAAGGTTAGGTTGACTTCTGCTCCAATCCTAATTCTTCCAGATCCGTCTTTGGATTTTCAAATTTACAGCGATGCTTCTGGGAAGGGTTTGGGATGTGTTCTCATGCAGAACCAACAAGTTGTAGCTTATGCCTCCAGACAGTTGAAGACTCATGAAGAGAATTATCCAACCCATGATTTGGAGTTGGCAGCTATTGTGTACGCACTGAAGATTTGGAGACATTACCTGTATGGGTCTCGTTTCGAAGTGTTTAGTGATCATAAAAGTTTGAAATATTTGTTTGATCAGAAGGAGTTGAATAACAGGCAGAGAAGGTGGGTGGAGTTTCTGAAGGATTATGACTTTGAATTGAAGAATCATCCGGGAAAGGCTAATGTTGTAGCTGATGCACTAAGTAGGAAATCCATTCACATAGCAAAGTTTATGATGCACGAAATGAAATTGTTGGAGTCCTTCAGGGACTTAAATATGAATGCAAGATCAGGGAAGAACCGGTTAGTGTTGAGCCATATGAGGATCTCCAGTTCATTAAGGGATTCTATTCGCTTAGCACAGGAAATTGATGTGAAACTACAATCGCAGAAATTATTGCCAGATTTTACGGAAGATAGTGATGGAGTTATTTGTTTCAACGGAAGGATCTGTGTGCCCGATAATGGAGATATTAAAATGCAAGTGCTAGAAGAAGCACATCGAAGTTTACTTTCTGTACATCCTGGATCCACCAAGATGTATAGAGATTTAAAGCAGATGTATTGGTGGCAAGGAATGAAGTCGGAGATTGCTGAATTCGTATCTCAATGCTTAAACTTGCCAAAGAGTTAAGATAGAACATCAGAAACCTGCTGGTTGCTACGGCCACTAGACGTGCCAGTGTGGAAATGGGAAGATATTTCTATGGATTTTGTAATGGCGTTGCCAAGGTCTCAAGTCGGTAACGACTCCATATGGGTGGTTGTGGATCGGTTAACTAAATCAGCTCATTTTATTCCAGTTCGTCGAGCAGTAAAGTATCCAAGTTAGCTGAGGTGTATTTGAAGAACATAGTAAGGTTACATGGGTTCCTATCAGTATAGTGTCGGATCGAGATCCGAAATTCACTTCTCGATTTTGGAAAGCTCTGAATGAAGCATTGGGAACTAAAGTACTTCTTAGTACCGCTTATCACCCACAGACAGATGGTCAGACCGAGAGAACTATCCAGACATTAGAGGATATGCTTAGGGCTTCGGTACTTGATAACGGAAAGAAATGGGAGGATCATCTTCCATTGGTGGAATTCTTATAACAACAGTTATCATTCCAGTATCGGAATGGCACCTTTTGAAGCCTTGTATGGTAGGAAATGCAGGACTCCATTGTGTTGGTGGGAAGTAGTGAAAACCGATTGTTAGGACCTGAGATGATTCATGACACTACTAAAAAGATCCGCCAGATCAGGGAAAGAATGAAAGCTGCTCAGAGTAGGCAAAAGAGTTATGAGACAAAGGAGAGGGCCGTTCGAGTTTGAGTCGGGTGATCATGTGTTTTTGAGATTGTCACCAACGATTGGCACAGGTAGGGCATTACGGGTGAAGAAACTCAGTCCTCGGTATATTGGACCCTTCCAAATTATCGAGCGAGTTGGGCCTCTTGCATACCGTATTGCTTTGCCTCCACCATTGTCAAATCTGCATGATGTATTCCATGTGTCTCAGCTGCGGAAGTACATTCCCGATCCAAGTCAACCGTTAGATTTTGAAACGATTGACCTTCGACCGGACTTGTCCTTCCAACCTAATCCGAATTACATCATGGAACGTGGCGAGAGGACGCTACGGACAAAGTCAATTCCCATTGTCAAGGTGGTTTGGGATGGTTTTCCGCCGAGGAAGCTACTTGGGAGTTGGAGGACGATATGCGGACTCGGTATCCGTATTTGTTCTCTTGAGGTATATTGTGTCTATTTTTGAGGACAAAATTCTTTCAAGTTGGGGAGAATGTAACATACTCAAAATAATTAATCGAATTATTTGGATGTTGACCCAACTGGATTAATTTGGTACTTAATTGGTAAAATTATTAAGTGCTAAAATTAATTATTGGCTGTCATAGGATCGTTAACCGAATAATACGGATCAAGGAAGTTTTTGGAGTCGAAATAAGGGATCAAGATCAATATGGTAATTGGACCACGCTACCACTCATTTATTAATTAAATATAAGTGTGTGTGTGTGTGTGTTAATAAAAAGAAAGAAGGGTCCACGAGAGAGAGAGAGATAAACAGAGGAAGAAAAGAAGAAGAGGAAAGAAGAAGAGAAAGAAGAAGAGGAGTGAAGCCCAACCCTCCAAAATTCAACATCTTCATCATTTTTCCTCCCTCATCAAAACCCATATCTTTGGTAAGCTTCCCCTCCATTTTTCCCCCTTCTGTTTGATTTCGAAAATTGAGGGTTTGTGGGGTAAATTTGTTGAAATCATGGATTGATAGGTTGTGTTGATGATTGGGTTATGTTTAGGATCGAAGCTGGGAGCGGATTCACGCGTAGTGAAGTTCGAATCGAAGTTTGGAACGATTTGGTGAAATAGGGTTCCGTTCGAGAGTTTTTCAAGTCTCGGCAAATTTGGTTCGATATCGGCTCTCGCTTCAAGGGTGAGTTTTACTCACGCTTAGGATGTTTTTTGTGTCTCGATAAATTTTAAGTGATGTGATTCCGAGAGTCTTTGACTTGAAAAACCGCTATTTGGAAAAATATGTCGTTTTTGATAAAATTCGTTTCGATTGAGTTTTGATTGAATTGATTGATTGTGTGGTATTGGTTGGGTTTGTTTTGCTGGTTGTTAAATCTGTTTTCAGTCGGAACAAGAATCGGAATTGAGCGGAATAGCGAATTTCGCAAGAAAACGGAAAACCTGCACTTTTCTGTATATGGTCGCGTCGCGACCCGTCCCCTTCGCGTCGCGACCTGGCCCAGTTTTGTCACGCAAAAAGTTTCTGTCACTTTTCGCGTCGCGACAGAAGCAGTTCGCGTCGCGACGCTTTGCAGATTTTCAACAGTTTTTCACTGATTTTGTTTTCGCGATATCTTTTGATTCCGGAACCCGATTGAGGTGAAAGATGTTGGATGCTTATTCAGAGGCCTAACTGAATATTCTAGTTTTAAGGCAAAATAAACTGTTTTTCGAAGTTGTAAATTGTGTCGAAAAGAGGTAAATTAGAGTGCGAGTGTGAACTTGGTTTTATAAAAACGTGGGTTAAGTGTTCAACTGGTTATTTGAGGAGATGGACCCTGAGTTCATATGATTGTAGATATATGTTTATATATCGAGTTGGGTGACGACCCATGTTTTGACATACTAGGCGGGGCAGTCATGCTCCCCCAACCTAGGCTCCGTGCCAATAGGAGAATGTACTATTGGTAAGGGGGTTCACCGGGTATATAGCACTGGATTGCAGTCGGTGTTATGTCATGAGTTTGTTGTACGTACACCGGGGTTTAGCACTTTATTGCAGTCGGTGTCGTACTGTGCGATACACCGGGGTTTAGCACTTTATTGCAGTCGGTGCCGCACTTTGTTTGTTCACGTTCACCGGGGTTAGCACTTTATTGCAGTCGGTGTCGTGTTGATTTTAAAAAGGATTATTAATTGAACCGAGAGAGTTAGTAGGGGTCTCGGTAGAACTCACTGAGATTGTATCTCACTGTTTAAATGTTGTTGTTTTACAGATAAACAGGGACAGAAGAAACCTCAGAGGCACGAGTAGGTGGCCCCCGGGAAATGGATATGACTTAGCTTTATGTTTAGTTTATTTTCCTTCTTGTCCATATATCGTACACTAAGACATTAGTTCATGTTTGTCTTTCATTCCGCTTTCTTGTATGATTCTGACTACCAGTTGCTGACAGTTTACGGTCTGAGAACCGTATGGTCTTGTGTGTATAAGACAGTTATGTTATATTTCAGCAAAAATTTTATAGTGGTATCAGTCTGAGCAGGAAATATTATCTCTGATGTATGTTTAATGTGCACTTGGGTGTTTTTAACAAATAAAAATACCAGGGTGTTACAGTTGGTATCAGAGCGGTTCGACCTAGTCGGACTTAGCTTATAGGGTCTTTGCTTTTCCAGTCGTGATTTTCTTAGTATGCTATTAGACATTGAGCTTGATCAACTTAATACTTTGTGCATATTTCGCAGAATCATGGCCAGAAGAGGTAGAGGCGTTCCTCCTCCTGTTGATCCAAATTTTGAGTGGATGCAGAATGTCATTGAGAACCAGCAGAAAATGATGCAAGACATGATGCTTATGCATCAGCAGCAACAAATCCAACAGCAAAATGCTCAGCAGCATCAAGCTCCAGAGCCACAAGTGAACCCAAGGAGAATTTTCACAGAGTTCCTGAAAATGAAACCCTCCGAGTTTAGAGGTGGGCCGGATGTCATGAGAGCACAACATTGGCTGGATGACATTGAAAAGATCTTTGTAACAATGCAAGTGACCGATGAAGATAAGTTGAGGTTGGCATCCCATATGTTGAAGGGAGAGGCCAATAACTGGTGGACAAATGCTAGGGCCATGATGGAGACAATGGGAACTCCCCCGACTTGGGAAAATTTCCGAACATCATTTTTGGAACAATTCTTCCCCACGGCTATGAGGTTGGATAAGGAAAATGAGTTTTTGCTTACACAAGGAGGCTTGACCGTGGGCCAATACACGGCTAAATTTGAAGAGTTGTATCAATTCTTCGGTTTAGCTGGATATGCCCCAATGACCGATGGAAAACTGACAGGTACAAATATGGGTTGAGAGAGGATATTGCTCAAAGTCTTAGTTCTTTTCCGAGACCAACTATGCAGCCATGGTACAACAAGCTTATATCGCCGAAAGTGATTTGTCAAGGTTGTATGCAAGCAGAAAGGCATTCCATCAGAGCAAGAGGAACACTGGACCATCTAGTTCTCAGATGGGTCCCAGGCATGACTCGGGAAAGGAGGTAATTACAAAGGGAAGCAGGTGCAATCGTCTGATTCTGCACAGTTCAGGAATTGTAGACTTTGTGGAAGATATCACCGTGGCGAGTGTCCGCCAAGGCCAGATCGGTGCTATGTTTGTAATGAAGAGGGACACTATGCAAATAAGTGCCCAACAAAGAAGAATCTGCAAAGAGCACCAAATGCTCCTGGTCAGGGGCGAATCAACACATTAGATGCTCGAACCATCACACCTACTGATAATCTTCTGAGGGGTACGGGATCTCTTTTTAATAATTCAGTCAATATTTTATATGATTCTGGTGCAACTCACTGTTTTATCTCGCAAGCATGTGTGGATCGGTTGGGACTAGCATTGTCTGAGCTATCCGAACCGATAACTATTTTAACTGCTGCCAAGGGTCGTGTCCAGACCCAATCATTATGTGAAAATTGCCTACTTGTCATAGGCGACAGACAGTTTGTTGTGAAATTTATTTGCTTGCCTATGAGAAGCATGGACATTGTTCTGGGTATGAATTGGATGGCTGAAAATCATGTAACAATCAACTGTGCCGATCGAACTATTAGCTTCGCCTCCGAATCCGTAGGATTGACACAGGCAGATTCTGAAGACGATCTCTTACACCGAAGCAAGCCAGTCATTATTCCAAGGTGCGGAAGCTATTCTTATTATGTTGTCTGCATCTACTGAAACGGGTTTAGATTTGTCATCTGTGCAAGTGGTAAATGAATTTCTAGATGTCTTTCCAGAAGAAGTTTCATCCTTACCTCCTGACCGAGAGGTAGAATTCTCAATAGAATTGATTCCTGGTACAGGATCAATCTCTATTGCTCCTTATAGAATGTCTCCTTTAGAGTTGAAGGAACTGAAGTCTCAACTTGAGGAATTAATATCGAAAAGGTTTATCCGACCGAGTGCTTCTCCATGGGGTGCTCCGGTGTTGCTAGTCAAAAAGAAGGATGGTAGCATGAGATTGTGCATAGATTATCGACAACTCAACAAAGTGACGATCAAGAATAAATATCCATTGCCAAGGATAGACGATTTGCTCGACCAACTTCGGGGTGCGTGGTATTTTCAAAAATTGATCTGAGGTCGGGCTATCATCAAATAAAGGTACGAGCCTTAGATATTCCGAAGACAGCTTTCCGTACGAGGTATGGACATTACGAGTTCGTAGTGATGCCCTTCGGTTTGACTAATGCTCCAGCGGTATTCATGGATTACATGAACCGAGTGTTTCACACGTACCTTGATCAGTTTGTGGTAGTTTTTATTGATGATATCTTGGTGTACTCTAAGACCATTGAGGACCATGTTCAACATCTCCGCATTGTTCTGAACGTACTCCGAGAAAAGAAATTGTATGCCAAGCCGTCGAAGTGTGACTTCTGGATGCCGGAAGTGAAGTTTTTGGGACACGTGATTTCCCAATCGGGAGTTGCGGTGGATCCCAGTAAAGTAGAAGCGGTGTTGAACTGGGAACGACCAACATCTGTACGAAATAAGAAGTTTCTTGGGTCTAGCTGGTTACTACAGGAGGTTTATCCAAGGTTTTTCACAATTGGTTCTTCCACTTACTCGGTTGACTCGCAAGGCCCAACCGTTTATATGGAATGCCGATTGTGAGGAATGTTTTCAAGAGTTGAAGGTTAGGTTGACTTCTGCTCCAATCCTAATTCTTCCAGATCCGTCTTTGGATTTTCAAATTTACAGCGATGCTTCTGGGAAGGGTTTGGGGTGTGTTCTCATGCAGAACCAACAAGTTGTAGCTTATGCCTCCAGACAGTTGAAGACTCATGAAGAGAATTATCCGACTCATGATTTGGAGTTGGCAGCTATTGTGTACGCACTGAAGATTTGGAGACATTACCTGTATGGGTCTCGTTTCGAAGTCTTTAGTGATCATAAAAGCTTGAAATATTTGTTTGATCAGAAGGAGTTGAATAACAGGCAGAGAAGTGGGTGGAGTTTCTGAAGGATTATGACTTCGAATTGAAGTATCATCCGGGAAAAGCTAATGTTGTAGCGATGCACTAAGTAGGAAATCCATTCACATAGCAGATTAATGATGCATGAAATGAATTGTTGGAGTCTTTCGGGACTTAAATGTGGATCAAGCCAAAAGGAACCGGTTGGTGTTGAGCCATGAGGATCTCTAGTTCCATAAGGGATTCTATTCGCTTAGCACAGGAATTGATGTGAAACTACAATCACAGAAAGTGTTGCCAGATTTTACCGAAGATAGTGATGGAGTTATTTGTTTCAACGGTAGGATCTGTGTGCCCGATAATGAGATATTAAAAAGCAAGTGCTAGAGAAGCACACCGAAGTTTATTTTCTGTACATCCTGGATCCACCAAGATGTATAGAGATTTAAAGCAGATGTATTGGTGGCAGGAATGAAGTTAGAGATTGCTGAATTCGTATCAATGCTTAACTTGCCAAAGAGTTAAGATAGAACATCAGAAGCCTGCTGGTCTGCTACGGTCACTAGACGTGCCAGTGTGGAAATGGGAAGACATTTCTATGGATTTTGTAATGGCGTTGCCAAGGTCTCAAGCCGGTAACGACTCCATTTGGGTAGTTGTGGATCGGTTAACTAAATCAGCTCATTTTATTCCAGTTCGTTCGAGCAGTAAAGTATCCAAGTTAGCTGAGGTGTATTTGAAGAACATAGTAAGGTTACATGGGGTTCCTACCAGTATAGTGTCGGATCGAGATCCGAAATTCACTTCTCGATTTTGGAAAGCTCTGAATGAAGCATTGGGAACTAAAGTACTTCTTAGTACCGCTTATCACCCACAGACAGATGGTCAGACCGAGAGAACTATCCAGACATTAGAGGATATGCTTAGGGCTTCGGTACTTGATAACGGAAAGAAATGGGAGGATCATCTTCCATTGGTGGAATTCTCATATAACAACAGTTATCATTCCAGTATCGGAATGGCACCTTTTGAAGCCTTGTATGGTAGGAAATGCAGGACTCCATTGTGTTGGTGGGAAGTAGGTGAGAACCGATTGTTAGGACCCGAGTGATTCATGACACTACTGAAAAGATCCGCCAGATCAGGGAAAGAATGAAAGCTGCTCAAGTAGGCAAAAGAGTTATGCGACAAAAGGAGAAGGCCGTTGGAGTTTGAGTCGGGTGATCATGTGTTTTTGAGATTATCACCAACAATTGGCACAGGTAGGGCATTACGGGTGAAGAAACTCAGTCCTCGGTATATTGGACCTTCCAGATTATCGAGCGAATAGGGCCTCTTGCATACCGTATTGCTTTGCCTCCACCATTGTCAAATCTGCATGATGTATTCCATGTGTCTCAGCTGCGGAAGTACATTCCCGATCCAAGTCAACCGTTAGATTTTGAAACGATTGACCTTCGACCGGACTTGTCCTTCCAACCTAATCCGAATTACATCATGGAACGTGGCGAGAGGACGCTACGGACAAAGTCAATTCCCATTGTCAAGGTGGTTTGGGATGGTTTTTCCGCCGAGGAAGCTACTTGGGAGTTGGAGGACGATATGCGGACTCGGTATCCGTATTTGTTCTCTTGAGGTATGTTGTGTCTAATTTTGAGGACAAAATTCTTTCAAGTTGGGGAGAATGTAACATCCTCAAAATAATTAATCGAATTATTTGGATGTTAACCCAATTGAATTAATTTGGTACTTAATTGGTAAAATTATTGAGTGCTAAAATTAATTATTGGCTGTCACAGGATCGTTGACCGAATAATACGGATCAAGGAAGTTTTGGAATCGAAATAAGGAATTCAAGATCAATATGGTAATTGGACCACGCTACCACTATTTATTAATTAAATATATGTGTGTGTGTGTGTGTTAAATAAAAAGAAAGAAGGTCCACGAGAGAGAGAAGAGAAACAGAGGAAGAAAAGAAGAGAAGGAAAAGAGAAAGAAGAAGAGGAAAGAAGAAGAGAAAGGAAGAAGAGGAGTGAAGCCCAACCCTCCAAAATTCAACATCTTCATCATTTTCCTCCCTCATCAAAACCCATATCTTTGGTAAGCTTCCCTCCATTTTTCCCCTTCTTTTGATTTCGAAAATTGAGGGTTTGTGGGGAAAATTTGTTGAAATCATGGATTAATAGGTTGTGTTGATGATTGGGTTATGTTTAGGATCGAAGCTAGGAGCGGATTGATCGCGTGTGAAGTTCGAATCGAAGTTTGGAGCGATTTGGTGAAATAGGGTTCCGTTCGAGAGTTTTTCAAGTCTCGGCAAATTCGGTTCGATATCGGCTCTCGCTTCAAGGGTGAGTTTTACTCACGCTTAGGATGTTTTTGTGTCTCGATAAATTTTAAGTGATGTGATTCGAGAGTTTTGACTTGAAAACCGCAATTTGGAAAAATATGTCGTTTTTGATAAAATTCGTTTCGATTGAGTTTTTGATTGAATTGATTGATTGTGTGGTATTGGTTGGGTTTGTTTTGCTGGTTGTTAAATCTGTTTTCAGTCGGAAAAGAATCGGAATTGAGCGGAATAGCGAATTTCGCAAGAAAACGGAAAACCTGCACTTTTCTGCAGATGGTCGCGTCGCGACCCGTCCCCTTCGCGTCGCGACCTGGCCCAGTTTTGTCACGCAAAAAGTTTCTGTCACTTTTCGCGTCGCGACGCTTTGCAGATTTTCAACAATTTTTCACTGATTTTGTTTTCGCGATATCTTTTGATTCTGGAACCCGATTGAGGTGTTCTAAGATGCGTTGGAAAGCTTATTCAGAGGCCTAACTGAATATTGTAGTTTTAAGGCAAAATAAACTGTTATCGAAGTTGTAAATTGTGTCGAAAAGAGGTAAATTAGAGTGCGAGTGTGAACTTGGTTTTATAAAAACGTGGGTTAAGTGTTCAACTGGTTATTTGAGGAGATGGACCCTGAGTTCATATGATTGTAGATATATGTTTATATATCGAGTTGGGTGACGACCCATGTTTTGACATACTAGGCGGGGCAGTCATGCTCCCCCAACCTAGGCTCCGTGCCAATAGGAAATGTACTATTGGTAAGGGGGTTCACCGGGTATATAGCACTGGATTGCAGTCGGTGTTATGTCATGAGTTTGTTGTACGTACACCGGGGTTTAGCACTTTATTGCAGTCGGTGTCGTACTGTGCGATACACCGGGGTTTAGCACTTTATTGCAGTCGGTGCCGCACTTTGTTTGTTCACGTTCACCGGGGTTAGCACTTTATTGCAGTCGGTGTCGTGTTGATTTTAAAAAGGATTATTAATTGAACCGAGAGAGTTAGTAGGGGTCTCGGTAGAACTCACTGAGATTGTATCTCACTGTTTAAATGTTGTTGTTTTACAGATAAACAGGGACAGAAGAAACCTCAGAGGCACGAGTAGGTGGCCCCCGGGAAATGGATAATGACTTAGCTTTATGTTTAGTTTATTTTCCTTCTAATGTCCATATATCGCAGCACTAAGACATTAGTGTCATGTTTGTCTTTCATTCCGCTTTCTTGTATGATTCTGACTACCACAGTTGCTGACAGTTTACGGTCTGAGAACCGTATGGTCTTAAGTGTGTATAAGACAGTTATGTTATATTTCAGCAAAAATTTTATAGTGGTAATCAGTATCTGAGCAGGAAATATTATCTCTGATGTATGTTTAATGTGCACTTGGGTGTTTTTAAAAAATAAAAATATCAGGGTGTTACAGTTGGTATCAGAGAGGTTCGACCTAGTCGGACTTAGCTTTTAGGGTCTTTGCTTTCTCCAGTCGTGATTTTCTTAGTATGCTATTAGACATTGAGCTTGATCAACTTAATACTTTGTGCATATTTCGCAGAATCATGGCCAGAAGAGGTAGAGGCGTTCCTCCTCCTGTTGATCCGAACTTTGAGTGGATGCAGAATGTCATTGAGAACCAACAAAAAATGATGCAAGATATGATGCTTATGTATCAGCAGCAACAGATCCAACAGCAAAATGCTCAACAGCATCAAGCCCAAGAGCCACAGGTGAACCCAAGGAGAATTTTTACAGAATTCTTGAAAATGAAACCCTCCGAGTTCAGAGGTGGGCCGGATGTCATGAGGGCACAACATTGGCTAGATGACATTGAAAAGATCTTTCTAACAATGCAAGTGACCGATGAAGATAAGTTGAGGTTGGCATCCCATATGTTGAAGGGAGAGGCCAATAACTGGTGGACAAATGCTAGGGTCATGATGGAGACAATGGAAACTCCCCCGACATGGGAAAATTTCCGAACATCATTTCTGGAACAATTCTTCCCCACGGCAATGAGGTTTGATAAGGAAAATGAGTTTTTAGCTCTCACACAAGGAGGCTCGACCGTGGGTCAATACACGGCTAAATTTGAAGAGTTGTATCAATTCTTCGGTTTAGCTGGATATGCCCCCAATGACCGATGGAAAACTGACAGGTACAAGTATGGGTTGAGAGAGGATATTGCTCAAAGTCTTAGTTCTTTTCCGAGGAGCAACTATGCAGCCATGGTGCAACAAGCATATATTGCCGAAAGTGATTTGACAAGATTGTATGCAAGCAGGAAGGCATTCCATCAGAGCAAGAGGAACACTGGACCATCTAGTTCTCAGATGGGTCCCAGGCATGACTCAGGGAAAGGAGGTAATTACAAAGGGAAGCAGGTGCAATCGTCTGATTCTGCACAGTTCAAGAATTGTAGACTTTGCGGAAGATATCACCGTGGCGAGTGTCCGCCAAGGCCAGATCGGTGCTATGTTTGTAATGAAGAGGGACACTATGCAAATAAGTGCCCAACAAAGAAGAATCTGCAAAGAGCACCAAATGCTCCTGGTCAGGGGCGAATCAACACATTAGATGCTCGAACCATCACACCTATTGATAATCTTTTGAGGGGTACGAGATCTCTTTTTAATAATTCAGTCAATATTTTATATGATTCTGGTGCAACTCACTGTTTTATATCGCAAGCATGTGTGGATCGGTTGGGACTAGCATTGTCTGAGCTATCCGAACCGATAACTATTTTAACTGCTGCCAAGGGTCGTGTCCAGACCCAATCATTATGTGAAAATTGCCTACTTGTCATAGGCGACAGACAGTTTGTTGTGAAATTTATTTGCTTGCCTATGAGAAGCATGGACATTGTCCTGGGTATGAATTGGATGGCTGAAAATCATGTGACGATCAACTCTGCCGATCGAACCATTAGCTTCGCCTCCGAATCCGTAGGATTGACACAGGCAGATTCTGAAGTAACGATCTCTTACACCGAAGCAAGCCAGTCATTATTCCAAGGTGCGGAAGCTATTCTTATTATGTTGTCTGCATCTACTGAAACGGGTTTGGATTTGTCATCTGTGCAAGTGGTAAATGAATTTTTAGATGTCTTCCCAGAAGAAGTTTCATCCTTACCTCCTGACCGAGAGGAAGAATTCTCAATAGAATTGATTCCTGGTACAGGATCAATATCCATTGCTCCTTATAGAATGTCTCCTTTAGAGTTGAAGGAACTGAAGTCTCAACTTGAGGAAATAATATCGAAAAGGTTTATCCGACCGAGTGCTTCTCCATGGGGTGCTCCGGTGTTGCTAGTCAAAAAGAAGGATGGTAGCATGAGATTGTGCATAGATTATCGACAACTCAACAAAGTGACGATCAAGAATAAATATCCATTGCCAAGGATTGACGATTTGCTTGATCAACTCCGGGGTGCAGTGGTATTTTCAAAAATTGATCTGAGGTCGGGCTATCATCAAATAAAGGTACGAGCCTTAGATATTCCGAAGACAGCTTTCCGTACGAGGTGTGGACATTACGAGTTCGTGGTAATGCCCTTCGGTTTGACTAATGCTCCAGCGGTATTCATGGATTACATGAACCGAGTGTTTCACACGTACCTTGATCAGTTTGTAGTAGTTTTTATTGATGATATCTTGGTGTACTCTAAGACCATTGAGGACCATGTTCAACATCTCCGCATTGTTCTGAACGTACTCCGACAAAAGAAATTGTATGCCAAGCCGTCGAAGTGTGACTTCTGGATGCCGGAAGTGAAGTTTTTGGGACACGTAATTTCCCAATCGGGAGTTGCGGTGGATCCCGGTAAAATAAAAGCTGTATTGAACTGGGAAAGACCAACATCTGTTACTGAAATAAGAAGTTTCTTGGGTCTAGCTGGTTACTACAGGAGGTTTATCCAAGGTTTTTCACAATTGGTTCTTCCACTTACTCGGTTGACTCGCAAGGCCCAACCGTTTATATGGAATGCCGATTGTGAGGAATGTTTTCAAGAGTTGAAGGTTAGGTTGACTTCTGCTCCAATCCTAATTCTTCCAGATCCGTCTTTGGATTTTCAAATTTACAGCGATGCTTCTGGGAAGGGTTTGGGATGTGTTCTCATGCAGAACCAACAAGTTGTAGCTTATGCCTCCAGACAGTTGAAGACTCATGAAGAGAATTATCCAACCCATGATTTGGAGTTGGCAGCTATTGTGTACGCACTGAAGATTTGGAGACATTACCTGTATGGGTCTCGTTTCGAAGTCTTTAGTGATCATAAAAGTTTGAAATATTTGTTTGATCAGAAGGAGTTGAATAACAGGCAGAGAAGGTGGGTGGAGTTTCTGAAGGATTATGACTTCGAATTGAAGAATCATCCGGGAAAGGCTAATGTTGTAGCTGATGCACTAAGTAGGAAATCCATTCACATAGCAAAGTTTATGATGCACGAAATGAAATTGTTGGATTCCTTCAGGGACTTAAATATGAATGCAAGATCAAGGAAGAACCGGTTAGTGTTGAGCCATATGAGGATCTCCAGTTCATTAAGGGATTCTATTCGCTTAGCACAGGAAATTGATGTGAAACTACAATCGCAGAAATTGTTGCCAGATTTTACGGAAGATAGTGATGGAGTTATTTGTTTCAACGGAAGGATCTGTGTGCCCGATAATGGAGATATTAAAAAGCAAGTGCTAGAAGAAGCACATCGAAGTTTACTTTCTGTACATCCTAGATCCACCAAGATGTATAGAGATTTAAAGCAGATGTATTGGTGGCAAGGAATGAAGTCGGAGATTGCTGAATTCGTATCTCAATGCTTAACTTGCCAAAGAGTTAAGATAGAACATCAGAAACCTGCTGGTCTGCTACGGCCACTAGACGTGCCAGTGTGGAAATGGGAAGATATTTCTATGGATTTTGTAATGGCGTTGCCAAGGTCTCAAGCCGGGTAACGACTCCATATGGGTGGTTGTGGATCGGTTAACTAAATCAGCTCATTTTATTCCAGTTCGTTCGAGCAGTAAAGTATCCAAGTTAGCTGAGGTGTATTTGAAGAACATAGTAAGGTTACATGGGGTTCCTATCAGTATAGTGTCGGATCGAGATCCGAAATTCACTTCTCGATTTTGGAAAGCTCTGAATGAAGCATTGGGAACTAAAGTACTTCTTAGTACCGCTTATCACCCACAGACAGATGGTCAGACCGAGAGAACTATCCAGACATTAGAGGATATGCTTAGGGCTTCGGTACTTGATAACGGAAAGAAATGGGAGGATCATCTTCCATTGGTGGAATTCTCATATAACAACAGTTATCATTCCAGTATCGGAATGGCACCTTTTGAAGCCTTGTATGGTAGGAAATGCAGGACTCCATTGTGTTGGTGGGAAGTAGGTGAAAACCGATTGTTAGGACCTGAGATGATTCATGACACTACTGAAAAGATCCGCCAGATCAGGGAAAGAATGAAAGCTGCTCAGAGTAGGCAAAAGAGTTATGCCGACAAAAGGAGAAGGCCGTTCGAGTTTGAGTCGGGTGATCATGTGTTTTTGAGATTGTCACCAACGATTGGCACAGGTAGGGCATTACGGGTGAAGAAACTCAGTCCTCGGTATATTGGACCCTTCCAAATTATCGAGCGAGTTGGGCCTCTTGCATACCGTATTGCTTTGCCTCCACCATTGTCAAATCTGCATGATGTATTCCATGTGTCTCAGCTGCGGAAGTACATTCCCGATCCAAGTCAACCGTTAGATTTTGAAACGATTGACCTTCGACCGGACTTGTCCTTCCAACCTAATCCGAATTACATCATGGAACGTGGCGAGAGGACGCTACGGACAAAGTCAATTCCCATTGTCAAGGTGGTTTGGGATGGTTTTTCCGCCGAGGAAGCTACTTGGGAGTTGGAGGACGATATGCGGACTCGGTATCCGTATTTGTTCTCTTGAGGTATATTGTGTCTAATTTTGAGGACAAAATTCTTTCAAGTTGGGGAGAATGTAACATTCTCAAAATAATTAATCGAATTATTTAGATGTTGACCCAACTGAATTAATTTGGTACTTAATTGGTAAAATTATTAAGTGCTAAAATTAATTATTGGCTGTCACAGGATCGTTAACCGAATAATACGAATCAAGGAAGTTTTGGAGTCGAAATAAGGGATCAAGATCAATATGGTAATTGGACCACGCTACCACTCATTTATTAATTAAATATAAGTGTGTGTGTGTGTGTGTTAAATAAAAAGAAAGAAGGGTCCACGAGAGAGAGAAGAGAAACAGAGGAAGAAAAGAAGAGAAGGAAAAGAGAAAGAAGAAGAGGAAAGAAGAAGAGAAAGGAAGAAGAGGAGTGAAGCCCAACCCTCCAAAATTCAACATCTTCATCATTTTTCCTCCCTCATCAAAACCCATATCTTTGGTAAGCTTCCCCTCCATTTTTCCCCCTTCTTTTTGATTTCGAAAATTGAGGGTTTGTGGGGAAAATTTGTTGAAATCATGGATTGATAGGTTGTGTTGATGATTGGGTTATGTTTAGGATCGAAGCTGGGAACGGATTGATCGCGTAGTGGAGTTCGAATCGAAGTTTGGAACGATTTGGTGAAATAGGGTTCCGTTCGAGAGTTTTTCAAGTCTCGGCAAATTCGGTTCGATATCGGCTCTCGCTTCAAGGGTGAGTTTTACTCACGCTTAGGATGTTTTTGTGTCTCGATAAATTTTAAGTGATGTGATTCCGAGAGTCTTTGACTTGAAAACCGCAATTTGGAAAAATATGTCGTTTTTGATAAAATTCGTTTCGATTGAGTTTTTGATTGAATTGATTGATTGTGTGGTATTGGTTGGGTTTGTTTTGCTGGTTGTTAAATCTGTTTTCAGTCGGAACAAGAATCGGAATTGAGCGGAATAGCGAATTTCGCAAGAAAACGGAAAACCTGCACTTTTCTGCAGATGGTCGCGTCGCGACCCGTCCCCTTCGCGTCGCGACCTGGCCCAGTTTTGTCACGCAAAAAGTTTCTGTCACTTTTCGCGTCGCGACGCTTTGCAGATTTTCAACAATTTTTCACTGATTTTGTTTTCGCGATATCTTTTGATTCCGGAACCCGTTTGAGGTGTTCTAAGATGCGTTGGAAAGCTTATTCAGAGGCCTAACTGAATATTGTAGTTTTAAGGCAAAATAAACTGTTATCGAAGTTGTAAATTGTGTCGAAAAGAGGTAAATTAGAGTGCGAGTGTGAACTTGGTTTTATAAAAACGTGGGTTAAGTGTTCAACTGGTTATTTGAGGAGATGGACCCTGAGTTCATATGATTGTAGATATATGTTTATATATCGAGTTGGGTGACGACCCATGTTTTGACATACTAGGCGGGGCAGTTGTAACGCCCCAAAATAATTTAATTATTTATTTAATTAAGTTATTTAAGGCTTACAATATTTATTTAATTTAATTAAATAATTCGAGTTTAATTATTTTATTTTATTTTATTAGGGGGTGTTGTCGCTATTTAAGTGGTGCGAGCTAGGGCCCGTGATCCACAATTAGGCCCGTGGCCCATTTCGTTGGCACAGGAGTCGAATCATTTGGGGTCTAGAGAGTTAGTGGCATTTTTGTCTCAATTGTGAAAAGAAAGAAAGAAACGTAAAAGAGAGGAGAAGTGAGAAGAGAAAGGTTGCGAATAGAAGGAGAGAAGAAGAGGAGGAGGCGAAGCTCATAGAGAGGAGGAGGAGGCTCATTGGTGGTTCGCATTCTTCACTTGTGGCTTGGCTAGCAAATTCGACTTCTATAAGGTTAGGGGGTCCTCTTTTTGTTCTTAATACTTATGCGAATTGAGAATTGTTTAGGGTTAGGGTTCTAGGTTAGTCCTATGATTGATTTGCGATGTTAATGATTGATTCATAATATGGTGATGCTTGATGATTGAATTGTTATGTTGGGATTCGCATGATTGATGATAAATTGTTGCTAAATGCGAATTGTAGACTATATGTTTGAGTATATGATTATTTGGTGATTTTGTGGTGAAATTGGGAATCATGGTGACATTTTAGTAACATATATAATTGGGCGTTTTGATGAATTTAATTGGTGAATGAAAGTGAGAAAAAATTCTGTTTAGAATTCCCTAGGTGCCTTGGGCGCCATAAGCATGTTGCTGAAATTTTCAGTGTTGCGCCTAGTCATGGGCGCCAGGCGCCCAGCAGTGTGCTGCGCCAGTTTTCCAAAAATTCTGTGTCACTGTGTGCCATTCTGTGTTGCTGTCCCTGCTGCCTGTGTTGCCACCCTGTGTTCCTGTGCTGCCAGTTTTGGCACTCGTTGCTTGAGTCATGGGCGCCAAGGGCCCTAAAGTTCCGGTGATAGTTTTGTGAAAATTGTTTTCAGGTTTTTATACTTGGGTAAAATGGCTCATGAAAACTGATTTTGGTCATCAAAGGAGTTGAGTTGCGTATTTTCACTAGGTGCCTAGTGCATGGGCGCCAAAAATAATGTTCAGCTTTTGACAAAATTTTTATTGAGTTTTCATGTCCTGAGCATTTGGCTCGTGTAAAATAAATTTCGAAGAAAAATGAGTTCTGTAGCAAGTTGGTCTTAGGCGCCTAGTGCTTGGGCGCCATGTTGCTGCTGTTCCCTGGGCGCGCCTGTGCGCGTTGTTGCTTTCCTGGGCGCCTAGCGCCCAGCGCCTGAGCGCGCGTTGTTCCTCTGGGCGCCTAGCGCCTGTGCGCTGTTGCGCGTTGTTCTCCTGGGCGCCAGCGCCCATGCGCCTGTGCGTGTTGCTTCTCCTGGGCGCCAAGCGCCCATGCGCCAAGCGCTGTGTTGCCCCTGGGCACCCAGCGCCCATGCGCCAGTTTCCAGGATGTCTAACATTTTTCCTAAATTGTTTTTAATGTAACTTTTGACTCGGTTATCCAAATTCAACGGTTCAAAATGCGTTTTGAAGCTAATTTCAGTGCCTATCCAATAGTCTCAATTTTATGCAAAAATAAATTATTTTTACTGATGTTTCTGGCTGATGGTGTACAAGTGTCCGAATGGCTATTTTTATCCACTTTCCGTATGTCGTGTCAATGTTCTAAGTTGGTCTATTTGATTGGTGTTGGTGTGAGTGGTGAGCTGAATTGGTGAATGTGATGAGGTGAGATTGGTGAGCAGAGGCTTCGGCCTAAGTTTAATTTGGTGAGTTAATTAATGCACTATGGTGAGATTAGAATTTAAAATGGTGAAATGATTGATTGTGGCGTGTTGTGATGCATTCTCCATAACACCTCATGAAGCATGTGCATTACTGGTGAGCAGAGGCTACGGCCTAATTTTATTTGGTGAGCAGAGGCTACGACCTATTTGTATTTGGTGACGGATCCGACATGCATGTACCCGTGGAGTTTGGGTTTGCATTACATGCATAAATCATATATTGTATAGTGCTGTTTGGAATGAGAATGCTGATTTGATTTTCCCCATCGTTGTGAATTGGTGTGCCTGGTTTCCTCTTTCATATGCATTGCTTAATTCCTATATGTTATTAATTATGAAAAGAGACTCACCCTACTGCCTTTATGTTGCTTCTTATGTCGGCAACTTGCAGGTAATAACGAGTGAAGGATTCCTTTATGCCTTCGTCTGGTAGGAAGTGTCACGCTCTGATACGTAGCACCAGGGGGGGGGTGTCTTATGTTTATGCATTATTTTTCCTAAACCGTTAGATTTGATTGGTGATGTATTGGTTTTAAATTTTAGAACTCATATTTATTCCGCTGCTGATGGTGATTGGTTTTAGTCGATTGCGAACTAAACATTTTTCTCATGGTGTTATGTATCTGGTTATTTATGAAGCAAATGTAGCACTCGCTTGAATTGTTTTTTAAAAAAAAAAAAAAAAGAGACTCTGATTTTATTTAAAAGTAGAGCTATTAGAAAAGGGGTGTTACATTAGTGGTATCAGAGCAGTTCGGTCTGTCCGGCCAAGTTGTCCAGTCGTAGTGTCAACTGACAACGGTGAGTTGTCAGTTATATCTAACTGTTGTTTAATTGTAGCAAGTGAGTTGAGATGGCTGGGAGGATCGAGGCTGCTGCTGCTGTAGTTGGGCTGCTGCTGCTGTTGTTGGGCTGCTGCTGAGTGTTGTAGGAGGTTGTGTGTTGATTATAGGCAGTTGAATAAGGTACCTATCGAGAATAAGTATCCGCTTCCGAGGATCGATGATTTGATGGATCAGTTAGTGGGTGCCCGTGTTATCAGCAAAATTGATTTGAGGCCCGGATATCATCAGATTAAAGTAAAGGACGAAGATGTTCAGAAGACAGCGTTCAGGACAAGGTATGGGCACTATGAATATTCAGTGATGCCGTTTGGTGTTACCAACGCGCCGGGAGTGTTTATGGAGTGCATGAATCGTACTTTCCACAGTTACTTGGATCAGTTTGTAGTGGTGTTTATTGACGACATTTTGGTGTATTCTAAGACAGAAGAGGAGCACACAGAACATTTGATGTTAGTGCTAGAAGTATTGAAAGAAAAGAAATTGTATGCAAAATTGTCTAAGTGTGAGTTCTGGCTGAATGAAGTAGGTTTCCTTGGTCATATTATCTCTGGTAATGGTATAGCTGTGGACCCAGCCAAGGTTGATGCTGTGTCTCAATGGGAGAGCCCGAAGTCAGTTACAGAGATCAGAAGCTTTTTGGGATTAGCTGGTTATTACAGGAGATTTATTGAAGGTTTCTCGAGGTTGGCACTTCCGTTGACTCAATTGACATGTAAAGGAAGAGCTTTTGTGTGGGATGCTCGCTGTGAGGAGAGCTTCAATGAGTTGAAAAAGAGGTTGACTACGTCGCCCGTTTTGACCTTGCCTGTTCCTGATCGACCGTTTGTAGTATATTGCGATGCTTCCAAGATGGGTTTGGGAGGTGTATTGATGCAAGAGGGTAAGGTAGTAGCTTATGCGTCCAGACAGTTGAGGACCCATGAGAAGAACTACCCTACTCATGATTTGGAACTAGCTGCAATTGTGTTTGTGCTGAAAATTTGGAGGCACTATCTGTATGGTACGAGATTTGAAGTGTTCAGTGACCACAAGAGTTTAAAATACTTGTTTGATCAGAAGGAGCTCAATATGAGACAGAGACGTTGGCTAGAATTGCTGAAGGATTATGATTTCGGCTTGAACTATCACCCCGGCAAAGCTAATGTCGTGGCTGATGCTTTAAGTCGAAAGAGTTTGCATATGTCGGCTATGATGGTGAAATAGTTAGAGTTGATTGAGCAGTTTCGGGACATGAGTCTGGTTTGTGAAGTGACACCGCAGAGTGTCAGATTAGGGATGTTGAAGATCGGCAATGAATTTTTGGTTAGTGTCCGAGAAGCCCAAAAGTCAGATGTAAAGTTGGTAGACCTGTTAGTTGTGAATGATCAAGATGTGGATGGAGATTTCAAGTTAGATTCCCAAGGTGTATTGAGATTTAGAGATAGGATCTGCATTCCTGACGATGCTGAGATGAAGAGAATGATTCTTGAAGAGAGCCATAGGAGCAAGTTGAGTATTCATCCCGGGGCTACGAAAATGTACCAAGATTTGAAGAAAATGTTCTGGTGGCCTGGTATGAAGAAGGATGTGGCGCAGTTTGTGTATTCTTGTCTGACTTGTCAGAAGTCTAAGATTGAGCATCAGAAGCCTGCGGGGTTGATGCAACCATTAGAGATTCCGGAATGGAAATGGGATAGCATTTCCATGGATTTTGTAACTGGTTTGCCAAATACAGTGAGAGGGTTTGATGCTATATGGGTGGTTGTGGACAGGTTGTCTAAGTCTGCTCATTTCTTACCAATTAATATGACTTATCCAGTTCCAAAGTTGGCAGAAATCTACATCAAGACTATTGTGAAGTTGCATGGCGTTCCGCTTAGTATTGTATCTGATAGAGATCCAAGGTTCACATCTGAATTTTGGAAAAGTTTGCAGGAGGCTTTGGGTTCTAAGTTGAGGTTGAGCTCTGCTTATCATCCGCAGACAGATGGTCAGACGGAGAGGACCATTCAGTCGTTAGAGGACTTGTTGAGGGCATGTGTTCTTGAGCAAGGGGGTTCATGGGATTCTCATCTTTCGTTGATAGAGTTCACCTATAACAACAGTTTTCATTCTAGTATTGGTATGGCACCGTTTGAGGCATTGTATGGTCGGAGATGTAGGACTCCGTTGTGTTGGTATGAATCTGGGGAGAGTGCAGTGTTGGGGCCTGAAATTGTGCGAGAAACAACTGAGAAGGTAAAATTAATCCGTGAGAAGATGAAAGCGTCGCAGAGTCGACAAAAGAGCTATCATGATAAGAGAAGGAAGGATTTAGAATTCCAGGCAGGTGATCATGTGTTTTTGAGAGTCACTCCGGTGACTGGTGTTGTGCGTGCCTTGAAATCTAAGAAGTTAACTCCCCGTTTCATTGGTCCGTATCAGATTACGGAGAGGGTGGGAAATGTTGCCTATAGGGTGGCTCTACCACCTAATCTTTCGAACTTGCATGACGTGTTTCACGTGTCACAACTTCGAAAGTATGTTCCGGACCCGTCTCATGTGATTCAGATGGATGAAGTAGAGGTGCGGGATAATCTCACCGTGGAGACTATGCCTGTGCGGATTGAAGATAGAGAAGTGAAGACTCTGAGAGGGAAAGAAATTCTTTTGGTGAAAGTGGTTTGGTTAGGAGCTGCTGGCGAGAGTATGACTTGGGAGCTGGAGAGCAAGATGCGGGAAGCATATCCGGAGTTGTTTGATTCAGGTAATTTCGAGGACGAAATATTCTAAGTGGGGGAGAGTTGTAACGCCCCAAAATAATTTAATTATTTATTTAATTAAGTTATTTAAGGCTTACAATATTTATTTAATTTAATTAAATAATTCGAGTTTAATTATTTTATTTTATTTTATTAGGGGGTGTTGTCGCTATTTAAGTGGTGCGAGCTAGGGCCCGTGATCCACAATTAGGCCCGTGGCCCATTTCGTTGGCATAGGAGTCGAATCATTTGGGGTCTAGAGAGTTAGTGGCATTTTTGTCTCAATTGTGAAAAGAAAGAAAGAAACGTAAAAGAGAGGAGAAGTGAGAAGAGAAAGGTTGCGAATAGAAGGAGAGAAGAAGAGGAGGAGGCGAAGCTCATAGAGAGGAGGAGGAGGCTCATTGGTGGTTCGCATTCTTCACTTGTGGCTTGGCTAGCAAATTCGACTTCTATAAGGTTAGGGGGTCCTCTTTTTGTTCTTAATACTTATGCGAATTGAGAATTGTTTAGGGTTAGGGTTCTAGGTTAGTCCTATGATTGATTTGCGATGTTAATGATTGATTCATAATATGGTGATGCTTGATGATTGAATTGTTATGTTGGGATTCGCATGATTGATGATAAATTGTTGCTAAATGCGAATTGTAGACTATATGTTTGAGTATATGATTATTTGGTGATTTTGTGGTGAAATTGGGAATCATGGTGACATTTTAGTAACATATATAATTGGGCGTTTTGATGAATTTAATTGGTGAATGAAAGTGAGAAAAAATTCTGTTTAGAATTCCCTAGGTGCCTTGGGCGCCATAAGCATGTTGCTGAAATTTTCAGTGTTGCGCCTAGTCATGGGCGCCAGGCGCCCAGCAGTGTGCTGCGCCAGTTTTCCAAAAATTCTGTGTCACTGTGTGCCATTCTGTGTTGCTGTCCCTGCTGCCTGTGTTGCCACCCTGTGTTCCTGTGCTGCCAGTTTTGGCACTCGTTGCTTGAGTCATGGGCGCCAAGGGCCCCAAAGTTCCGGTGATAGTTTTGTGAAAATTGTTTTCAGGTTTTTATACTTGGGTAAAATGGCTCATGAAAACTGATTTTGGTCATCAAAGGAGTTGAGTTGCGTATTTTCACTAGGTGCCTAGTGCATGGGCGCCAAAAATAATGTTCAGCTTTTGACAAAATTTTTATTGAGTTTTCATGTCCTGAGCATTTGGCTCGTGTAAAATAAATTTCGAAGAAAAATGAGTTCTGTAGCAAGTTGGTCTTAGGCGCCTAGTGCTTGGGCGCCATGTTGCTGCTGTTCCCTGGGCGCGCCTGTGCGCGTTGTTGCTTTCCTGGGCGCCTAGCGCCCAGCGCCTGAGCGCGCGTTGTTCCTCTGGGCGCCTAGCGCCTGTGCGCTGTTGCGCGTTGTTCTCCTGGGCGCCAGCGCCCATGCGCCTGTGCGTGTTGCTTCTCCTGGGCGCCAAGCGCCCATGCGCCAAGCGCTGTGTTGCCCCTGGGCGCCCAGCGCCCATGCGCCAGTTTCCAGGATGTCTAACATTTTTCCTAAATTGTTTTTAATGTAACTTTTGACTCGGTTATCCAAATTCAACGGTTCAAAATGCGTTTTGAAGCTAATTTCAGTGCCTATCCAATAGTCTCAATTTTATGCAAAAATAAATTATTTTTACTGATGTTTCTGGCTGATGGTGTACAAGTGTCCGAATGGCTATTTTTATCCACTTTCCGTATGTCGTGTCAATGTTCTAAGTTGGTCTATTTGATTGGTGTTGGTGTGAGTGGTGAGCTGAATTGGTGAATGTGATGAGGTGAGATTGGTGAGCAGAGGCTTCGGCCTAAGTTTAATTTGGTGAGTTAATTAATGCACTATGGTGAGATTAGAATTTAAAATGGTGAAATGATTGATTGTGGCGTGTTGTGATGCATTCTCCATAACACCTCATGAAGCATGTGCATTACTGGTGAGCAGAGGCTACGGCCTAATTTTATTTGGTGAGCAGAGGCTACGGCCTATTTGTATTTGGTGACGGATCCGACATGCATGTACCCGTGGAGTTTGGGTTTGCATTACATGCATAAATCATATATTGTATAGTGCTGTTTGGAATGAGAATGCTGATTTGATTTTCCCCATCGTTGTGAATTGGTGTGCCTGGTTTCCTCTTTCCTATGCATTGCTTAATTCCTATATGTTATTAATTATGAAAAGAGACTCACCCTACTGCCTTTATGTTGCTTCTTATGTCGGCAACTTGCAGGTAATAACGAGTGAAGGATTCCTTTATGCCTTCGTCTGGTAGGAAGTGTCACGCTCTGATACGTAGCACCAGGGGGGGGGGGTGTCTTATGTTTATGCATTATTTTTCCTAAACCGTTAGATTTGATTGGTGATGTATTGGTTTTAAATTTTAGAACTCATATTTATTCCGCTGCTGATGGTGATTGGTTTTAGTCGATTGCGAACTAAACATTTTTCTCATGGTGTTATGTATCTGGTTATTTATGAAGCAAATGTAGCACTCGCTTGAATTGTTTTTAAAAAAAAAAAAAAAAAAAGAGACTCTGATTTTATTTAAAAGTAGAGCTATTCGAAAAGGGGTGTTACAGCAGTCATGCTCCCCCAACCTAGGCTCCGTGCCAATAGGAAAATGTACTATTGGTAAGGGGGTTCACCGGGTATATAGCACTGGATTGCAGTCGGTGTTATGTCATGAGTTTGTTGTACGTACACCGGGGTTTAGCACTTTATTGCAGTCGGTGTCGTACTGTGCGATACACCGGGGTTTAGCACTTTATTGCAGTCAGTGCCGCACTTTGTTTGTTCACGTACACCGGGGTTAGCACTTTATTGCAGTCGGTGTCGTGTTGATTTTAAAAAGGATTATTAATTGAACCGAGAGAGTTAGTAGGGGTCTCGGTAGAACTCACTGAGATTGTATCTCACTGTTTAAATGTTGTTGTTTTACAGATAAACAGGGACAGAAGAAACCTCAGAGGCACGAGTAGGTGGCCCCCGGGAAATGGATAATGACTTAGCTTTATGTTTAGTTTATTTTCCTTCTGTTGTCCATATATCGCAGCACTAAGACATTAGTGTCATGTTTGTCTTTCATTCCGCTTTCTTGTATGATTCTGACTACCACAGTTGCTGACAGTTTACGGTCTGAGAACCGTATGGTCTTAAGTGTGTATAAGACAGCTATGTTATATTTCAGCAAAAATTTTATAGTGGTAATCAGTATCTGAGCAGGAAATATTATCTCTGATGTATGTTTAATGTGCACTTGGCTGTTTTTAAAAAATAAAAATATCAGGGTGTTACAAGAAACATCTCAGAACATTTGTGAATTAAAGTTTTTTTTAAAGTTATTGATGTTTATGATGATAACCGTTTTAATGGAGTAAAACGATGAAGAAATGCATAAGTGTTTAAGAAGAAATGCAGAAATGTAATGAATTGTAGTAAAGTGCAGAAAGTGTAAATAAGGAAAAGGAAATCGAAAAATAGTAAATTACAGGAACTCGTAAAGAAGAACCACTAAACTGCAGGAATCTTTAAAGAAATGGTAAATACATTGCTGAATGTAAGAGGTTTGGTACGCAGATCACAGACATTGTTCTTCAGTAACTCGTTTTTCTCTTATGCGGAAGTATGAGTGTTTTCTGAACTTTTGTATAGAATGAATTGCGACCCTATTCTCATTGAGAGAACTACTATTTATAATAAAAAGTAAAACTATAACCGTTCAGCGGTTTTCTAAAATAAAGTAACTACTACTTCGACCAAATAACTGCTGCAACCTTCGACCACATTGCTATTGCTCTCTTCGACAGATACTCTTTGACTTGGCTTGCTATCCGGTTAACGATCTTCTTCCTGTCGAAATATGACCCCAGCTTTCTATTTTTTGCTAAGTTATGAACTAGGTTGATTCTTCTTGGCTACCACTTCCTGGTGTCGAAATATTGATCACTCTTCTTAAATTTGCCAAGTCAAACCCTGTTGACTGCATTTACTTCTAGCCTGTCGAGAATGCAGGCTAACAATGGGTTATTTATGCTCTTAATACATAAATCAAACTGAGTTCTCAAGTAATTTTAGTATTTTAATATGTAAATATGTGATTAAAAGTATAAAAATAGGTTCAGATGAGATTTCCTAAATATTGGGCAAAATAGGTGCCTTTGGGAATATATTGATGTTTTGCCTGAGTGCTGCAGTGGTAAGCGCTATGCAGCGGTAAGCGCTACAGCGCTATGGGACGGTTGGCCACTTGGATATTTGTGAAGACACGTGCTGTTTGATGAGTCATCATTCTGATCTTCTTCTTAGCCTGACATAGGAGCCTCCAAGTGGATTCAATAAGACACTTGGCGTGTCCTAATTGAAGCTCATGTGAGTGATGATTGTAATCATTTCCCTTTTTGTAAAGCCACTTTATGGAGTTGGAGATAATATCTAAATATCTTCTTCTCCATAGGATAGATATTAACATATACCATTCGTAGATAGAGAGAGTACAGA
Source organism: Astragalus membranaceus (assembly GCA_039519185.1). Taxonomy (NCBI): domain Eukaryota; kingdom Viridiplantae; phylum Streptophyta; class Magnoliopsida; order Fabales; family Fabaceae; genus Astragalus; species Astragalus membranaceus. The sequence continues at coordinate 107,368,548 of CM076848.1, read as the reverse complement.
TTTGGAGAAAGAACTAACATGACATTTTAGACTTCCTCCATTGTTGCTCTACTCTTAAGCTTTATTATCTCACCTACGGTCTGCTCACGCCATATCATCATCCATCGTGCATGACTTGGGATTCTTGGAGTGCATCTTTTGTAACCATTCTTCTCTTGCTCACCTACGGTAATATGCACTTTTCAGTTTATGTTGTGTTGATGATGCTTGTCATGAGCTAAACGCTTGTAGTTGGTTTGTTCTTAGTTTGTAATGAACCGTGAGTAGTGCTTATATAATATTATGATGTTCGCGTTTCATTCCTTGTGTTATAATGCTTTCAAACTTGTTTTGGGATTGATCAACTAAAATAAGGGGCTTCGTACGAAGAGACTTCAAGGATTGATATGAATGAAAAGTCATTTAAAGACATTTAAACGACTTGTGCTTAACCCAAAACATAGGGGAGTAATAGTTCATAAGGTGAAAGCTGTAAATTCTTCATTATACAGGGGTGAACTTATTTAGAGCCTAGACATAGGAGTCTTGCAACAAAACCCTGGCGACAGTGACTGAAAGGAACGCTTCTATACGCTACAGCGCTTAACGCTACAGCGTCTAATATTATAACACTCTACTCTTGGGAATTTACATAACAAATGAGCTATCCAACTTACTCTTTAACACTTTAAATTCACTACTGTTTAACCACAAACTTATTATGTTTATAATTTCACATTTGTTATTGTCACTTGACTTGTTTCACTAAATTGCTAATCTCTTAAACTCTTAAATTAATTCCAATCCTTGTGGGAACGATCTCTACTTATCATTGTATTACTTGTTGCGATTGTGTATACTTGCACATCTACTTTTCGCACAACAATTTTTTGGCGCCGTTGCCGGGGATTGCATTTAATTTTTACTGTTTAAGCTTTTAGTAACTTTAGTGAGAATTTTACACTCGTGTGTTGTTTCTTGGTATTGCAGCGGTAGACGCTACAGCGTATGCACAGGTCTCAACCACCAGAATTTGAGTTGGACCCAGAACCAGAAAGAAGGTTCATGAAACTGACACAACTTCAAAGGCTTAAACAGCTCAGGCCCACAATGTCTGAACACAGTAACAGAACACATTCAGGCAGGGGCACCACAATGGGTGGTAGAACCCATACTGCCAGAGGTAGATCTGACCCAGCTGGTAGAAGCTGGGGCAGACACACTCATCCACCCACTCCAACTTTGCATGACCATGAAGATTGGTATAGGCAACAATTTATAAATGAAGGACCAGATGTCATGGTAAATGAAAGGGACAGGCTCATGAGGGACTATGTTGTGTTTAATCCACAAACCATGGAGACAAGCATAGCTAGACCTGTTCTCCAAACAGCTCATTTTGAGTTCAAACCTATGATGTTCCAGATGCTCCAAACAGTGGGTCAGTTTGGTGGTTCTCCTCAAGAGGACCCATATTTACATTTGAAGCAATTTTTGGAAGTTTGCAGTAACTTCATCATTCCAGGGGTAAGTGATGATGCATTCAGGTTAAACTTTTTCCTTATTCCTTGAAAGATAGAGCAAAGGCCTGGTTAACTTCTCTAGAGCCTAACTCCATCCATACTTGGAATGAAATGGCTGAGAAATTCTTAGCAAAATATTTTCCACCGAGTAAGAATGCTAGAATGAGGAATGAAGTTACTGCATTCAGGCAAAAAGACTCTGAAACACTGTTTGAAGCCTGGGAGAGATGGAAGGAGCTGTTAAGGAGATATCCTCATCATGGCATACCAGTAAAAATCCAAATGGAAACCTTCTACAATGGGTTGGATCCTCATACCAGACTAATGCTAGATGCTTCTTCTGGGGGCGTGTTGTGAAAGACCTCCTACAATGAGGCATGTGAGCTAATAGATGATATTAAAACAAATAGCTACCAATGGCCACCAGAAAGGTTAGCTCTACAGAAGAAGGTGGCTGGAGTGCACGAGATAAGTGAAGTTTCTGCTTTGTCTGCACAAGTTGCCTCTCTCACCAACATGATAAAATCCATGAGCACTTTAAATGCTGCAGTGGCTATCGCTACAGCGTTTGCTGAACCAGCTGTAGCAGCCATTGAGAAAGCCTCTCCAGGGTCAACAAGCTGTGTATATTGTGGAGGTGAGCATCTTTATGAAGAATGTCCAGGTAATCCTGTCTCTGTGAATTACGTGGGTTTCAACAAGAACAATAACCCCTACTCAAATACATATAATCCTGGTTGGAAGAATCACCCCAACTTCAGATGGGGAGCCAACAATGCTACAGCACCAACTTACAGTGCTCTAGCTAATCCACCAGGATCCCTACTCAAAACTATCAAAGGCAGAATGCCCCTATTATTGATAATTCCATGGAAGGTCTGTTAAAAGGCTTCATGAGTAACTGTAAGACAACCCTGAAAACTCATGAAGCTTCCATCAAAAACCTGGAGGTACAAATGGGGCAAATAGCTAATGTTCTTACCCAAAGAGCAAGTGGATCATTGCCATCCACTACTGAAGCTTCAACTTCTAATACTCAAGGGAATGAGAATGTCAAAGCTATATCTGTAAGGAGTGGGAAAGATTTGCAAGGGCCGTCACTTGTTTCAGGTGATGAAAAAAATACAAAATCTAATAAAGAAAAAAATTCTGCACCAGCCGCTACAGCGGCTAAAGCTGACGCTGCAGCGCCTGTTGCTGCCCAGATACCTGTCATACCCCAATTTTGTCCGGCTTAGGTCAAAACCCTAATTTTCCACAAAAATTAATAAATTGAGGAGTGAGGAGCATTATGCATTGCATTTTTGAGTCCTGAAAGTCATTCCAGAGCTGTTAAAATCATTTTTAGAGTTGAAATACACTTCCTGGATAAATTAGGGTTTTAGGGTCAAAAAGGGCATTTTGGTCATTTCACAACAAAAACGGTTTTTCATCACAAATCACTGGGCAATCATCAGGGGAATTATTTGAGGAAGAATGTGCTTAATTAGATTTTTTTTTATGCGCATGAATGTTATTCATTTGCATGAAAGCTCAAATTTAAAGGAAAGGGTAAAATGGGAATTTCCTTCAAGGGGAAGTATCAAATCAATTTTGGGAATGGTGGTATCATTGAATTTTGGGCCCAATGATTGATTTCCTAAGACATGGCCCAAAATGGTAAGATTTTCATGGAATAATCAAGAAAAGAATAATCAAAATATGGAAGGGATAATGTTGTGCACATGGGAGACAAATAGTACAATTGCCAACTTGCAAAAGTTGGCAAGTTCTCACCCTCTCTCCCTTGTAAAATCGGCGCCTCACTCCCTTCCTCACTCTCTATTTTGTGTTTTCTCCCTATCCTTAATCCATGTGATAAGTGATCTCAACCCTTCATTCAAAATTCAAAGTTCAATCCTAAAGCACTTCTCAAGAACAATGACCAAAATGACCCCTTTGCTTGGTGCCCAAGTTCAATTATTCATTTCCATTTATTTTCAGCTGATTATTAATTCATTTTTATTGCTTGATTACCATTTTAACCATAAACCTAATCCCATTCTATAAATACCTCTCATATTCACTCATTCCTGACTTTTGGCTCATTCTCTCCTACACTAAAATTAGCACACCACTCTCCTCTCCTCCCCTCTCTCCTTAGGCTGAAGCTACACCCTCTCCCTCTCCTCCATTTTTTTCTCTTTCTTCATCCAAACACCACCAATCCATCTCCCCTTCATTCCTCTCACACATACTACTTCCATTCTCCACAAAAACTCAAGAACTTTCATCAAGAGGGGGTGATCTTCATTTTGGGCGTGGGTTCTTTGTTGGTGTCCTTGGTTGATTTGTGTTCTTGCTCTCCATTTCTTGCATAATCTAGCTAGGATCTAAGGTATACTGTTACACCCCGGTATTTCTTTAACAAAGAAATACCTAAATATACAATTTGGTATAAATCAGAGTATAAAAATTCCTGTTTAGATATACATCTTTACAAGAAACAGCGGAAACTATAAAAATATAACTAATACAAGCTCGAGTCATACGACCGAATACCGAGACAACTACAGAAGAACAAGGACAATAATAAATGAGTCAATCTTCAATCTTCTCATCGAACCCGACAACCAACTGTGCCGCCTTCTGTCCTTATAACCTGTTCTCTGTAAAAACAACAAATATGGATTGGGTGAGACAACTTGTCTCAGTGAGTCCTACCGTGACCCCTCACTAACACTCGGTTCAATTTATGAAACCGTTACAACAAAAGCTGACATAACAATGTCTTATTTATTTATCGAATTGCCGACCGCACAACGACTGCTAATCCCGGCAATTCGGGTCCTTCATTTATTAATCGAATGCCGACCGCACAACGACTGCTAATCCCGGCAATTCGTGAATTTTATTTATTAATCGAATGCCGACCGCACAACGACTGCTAATCCCGGCAATTCGTGAATTACTTAGCACAAACCGGCCGCACAACGCCTGCTAATCCCGGTAACCCGTGAGTTGACCACGCCAAAACACATTCAGGGCCTAGGGTGAGGGCTCATGACTTCCCTTCCTAGTATGCTACTTGTCGGGTCGTCACCCAACGCAATACGTATGACAATACGCATCAAGTTCTCGAGAGTTAGATAATTTATATCTTCTTTTTCATTTTGATCACCAAAGGATCAGTCATATAAGCTCATTAGATAATTTATGTCTTTCGATCACCAAAGGATCATTCACATAGTAATTGGATAAACAAAATCCATATCGATCTATAATCCGTTTTGAGGAATTCATAAATTAGACCTCCGGCATTATAATCATATTTAACGTATTATTGACTTATAACCCGTTTTGATGAATTTATAACGTCCGGCATTATAATCAAATTCAATTAACATATATAAACATATATATTCAGTCAGTCCATCAGACGGTGTACCCACACGTATACTAGGGTTTCGGTTTTTCAATCAAATATGCTTTTGAAACTCTTTTTCAAAATCATGAGTGGAATAAGTTCAAAATACGGTTGTCAGTAAGGCAATATCCTTAAAGTGGGTTGGGGAGAAAATTAGAAGTGATTCGGGATCGAAAGGAGCGACGAAATGAGAAATCGGAGTCCGGTAACAGCAGCTCACGCACGGTCCGTGCCCAGGGGCGCACGACCCGTGCGTGATTTACCAAAATCACATAGCCAACCCGAAGAGGGCGCACGGTCCGTGCCCAGGGGCGCACGACCCGTGCGGCCTGTTCTGTTACTGAATTCTAGTTTCTCATTCCGCTTTCCATTTCTCGCCCAAATCGAATTCCGATCGTTCTCCAACCTGAAAACGGATTTAATAAACAACATTCCAGACCATATTCCAGTGAAAGCACTTAAAATCACAATTTCGCAAATTGTTCAACAATTCAATAAAAACCTTAAAAACGCGATATTGCTCAAAACGGTTTTCGGTTCCAAAATCTTTCAAAAATTGATAATTGCCTTATGACTCAATCCGATATAATTTCAAGACACGAAAAATATCCCTATCCGTGAGTAGAACTCACCCGGTTGACGATCCCACGAGAAATCACGCCGGAACACGGACGGCCAGATTGTAACCACTCGAACAATCCCCGTAGTCACGTACACGCTCCAAGTGCCTCCGCATCTGAACTTGATGGGTCCCACTTGCGCAACCAGTAACTAAGTCAATCATCCTCGCTACTGGACCCCACTTCAATATATCGAACTGATGGCGTTCGAGACTTCGGCGAACCGAACTCAAATTTGACGAAACATATTTTCCAGCATTTTTCTTTCTGTTTTCCAGCAACATGACTCAGTTTTGCAACAGGCATAATTTGGTCAATCCGTGACCAAATCTATCCAAACCAGTGCTCATTGTGAAGGTAATTTCGTCTACTTTCAAATGGAAGAAGTTTCACGCGCATGCATCCAGTAGATTGAGAGATATTAACAAAACAAGGTGACTGGTCCAGGACAGTGTTGATTCTGAAACCGAAACTTGTAAACAGGATATCTCTCTCATTTCTCCATGAAATCATACGGTTCTTGTGCCCAAAATGAAGAGATATTTGTCTACTTTCTAGAGAAACAAGAATCACGATCATCGGAGTTGTGTGCAGGGAGATTCGATGAAATCACCGAAGGTATACCCTACGGGTTTTACCCAGAAATTTGCTGAACTTGCATCTTCACCCTCTAACTTGGAAATCCCAGCTCCATCCTTCTTCTACTCGAAAATGGTGGATGGAGATGTAGGGTAGGATGATCAGAACCAGTGGTATCAAAGGGTAGAGGAAGAAAAATGGTGAAGGATGGCATGAAGATCACTTACATGCACCAAGGTTTTGAGATTTTCCACTTCTTCTCCTCTCTTCTCTCCATTCGCCTTCTCCTCTTTCTCTCTCTCTTGATGCTATGTTTTTTTCTGAGTTTCAGAAAATGAGGTGTATGGGAGTGAAGCCTGATCCAGGGGCTTTTCAGCTGAAGCTCATTTAAGGGCATGAAAAGACCATACTACCCTTTAGTCCATTTTATTACTTTGATACACTTCTAATTAACCACTAACCTATAATTTCTCTTAACAATCATGGTTATGGTCTTGTGGAATTGAGGAGTGTATTTGGTGTTGGGTAATTTGGGTTACGGGCTTAAGGGACGTGGAAATGACCAAAATGCCCTTGGCCCATTATGTCTTGGTTTTAAAGCTAAAGCCCCAATAATCTTATGGCTTTCCGCTCGGCATAGGTTTCTCTGCTAATCCTCATTCGATTCGAGATTAATTGCTCACTCAATTGATACGTCTTCGATGTGAGGTAAATTGACGATTTTACCCTTCAGCTGAATTGTTCATTTAATTTATGACTAAGCCACAATTAAATGTAGAGTAGGTTTTCTTTGGACTTTTGCTCGACTATTAATCCCCGAGACACGACCAATTATTCCCACAAATAATTTCTCGGTCTTAGGCATCATAGTACGAGTCTTTAAAAATTAGGGATGTTACAATCACCCCAACTTTTAAAAATTTTGTCCTCAAAATTGACAAGACGAACCTTAAGCAAAAAGGTATTGATATCGGGTCATCATGTCCTCTTCCAATTCCCAAGTAGCCTCTTCGGCTGAGAAGCCCTCCTAGACTCTCTTGACAAGCGGAATAGTCCTCGACCGCAATGTCTTCCCGCCACGCCCTAGGATATGACTAGGATAAGGTTGGAATGATAAATCCGGTCGAAGATCGATCGTTTCAACGCTCAACGGCTGAAGTAGACCGAGAATACATTTTCTCAATTGAGACACGTGGAAGACATCATGAAGATACAGACTTTCTTCAGAAATTAACTATTCCGACCTCTTGAAAGCTGACACTAATTGTTATGGACAATCAAATGCTTACAATCTGTTGAGGATACGAACTCATAGTTATGGTATCCACACACCCTGCACTATCGAAGTCAGGAACTCGGAAGGTTTCGGCTTAGCCGCAGCTTAAATTGGAACGAAACGATGACTGTAAGGGAGTTTCCTTGGAATCAAACCATACGGTATCCAGAAGAAAAGTTTTCTTCTCTTCCCGAGTTACGCTCACATAAGCGCTTGACTCATTTTACTAAAAATCTCGACTGAAGCAACAGAGTTATTTTATAAAACAGGTTGACTTTCAGTCCAAGGAATCTAGAAACGATTTTCCTTGCAACCGAATCCAGGAAAAACTCTAGAATACTAGAAAAATTTTCTTTCATCAAATCAGTTCCAAAACTTGAAAGTACATTTGTTCCATTTGATTGAAAATTCTTTTCAATGGGGTCTCTAATGACGATAATTTGAAAATACGACTATCCCAAAAAGTTAATTCACCCCAACTTATAGGTGACCTTACTCAATGCACGGCACTTCAATAAAGCGGAATCTCAATCTCAAATTTTTAAATTTGCAAGTTCAAAAGCGAGAATAAAGGTGTTATTTTGTTGGAGTCAACCATTTGTGCGATCAAAATCTCGCAAACTTTTATCGTGCTTGAGTTCGGTTCCGTTAAAACAAAACAATTGGGTTTGTTCGAGGAAGGGATCGGGAAGGACATGGAGCCGAAAAGAAAGCGGGTATTTGCTTTAAAAATTCTTCTCAAATCGCTATTCCACTCGATTCAATTCACTTCCTTTCAATTCCTTTCTCGAATCGGTCCAAGACAAAATTTCGAGATTAAAAACAAGGGTCGTATTTCATGATGAAAAACAGACACGACTTGACCGTCTCAAGAGACTACACAAAGGTTATAAAGTTCACTATCAAGGACTCATGTGTCATACAGTCACTGTCCAATCATTTAGTCTCCGACCGACATACGGTTCATCCTCACTCACTCTACCATCAAACGGGTGTAGAAGGTGACAAGGTAAAAACATTATAGGTACTTAACTCATTGGATTCTTAGAAAAGCATCGTGTGCTGGACCACAATCGGACAATCCGAATTCTCAGCACATACTTGATTTATCGACATTTAACCATAGGTCAATAGAATGGAGAATTAGCATTGACTCATCCGATGGATCAAAGTCACAACAACTTACTGTTGATCTTAACGAATTCAAGATTAACGATTGGAGTTTCACTTCAGTAGCGGAAGCTTGAATGCTATAACATTCGAAGGATGATTTCCCAAACATGGCTTTTTCGGAGTTTTCTAAGTCAACGACTTGTCCAATTTTGGCTATCTTCCTAGATCAACTAGGCTTGAACTTTGATACCTATGTTTCATAGATCTTCGATCACTCAGATCCTAAGGAGATGCAATTTTCTATATTGGGAATCCTACTAGAATGACATACGGTTTTCTTTCGAAAATGAGATTTAGAGTCATTCTAGACAATCCTTGGTTTCTCGATTAACTTCAGTACAACAATTATTCTCGGATTAGTTACGAATTTGGAATTGCGGTGGCACTAGGGGATTTTGAAAACAAAAGCTATTTTGGGAATCAAACGAGCACACCATAAGTGTCTTTGTATTGATTCGCTGAAATTGAAGTATTTATCATTTAGAATTTTCCCCGGTCCCGCTTCTTTCCGAACTTTCGCGACTATCTAGACATAATTATTACATTACATTAATCGATTCTAGCTTCAGAACGGTTCCTACTCCACGACAACATTACGTTCGCCACACAGGTGATTTAAAGCTCCTCGATCTTCCAACTAGTTAGTTGGCGTCTTAGAGATTAAGATTTTGGAATCATTTCTAATGGTTGAATGGCCATCAGTACTACTGACAATTACTGGAAGTAGGTTTCTTGGAAAACTTACAGTAAACACCATTCTGAACAGGTGTCTAAGAGTCTAAACTGACTGATTGGAGATCCTTTTACCAATTTCCCGTACAACAGGGAGGTCCACATTCCACGAATGTTTAGAGTTTACGGTTCAGATTCCAAAACAGAGGTACAATTCAAAATACAATTGAAGGTACGGTTCACAACCCATTCATCGGTGTAGATAATTTCGTTAGCTTTCCAACGCCTCTCGGAACATAAAAATCGGAGTTCCGGAGCAGGAGTTACGAACAAATAAGTCGGAAGACTAACGAGAATTTCTCACAGACCGTGATCGGAATGCTTCCAGCAGCGGATTGAAATAAGGTTACTTCTACCGATTCCATATACTGATTTGCTTTGAAAGATCTGATTCATAATTCCTGATCGGGACTTAACCTGATCAGCACTTTTGATTCCACTAGTCAAAACTGACGACGGAGTATCTTTACTCACTTGGCTTTGTCATCTGTCACATTGTGACTCGGAAGAAGAAGAATTGGAATCTATGCTTAAAATTTACCGATAAGGATTTTCCTTGACTGCTGCCCTAACTGGGATTTATTGACACCAGAAGGTAAGATTTATGATGAAAACGATATTTCAAAAACTGATATGCTGACTAAATAAAGGTCAGGGTTTCGGGTGTTAACTACTCTGACAGATTTCAGTACACTGACGTTCCTGCCGCACAACGGCTTTGCTTGATTCTTATTCCTCGATAAGATCTACGACGTTTCATGCCGCGAATCACTTACTGAACAGCCGCCCACAGTTTCCTCGAACCATCGCGGATGCCCATCATTGTTTCCAGATGTCATATGTAGCCCTCTGCTCCTGCTACGCGCTCTGATAAGACGAGAAGGCTGAGAATCCTATGGTGTAGGGTTTCTGACATTTTCGGGGCTGAGGCAACTATTTGTCATAATTTTCAGTACTTTACATGAAACATTGAGTGGATCCTGACTCAATACGTCACATAAGATACTAAAAAGGTCTGACATATAATTGTCTAAGTCCCTAGCTGACTCGATCCTATGTTCTCGACCCGAAGGTCACTACGTCCGACAAGGCCGAACTGCTCTGATACCAAATGTTACACCCCGGTATTTCTTTAACAAAGAAATACCTAAATATACAATTTGGTATAAATCAGAGTATAAAAATTCCTGTTTAGATATACATCTTTACAAGAAACAGCGGAAACTATAAAAATATAACTAATACAAGCTCGAGTCATACGACCGAATACCGAGACAACTACAGAAGAACAAGGACAATAATAAATGAGTCAATCTTCAATCTTCTCATCGAACCCGACAACCAACTGTGCCGCCTTCTGTCCTTATAACCTGTTCTCTGTAAAAACAACAAATATGGATTGGGTGAGACAACTTGTCTCAGTGAGTCCTACCGTGACCCCTCACTAACACTCGGTTCAATTTATGAAACCGTTACAACAAAAGCTGACATAACAATGTCTTATTTATTTATCGAATTGCCGACCGCACAACGACTGCTAATCCCGGCAATTCGGGTCCTTCATTTATTAATCGAATGCCGACCGCACAACGACTGCTAATCCCGGCAATTCGTGAATTTTATTTATTAATCGAATGCCGACCGCACAACGACTGCTAATCCCGGCAATTCGTGAATTACTTAGCACAAACCGGCCGCACAACGCCTGCTAATCCCGGTAACCCGTGAGTTGACCACGCCAAAACACATTCAGGGCCTAGGGTGAGGGCTCATGACTTCCCTTCCTAGTATGCTACTTGTCGGGTCGTCACCCAACGCAATACGTATGACAATACGCATCAAGTTCTCGAGAGTTAGATAATTTATATCTTCTTTTTCATTTTGATCACCAAAGGATCAGTCATATAAGCTCATTAGATAATTTATGTCTTTCGATCACCAAAGGATCATTCACATAGTAATTGGATAAACAAAATCCATATCGATCTATAATCCGTTTTGAGGAATTCATAAATTAGACCTCCGGCATTATAATCATATTTAACGTATTATTGACTTATAACCCGTTTTGATGAATTTATAACATCCGGCATTATAATCAAATTCAATTAACATATATAAACATATATATTCAGTCAGTCCATCAGACGGTGTACCCACACGTATACTAGGGTTTCGGTTTTTCAATCAAATATGCTTTTCTCTTTTTCAAAATCATGAGTGGAATAAGTTCAAAATACGGTTGTCAGTAAGGCAATATCCTTAAAGTGGGTTGGGGAGAAAATTAGAAGTGATTCGGGATCGAAAGGAGCGACGAAATGAGAAATCGGAGTCCGGTAACAGCAGCTCACGCACGGTCCGTGCCCAGGGGCGCACGACCCGTGCGTGATTTACCAAAATCACATAGCCAACCCGAAGAGGGCGCACGGTCCGTGCCCAGGGGCGCACGACCCGTGCGGCCTGTTCTGTTACTGAATTCTAGTTTCTCATTCCGCTTTCCATTTCTCGCCCAAATCGAATTCCGATCGTTCTCCAACCTGAAAACGGATTTAATAAACAACATTCCAGACCATATTCCAGTGAAAGCACTTAAAATCACAATTTCGCAAATTGTTCAACAATTCAATAAAAACCTTAAAAACGCGATATTGCTCAAAACGGTTTTCGGTTCCAAAATCTTTCAAAAATTGATAATTGCCTTATGACTCAATCCGATATAATTTCAAGACATGAAAAATATCCCTATCCGTGAGTAGAACTCACCCGGTTGACGATCCCACGAGAAATCACGCCGGAACACGGACGGCCAGATTGTAACCACTCGAACAATCCCCGTAGTCACGTACACGCTCCAAGTGCCTCCGCATCTGAACTTGATGGGTCCCACTTGCGCAACCAGTAACTAAGTCAATCATCCTCGCTACTGGACCCCACTTCAATATATCGAACTGATGGCGTTCGAGACTTCGGCGAACCGAACTCAAATTTGACGAAACATATTTTCCAGCATTTTTCTTTCTGTGAAGGTAATTTCGTCTACTTTCAAATGGAAGAAGTTTCACGCGCATGCATCCAGTAGATTGAGAGATATTAACAAAACAAGGTGACTGGTCCAGGACAGTGTTGATTCTGAAACCGAAACTTGTAAACAGGATATCTCTCTCATTTCTCCATGAAATCATACGGTTCTTGTGCCCAAAATGAAGAGATATTTGTCTACTTTCTAGAGAAACAAGAATCACGATCATCGGAGTTGTGTGCAGGGAGATTCGATGAAATCACCGAAGGTATACCCTACGGGTTTTACCCAGAAATTTGCTGAACTTGCATCTTCACCCTCTAACTTGGAAATCCCAGCTCCATCCTTCTTCTACTCGAAAATGGTGGATGGAGATGTAGGGTAGGATGATCAGAACCAGTGGTATCAAAGGGTAGAGGAAGAAAAATGGTGAAGGATGGCATGAAGATCACTTACATGCACCAAGGTTTTGAGATTTTCCACTTCTTCTCCTCTCTTCTCTCCATTCGCCTTCTCCTCTTTCTCTCTCTCTTGATGCTATGTTTTTTTCTGAGTTTCAGAAAATGAGGTGTATGGGAGTGAAGCCTGATCCAGGGGCTTTTCAGCTGAAGCTCATTTAAGGGCATGAAAAGACCATACTACCCTTTAGTCCATTTTATTACTTTGATACACTTCTAATTAACCACTAACCTATAATTTCTCTTAACAATCATGGTTATGGTCTTGTGGAATTGAGGAGTGTATTTGGTGTTGGGTAATTTGGGTTACGGGCTTAAGGGACGTGGAAATGACCAAAATGCCCTTGGCCCATTATGTCTTGGTTTTAAAGCTAAAGCCCCAATAATCTTATGGCTTTCCGCTCGGCATAGGTTTCTCTGCTAATCCTCATTCGATTCGAGATTAATTGCTCACTCAATTGATACGTCTTCGATGTGAGGTAAATTGACGATTTTACCCTTCAGCTGAATTGTTCATTTAATTTATGACTAAGCCACAATTAAATGTAGAGTAGGTTTTCTTTGGACTTTTGCTCGACTATTACTCCCCGAGACACGACCAATTATTCCCACAAATAATTTCTCGGTCTTAGGCATCATAGTACGAGTCTTTAAAAATTAGGGATGTTACATATACTCTAAAACCCTTGCATCATCTTCAACCTTTTTGTATTAAAACCCATTTTCCTCTTCATTTTTCATTTTGCATATCATTATCATTTTGTTTAAAATGTAGTTTGTTGTTGTTGGTGAGAGGAGCCTTAACCACTAGTGACAAGCACTTAAGGAGGCTTGGGTGTTTAAGGTGCCTCTCACCCTTGAATAATTGGTTTCATGTTGTGTGGTGTTAATTTCTTGTATTTTTTTTGTGAAATAAAATGTGAATCCATGCTTGTTTGGTTCGCATACTATGATTAATGTGTTCTTAAGCTAATTTTGTTGTTCCTCTTTGCTTGATGATGTACAATCTTGGTATGGTATTTGATTTTAGTGTTAAATGTTATTTTCAACATATTTCGCTTGCAAATATTTGTTGATGATCTAGCAAGATGATTCCTACTTGTGCTTTGTGCACTTTATGTTAAGTAGTTGAGGATTGCTAGATGTGATTCAACCTTGTTTATGTTTTCTTTTATTTTAGTCTTATTTTAATGTGCTTATTGTTAATGGTGGATGATCTAGCAAGATGATTCCTACTTGTGCTTTGTGCACTTCATGCTAAGTGGTTGAAGATTGCTAGATGTGATTCAACCTTGTTTATGTGTTCTTTTATTTAAGTCTTGTTCTAATTTGTTTATTGTTAATTGTGGATGATAGGCAAGTTGATTCTCACTAGTGCCTAGTGCACTTTTCTCAAAGTGAGAGGATTGCTCGATGTGATTCAACCTTGTTTATGTGTTCTCTTATTTAGTCTTATTTTAATGTGCTTATTGTTAATGGTGGATGATCTAGCAAGATGATTCCTACTTGTGCTTTGTGCACTTTATGCTAAGTAGTTGAAGATTGCTAGATGTGATTCAACCTTGTTTATGTGTTCTCTTATTTAGTCTTATTTTAATGTGCTTATTGTTAATGGTGAATGATCTAGCAAGATGATTCCTACTTGTGCTTTGTGCACTTTATGCTAAGTGGTTGAAGATTGCTAGATGTGAGTCAACCTTGTTTATGTGTTCTTTTATTTAAGTCTTGCTCTAATTTGCTTATTGTTAATTGTGGATGATAGGCAAGTTGATTCTCACTAGTGCCTAGTGCACTTTTCTCAAAGTGAGAGGATTGATCTATATGATTCAACTTTGTTTATGTGTTCTTTTATTTAAGTCTTGTTTTAATTTGTTTATTGTTAATTGTGGATGATAGGCAAGTTGATTCTCACTAGTGCCTAGTGCACTTTTCTCCAAGTGAGAGGATTGCTCTATGTGATTCAACTTTGTTTTAATGTTTATTTATTTGTTCTTATATTCTAGTTTGATCATTGTTCATTGTTGATGATCAATCATGTGACTCCCACTTGTGCCCAGGGCATCATATTTTAAGTGGTGAAGATGGTTTTAAATGATTCAACCTTCCTCTTGTAATTTTGTTTTTTACTGAATAAAAGATGAGATTGTAGGTTTATGGTTCGTGAGGTATTGCAAGGGATAGGTTACCCAAAACCTGGATGCCCCCTCCTCTTTGATCGTGTTATTAACCTTTTGGCATTTGTTCATATTATTGATTGCAAAGGATAGGCTTACCCTAGTCTTGATGCAATTCCTTTTGTCATGTTATTGAGAAATCATTGCTCACATGTTCACTAGCTTAACTAAGATCATTCTATGCCTGTGATCAATTGTTTAATTGCTCTTGATGCAACTTAAATGTCTTGATTTAATTGTGTGCCATCCTCTCCACCTGTATGACCTCCTAATGAAGACGTAAGCCTACTTGCTTGTTGTAGCATAGAGTCATTAGGGTAAATACACTCTTTCTTACACACACACACATTTGTCTTGAGACCCTTACTTTGCATCCTTGACTTTTGAATCTTTGATTGTATTGGCATGTTTAGTCTTAGTTGACGTTCAACAAATTCGTGATTGCTCGATTAACGAATGTGTTTGAACTTTATAACCAATCTTTGATAATAACTTCACTCTTTCCCAAAAACCTCTCAAACTCTTTTCTAACCAATGCAAGTTATTAGTGACTATCACCCAAAGCCTTTGCTTGTTTGATTGTCATGAACGCTATCAAGAGTTATTAGTAATGATCACTCAAAGTCTTTGCTTGCTTGGTCATTATGAAAGCTTTTCCTTTTTCCAAACCCTTTCAAAAGCATTTTCATTTTCAAATTAGAACTACGTCGTTTTGATTCCCATTTGGGATACGTAGGAGCGAGTCTCGTTCTCGTCAAGCGCAGCAAATAAAAGTCATTTTAGCAATCAAAAACTAGCATTTGCGTAACAAAGAGAATCATTTCTATAAGCTAGAATCAATTTTCAAACCCATCGTTGCCAGTGGCTAATCAGAACCTTTGTTCGTCTAGCCATTGGTAGCGATGTCTTTTCCCCCCAAAGAACAATAAGCGGTGATCACCCATAGCTTTTGTTAGTTTGATCATCCGTGCTAATCAATCTCTTTCGAAAACCATTTTCAAAAGAACAAATAAAAAATGAGTTGCTACTAATAGTCAATCAGAACCCTTGTTCGTCTGACTGGCGGTGGTGACTCTCATTTTCAAGAACACTTAGCGGTGATTAACCATAAACTTGGTTAGTTTAATCATTCACTAAATGCTCGTCCTATTTCGAAAACTCACTAAAAAGACAAAAGACAAAAACCTTTTCAAAGAATAGACAAGCCAAGAACTACGTAGCTTTGAATTCTCCATCACCGGGAGATACGTAGGAGCGAGCGGCTGACTCTCGTCAAACGCCAAAAATAAAATTTTTCATAAAGAAGCAAATTTAAGTATTTTCCAAATCAACACTTAAGACCACACGTTTAATTAAAGGTTCCCTTTCGGTAGAAAGGAGGTGTGGGGTGCTAATACCTTCCCCATGCCTAACAGACCCCCGAACCCAAATTTTCCGGTGTCCAAAAGGCCATTCGCTTTCCAAAAAGGCTTTTCTTCAATATTTTCCTTATAAAAAATATTGGTGGCGACTTCATTGTTTTTAAAAAGTTGTAAACGAAGAAAGATCCCCTCAGGGACTTTTTCGGGTGCAACAGCTGGCGACTTCACTGGGGGCGTTTCCTTTTTTTAAGTGGCTCAAGTGTAACACCCCCTTCTAATTAATTACTATTTAATAAAATCAGAGTTTCTTTTTCTTTTTAAAACAATCACAAGAGGGTGCTACACTTAACTCCATTTAAACCAACAACTTGAATTGATATACTTCAGCAAAATAACAGCACGATACATAGCACACAGTCAAAGGGCAAGCCCACAAATCTCCTGTTTAGTTTACATCAATAGAATATAATCACCATCACAGCGGAATAACAACAAGTTTGAACGTAATCCAATACATCACAAAATAGCAGTCTAACAACATCAAATAAAATGACAAGTAAACATAAGACGCCCCCCCGGTGCTACGTATCAGAGCATGACACATCCTACTAGAAGAAGGTATGAGGATAACCTTCACTCGCTATCACCTGCACGTTGCCGACATGAGAAGCAACATAAAAGCAGTAGGGTGAGCCTCTTTACATAAATAATAACATATGAGATAAGCACTATATTAGGAAAGGCAATTAGGGAACACCAATTCACAACAAGGGCAGCAACATCATCAATTTCACAGTCATCAAGCAACAACACCAAATGTATGATTAATGCATGAAATGCAACCCAAAACTCCCAGGGCACATGCATGTGGATCCATTAGGCCGAAGCCTCTGCTCACCAAATATAATTAGGCCGAAGCCTCTGCTCACCAAATAAAATTAGGCCGAAGCCTCTGCTCACCAAATATGCACATGGTTTATGTGACGCTATGAACAATGCACCATAACACACCATGACACACCAAACGAGCAACAAACGTAATCACCAAATAATGAACAGACTCACCAATGCTATTAATCAACTCACCATCACCAAATAATTAATAGACTCACCATTTCTATTAATTAACTCACCAACACCGAATAGTTAATAATCTCACCATATTGACTCACCAATTAAACTCACCAAATAGACTCACCAAACAGACCCACCATTCTACACCAACACCAATTCAATTAAACCCTTTTAGGACATCGACACGGAATAGGCAAGCAAAACTACATTTTAGACACCTCGGACAACATCTGCCCAGAACCCTCTGAAAAATAATTTGTTTTTGCCTAAAATTAGAATATCCAGGTAGGCACCTGAATAAGCTTCGAAACGCATTTTGAACCATCAAATTTGGACACCCGAGTCAAAAGATATTTAGAAAACAAATTTGGAAACAACAGCGACACCCTGGGCTACGCGAACACGGCAGCCAGAATTCGGCGAATTAGTTAAAATAGTAAATGACATCGGATTCCAACAAACGACCCCTCTACAGAAACCTGAGAAAGTGTAGTTTCTGACTATAGTTTTCTTTTTTTGAAACAATGAGCCAATTAGTACAGTTTCAACAAACAAGTATCAGGGTTCAGAAAATGGGACAGCCACCATGACCTAACTTGTGGCACCTCCAGAATGATCAAAACTCAACCAAAAGACATGGGGTTTGTTCCCAAACGAAGGAAATTGAATATAGTTTTCAAAGAGATGGGAACCATTCAAAACGGAGTTCAGATGAAAACGTTATAACCGAAATACCGAACCTAGACACAGAATTACTCCCGGATATTTTCCTAAATTGTGATACCTATATCTCGAGCCACACGACTCCAATTTGAATCAAACCAGTGCCAAATTAAAGATAAATAAGTCTAGTTTCTAAAATAGTAAACCACACAATTTTTGGACCACCTGAACAGACGTAGCATCAAAAAGAACGAACCTGTATCCAGAATTTCCCAACAGTAAGTTTTAACATCATAATTGCACAATTAACACCAAATTAATTCACCAACATCAAATCACTAATATAAACATAAATCATCATGTTCATCACCAAAATCAGCAAACTAAACATCAATTAAATCATCAAACAAAACATCGAACACCTTGCATGCATAGTTCACAACATGTTCATTTCAACACTAATCAACATAGTTTCACCACAAATGGTTATCAATCATGAAGACAACACAACACCACATAAAAATACCCAAACAATCACCCTAGAACCTAACCCCATACAATACGCATCAACATACACTATTATGAATGGAAAAAGGACTCCCTAACCTTTGAAAATGAAGAACCCAAGCCAAGCTCCAAGCAACCACCAAAAACCACCACTAGCTTCCTCCTTTCTTGGTGCCTCCACGATTTCTCCCTCTCCTCCCTTGCTGGCCGTCGCACACTCCTTTCTTTCTTCTCTCTCTCTATTCTTTTCTTTTCTTTTGTTTTCGGTGGAAATGAGCACTTACCCTAATTTTAGCCTTTTATATTCTCACTTAAGTCATGAGCTCTTGAATCACGGGCCTCCCTCCACTACCCAATTTAATTACTAAACACCATATTATTACCTATACCACTCACATCCTATTTAATTAATCCTAAACCCAATAAGGCCCACATATATCATTCTATTCTTCTATCACCTAAAACCCCCAATTAATTAACAAATAAATAATTACTCAAACAAATAAACACATAAATAACTAAATAAATATTATTCCTATCACATAACCTTATATAATTAATTACACAACCAAATAAATATTTTTGGGGTGTTACAACTCTCCCCACTTAAAAGAATTTCGTCCTCGAAATTTACCTGCCAAAGCCAACATTCCTCCGCTACCCACTACCTCCATCTAGGCAACTAGTGCTATCTCTCATGCTGATTACTATTGCTTTGATTACCGGCGGTAAGTTCTTGGGCGGCCGTCCCTCCTACTTGTTCAGCCAGGTAACTTCAAGCAGTAATAATCAGGCTCACTCTCTACTCTGCTATGCTACTCCGATAGACTAACTTACATCCTACCTTACTCATCTACCCTTATGGGTACGCACACTAACAGCCTGCTAATGGTTTGGTTTCTATGACAACATCATTAAGATAGACAACACACGGTATATCACAATAGTTAATATTATTACAACAACGCATAGCATCAACACAGTTAAACTCCAGGATCACCTATCCCTTTTTAACAATGGCCATAGGCCCACAAAACAAGTCAGCAATAATAACAACAAAACCATTTGGGCCATTCGGCGGTACCCACGACAGAACAACAACACAACTTGGGCCATTCGGCGATACCCAAGACAAAACAACAATGTGGGCCATTCGGCGATACCCACGACAACAACAACATAACTAGTAATAACATCATCAATAGTAAACAATATCAGGGCTAGCAACCTAGTCACAACAATCGGGCACTAAGGCACCGGCAACAGTTAACAATCGAGATAGGCACAACTCATAAAAATAGGGGCAGCGCATAAGTTAGGAACAGTAACAGTACTTTTCGGTACAGTGAAAGTAATTTTTAAAGCCAGCAACAATGATTTTTCAGGAAACAACAACAATTATCTTAGGAGGACAGCAGCAGTAGTTTTCAGAAAACAGTGACATTTATTTTCCTGAAAAACAGCCAATATAGTTTTCGGAAAACAGTAGCAATATTTTTCAGAAACCAGCATCAATAATTTCCAGAAAAACAGCAACAAAAGCAAAACAACGACAACAATAGCGTCAACAACATCACGAGAAAGTTTACCAAGTGCGTAAATATAGTAAGACAAGTCACAAAATCAGAGTGCTTGATCCTTAAATCAGTTTCAGAAAATTCAGAGAAAATAACAATTGTGTAATAGGACTTTATTATTTTCCAGGAGTTACAGCATGCTAGTATGGCAATGACACCAAAAACAATTTAGTGGACCAATATCCACAAAACACTTAGCCTAGAGCGTCAACATAGAAGTAAAAACATGCTACAGCAAAAGTATTTACATAAAACTACACATCAACCGAACCAAATTAGTTTAAGCATTCATATGAACGTCTAGCAACAAAACTAACTTTAGGAAAACATATATCCATCCTCGGCAGACATTATCATTTTAATATTTTCAAAACTACTCGGGAAGAAGCAACCAAAAGGAAATTTATCATAAAGACTCAAGCGCACAATATCAAGCTTCACGTGGTACATACTGGATTAGAAATATAACTACTAACACAAAATCATGAAGACTCGGTACAGGCGATTTCTATTCATAGTTAAAGGCACATATACGAAATGTACAACCACACACATGCACAAAATACTTATTTAGAATTTTTCGACACGGAAAATAAGGCACGTTATAGGAATTGATTTTCTCGTTAGCTTAACCAGTTTGAATAAGGTATCCTCAAGAACATATGACAGTAAAAGCTAACTCAAGGAAGTGCAAAAACAGTGCCAGTGCACATTTTAAATGTTTAAGGTCTCTCAAAATCACGTGGCACCAATTATAAAGAGTGCAACAGCTAAAACAAAATCAGGGAAAATTCAGCGTAGGAAATTACAGCTCACGGTCACGAAATAGTTCGCAAAGGTTCGGAGTTGGAAATATCACATGTTGAGGGAAATTAAGCAAAAGGCCAAATAGAGTAAAATACATGGGATATACTAACAACAACATAAAATATAGTCCACTTTTCAAAATCATCTCACGGGGTTGTAGAAATAGGAGAAGACAATAGTTGTAGCTTTCAAACCAAAACTTTATCATTTACAGCAGTCAAGACAGTGCACACTGTAACATCAGTAAAAACTTTATACCAGGTCAGTGTCCATTTATTAAAATAATTTCCAATGCCAAAGTCAGTATCCAACCGTAAAATTGTTTAATAGATGTTTCAAAAACATTTTCAGGAATCTCCTTACTTCCCAGGTTACAAAACCACACAGTGTAAATCAGGAGGCAATAACCAAAAAGATTTTGTCTAAAAATTCAAGCGCTCAATGTCAACTTCACGAAGCATGGGAATTAGAAAATAATTCATGAGGACTCTAAACTCACAATCACTGCATGTCAAAAATGATCAGGGACACAGAGTAAAGAAAGATTAGCCGACTAACATGCATAAGTTGATTGGTAGCAATATAGCAAATTTAGCCCTTCAATAGAAAACAGTTATAAGTCAAGGGAATGGAAACTTATCATATTTAAGCGGGGACGTCATTACTCAGAGTGATCGAAACATTAATGCATGTTATCAACATAGTAACAACTTAAATACTCAGTAAAACCATTTTACAATACAATTAGCCTTAACATCAAGACACACCACAAAAGAGTTTCACGTAAGGCTTAGTGTTGATTACTTAAAAAAGTTTAAGCAAATCAAAACACACGTGAGTATCAACAACAATCACATCGTTGGAAGCACACAAGCACATCAATTACACATTCAAAACTTGGGTCGCCAAATCACGGTGTAAATCATTGGGGACCACACTAATGAAGTCAAGATTCACACAACCGGAAAGTTAACAATAAGAACCAAAAACAGAAAAAAAAACAGGGTTCACACACAAATACGATACAACACACAATAAATAAAATCACAGAGTTCTCACAACAAGAAGGTTAAAAACCAACCAAAACAACAGCACATGATTCACACCTAGGAACACAACAAAACATATAACACTAGTAGGGACATCTCCCCCACTAGTTCACGTACCATTGGCAACTTTTGGTGTACCTGCAACACAACAATGGTCAGCACTAAAAAGACAACAGTTGGTCGTTAACCGACACAACGACTCAACGACTTGGCCGGTCGGACCAACCATTGCTCTGATACCACTGATGTAACACCCCCTTCTAATTAATTACTATTTAATAAAATCAGAGTTTCTTTTTCTTTTTAAAACAATCACAAGAGCGTGCCACACTTAACTCCATTTAAACCAACAACTTGAATTGATATACTTCAGCAAAATAACAGCACGATACATAGCACACAGTCAAAGGGCAAGCCCACAAATCTCCTGTTTAGTTTACATCAATAGAATATAATCACCATCACAGCGGAATAACAACAAGTTTGAACGTAATCCAATACATCACAAAATAGCAGTCTCACAACATCAAATAAAATGACAAGTAAACATAAGACGCCCCCCCGGTGCTACGTATCAGAGCATGACACATCCTACTAGAAGAAGGTATGAGGATAACCTTCACTCGCTATCACCTGCACGTTGCCGACATGAGAAGCAACATAAAAGCAGTAGGGTGAGCCTCTTTACATAAATAATAACATATGAGATAAGCACTATATTAGGAAAGGCAATTTGGGAACACCAATTCACAACAAGGGCAGCAACATCATCAATTTCACAGTCATCAAGCAACAACACCAAATGTATGATTAATGCATGAAATGCAACCCAAAACTCCCAGGGCACATGCATGTGGATCCATTAGGCCGAAGCCTCTGCTCACCAAATATAATTAGGCCGAAGCCTCTGCTCACCAAATAAAATTAGGCCGAAGCCTCTGCTCACCAAATATGCACATGGTTTATGTGACGCTATGAACAATGCACCATAACACACCATGACACACCAAACGAGCAACAAGCATAATCACCAAATAATGAACAGACTCACCAATGCTATTAATCAACTCACCATCACCAAATAATTAATAGACTCACCATTTCTATTAATTAACTCACCAACACCGAATAGTTAATAATCTCACCATATTGACTCACCAATTAAACTCACCAAATAGACTCACCAAACAGACCCACCATTCTACACCAACACCAATTCAATTAAACCCTTTTAGGACATCGACACGGAATAGGCAAGCAAAACTACATTTTAGACACCTCGGAAAACATCTACCCAGAACCCTCTCAAAAATAATTTATTTTTGCCTAAAATTAGAATATCCAGGTAGGCACCTGAATAAGCTTCGAAACGCATTTTGAACCATCAAAATTGGACACCCGAGTCAAAAGATATTTTGAAAACAAATTTGGGAACAACAGCGACACCCTCGGCTACGCGAACACGGTAGCCAGAATTCGGCGAATTAGTTAAAATAGTGAACGACATCGGATTCCAACAAACGACCCCTCTACAGAAACCTGAGAAAGTCTAGTTTCTGACTATAGTTTTCTTTTTTTGAAACAATGAGCCAATTAGTACAGTTTCAATAAACAAGTATCAGGGTTCAGAAAATGGGACAGCCACCATGACCTAACTTGTGGCACCTCTAGAATGATCAAAACTCAACCAAAAGACATGGGGTTTGTGCCCAAACGAAGGCAATTGAATATAGTTTTCAAAGAGATGGGAACCATTCAAAACGGAGTTCAGATGAAAACGTTATAACCGAAATACCGAACCTAGACACAGAATTACTCCAGGATATTTTCCTAAATTGTGATACCTATATCTCGAGCCAAACGACTCCAATTTGAATCAAACCAGTGCCAAATTAAAGATAAATAAGTCTAGTTTCTAAAATAGTAAACCACACAATTTTTGGACCACCTGAACAGACGTAGCATCAAAAAGAACGAACCTGTATCCAGAATTTCCCAACAGTAAGTTTTAACACCATAATTGCACAATTAACACCAACTTAATTCACCAACATCAAATCACTAATATAAACATAAATCATCATGTTCATCACCAAAATCAGCAAACTAAACATCAATTAAATCATCAAACAAAACATCGAACACCTTGCATGCATAGTTCACAACATGTTTATTTCAACACTAATCAACATAGTTTCACCACATATGGTTATCAATCATGAAGACAACACAACACCACATAAAAATACCCAAACAATCACCCTAGAACCTAACCCCATACAATACGCATCAACATACACTATTATGAATGGAAAAAGGACCCCCTAACCTTAGAAAATGAAGAACCCAAGCCAAGCTCCAAGCAACCACCAAGAACCACCGCTAGCTTCCTCCTTTCTTGGTGCCTCCACGATTTCTCCCTCTCTTCCCTTGCTGGCCGTCGCACACTCGTTTCTTTCTTCTCTCTCTCTATTCTTTTCTTTTCTTTTGTTTTGGGTGGAAATGAGCACTTACCCTAATTTTAGCCTTTTATATTCTCACTTAAGTCATGGGCTCTTGAATCACGGGCCTCCTTCCACTACCCAATTTAATTACTAAACACCATATTATTACCTATACCACTCATGTAACACCCCTTCTTCTACCCCTTTGTTTATTTGACGAAAAATCAGAGTACGCAAAAAAAATCTTTTTCTTTTATTACACCAAAAGGAGTGTCACATTTCATCCAAAAAACCAATAACAATAAATAAATAAATAAATAAAAAGATTTAACAACCATAACATCCTAGCAAACTAATCAAATGGCCACAAATGACTCTATTGTCCAACCCCGAGTGCTACATATCAGAGCAGACACCGACCCGACTTGTGGCACCTCTAGAATGATCAAAGCTCAACCAAAAGACATGGGGTTTGTGCCCAAACGAAGGAAATTGAATCTAGTTTTCAAAGAGACAGGAACCATTCAAAACGGAGTTCATATGAAAACGTTATAACCGAAATACCGAACCTAGACACAGAATTACTCCAGGATATTTTCCTAAATTGTGATACCTATATCTCGAGCCACACGACTCCAATTTCAATCAAACCAGTGCCAAATTAAAGATAAATAAGTCTAGTTTCTAAAATAGTAAACCACACAATTTTTGGACCACCTGAACAGACGTAGCATCAAAAAGAACGAACCTGTATCCAGAATTTCCCAACAGTAAGTTTTAACACCATAAAATACACCAATTTTATATGTAATCCTCAAGAATTCTAGGAACCAATAAATCACCAATTATTTCCAGCCACACGTATTCAAGATCCACCCAAGAATCAATTTCAACAATCCAAATCAAGATCCATGAACATCATATACATAGCAAGGGTCCAATTGATTTTCAAGATTCAATAACATAACAACACATTATTTAACACCATCAATATATATTCAGCCACTTTAAACAAACATCAAACATGCAAGAAACATCATAGATCTATCCCCACATAGTACCCATCATGTAAGCCCATTAGGTTAGAGAATCCCCCCTTACCTCTTAGTTAGATGAGCACTAAACCTCTTTGATCAAGCACCAATGAGATTCGTAGCTCTCCTCCTTCTTAGGCACCAACAAGTTCCTCTTCTCTTCTCCTTGAGCCACACGAACCCTCTCTCTTCCCTCTTCTTTAAGTTTCGCCTCCCTCTCTCAAGCTTGCCTCCCTCTTTCTAATTTCTCCTAAGCTACGTGAATGCCTACTCTAAAACCCTAGGTTGGCTTCATGTAACATGCCTATGTCATGGATCCATGATCCATGGGTTTTCCCTCATCACTTAACCCAATTGGATGGTTTAATGGTAGCACCTCCTAGTTAACTAAGT
Source organism: Astragalus membranaceus (assembly GCA_039519185.1). NCBI lineage: Eukaryota > Viridiplantae > Streptophyta > Magnoliopsida > Fabales > Fabaceae > Astragalus > Astragalus membranaceus. The sequence continues at coordinate 107,342,700 of CM076848.1, read as the reverse complement.
GAACCCCTCCACTGAATAAATACCTCCTCAATTATATCTTCTACTAATTAAACCACCCATTATTATACATATCACCCAATTCCTATTTTATTAATTAAATTCTACCACCTAAACCTCATTTAATTAATTACATAAACAACCTAATATTTTTGGGCTGTTACAACTCTCCCCCACTTGAATAAATTTCGTCCTCGAAATTTTCACTTGCTAAAGTCGGCACTCTCCCACTAACCAACCGCATACAAGTTCACACAACAAGAAGCTATAACAACACTACAACAAGGACACAAAGTTCACACACAGAAATGCAATACAACACACAGTACCAGTAGGGGCATCTCCCCCACTAGTTCACTTACCATTAGCAACTCTTGGCCTTCCTGCAACACAAATATTGGTCAGCACTTAAAAGACAACAGTTGGTCGCACACCGACACAACGACTCGACGACTTGGCCGGACGGACCAACCATTGCTCTGATACCACTAATGTAACACCCCTTCTTCTACCCCTTTGTTTATTTGACGAAAAATCAGAGTACGCAAAAAAAATCTTTTTCTTTTATTACACCAAAAGGAGTGTCACATTTCATCCAAAAAACCAATAACAATAAATAAATAAATAAAAACATTTAACAACCATAACATCCTAGCAAACTAATCAAATGGCCACAAATGACTCTATTGTCCAACCCCGAGTGCTACATATCAGAGCAGACACCGACCCGACTACGTGAAGGTAAAATGCCTTCACTCGAACTCACCTGTAAACATACCACAGAAAGGGGGTGAGATATCTAACACATAATAGGAATAAATGATAGAGAATATATTGGGATATAGCCCTATGACTACCCCAATAATCACAGACATCATTACAACATCAGGGGCAAAACAGTCATTTCATCATCACAAACATCACCAAGGCACAGTCGCCGAGATCATCACACATGTTATGCAATGCATGGATGCAGCCCCAATAGTGGGCATAATGCATGTGGTACCAATACAACCTCCTTTAACCATGGGTCGAAGCCCCAACCTCCTTAAATATTGGGCCGAAGCCCCAACCTCCTTAAACATGGGCCGAAGCCCCAACCTCCTTAAAACAATCATGCAAATGAAGTGTATGCAACACCATGCTAATGCACCAAAACACAACCAACAACAACCGCCTTAAACATCGTATCGACATCAAATAATACTAACAACATCGTACGAGCACAACCTCCCATTACTCTAGGCCGAAACCTCAACCTCCTTTAAATTCTAAGTACAACCTCCTATCACTCGACAACCTCCTTTAAATTCAAAACCTAAGACAACCACCCATTTATGATTCGGGAGGACCACCTCCTTTAACGACACCAAAAACAACCACCTTTAATGACTTCAAAAGCAACCACCTTTAATGACTTTCAAAAGCAACCCCAACACCCGAACACCGGGATATCAATCACTAAATACCGGGAGTACCGAAAACCACCAGAGACACCCGACGACACCAGGGGCGTCAACACATCAAGACAGTACCAAGGACATCACTTTTTCAAAAGGGCAATTTCACCAACATGCCGGAGACACGACAACGTTTCCCAAAACGACAACACACACTAGTTCACTCAAACCTCAGTAATTTTCCAGAAAAATAATACTTTCTGCCCAAAAATAGAATATTCCGATGGGCCTCTGAATAAGCTTTCCAAAACATCTCGGAACGTCCCGATCAGACTCCCGAGTCAAAAGATATTTAGAAAACAAATTTGGGAACAACAGCGACACCCTGGGCTACGCGAACACGGCAGCCAGAATTCGGCGAATTAGTTAAAATAGTAAACGACATCGGATTTCAACAAACGACCCCTCTACAGAAACCTGAGAATGTCTAGTTCCTGACTATGGTTTTCTTTTTTCGAAACAATGAGCCAATTAGTACAGTTTCAACAAACAAGTATCAGGGTTCAGAAAACGGAACAGCCACCATGACCTAACTTGTGGCACCTCTAGAATGATAAAAACTCAACCAAAAGACATGGGGTTTGTGCCCAAACGAAGGAAATTGAATCTAGTTTTCAAAGAGACAGGAACCATTCAAAACGGAGTTCAGATGAAAACGTTATAACCGAAATACCGAACCTAGACACAGAATTACTCCAGGATATTTTCCTAAATTGTGATACCTATATCTCGAGCCACACGACTCCAATTTCAATAAAACCAGTGCCAAATTAAAGATAAATAAGTCTAGTTTCTAAAATAGTAAACCACACAATTTTTGGACAACCTGAACAGACGTAGCATCAAAAAGAACGAACCTGTATCCAGAATTTCCCAACAGTAAGTTTTAACACCATAAAATACACCAATTTTATATGTAATCCTCAAGAATTCTAGGAACCAATAAATCACCAATTATTTCCAGCCACACGTATTCAAGATCCACCCAAGAATCAATTTCAACAATCCAAATCAAGATCCATGAACATCATATACATAGCAAGGGTCCAATTGATTTTCAAGATTCAATAACATAACAACACATTATTTAACACCATCAATATATATTCAGCCACTTTAAACAAACATCAAACATGCAAGAAACATCATAGATCTATCCCCACATAGTACCCATCATGTAAGCCCATTAGGTTAGAGAATCCCCCCTTACCTCTTAGTTAGATGAGCACTAAACCTCTTTGATCAAGCACCAATGAGATTCGTAGCTCTCCTCCTTCTTAGGCACCAACAAGTTCCTCTTCTCTTCTCCTTGAGCCACACGAACCCTCTCTCTTCCCTCTTCTTGAAGTTTGGCCTCCCTCTTTCTAATTTCTCCTAAGCTACGTGAATGCCTACTCTAAAACCCTAGGTTGGCTTCATGTAACATGCCTATGTCATGGATCCATGATCCATGGGTTTTCCCTCATCACTTAACCCAATTGGATGGTTTAATGGTAGCACCTCCTAATTAACTAAGTGAACCCCTCCACTGAATAAATACCTCCTCAATTATATCTTCTACTAATTAAACCACCCATTATTATACATATCACCCAAATCCTATTTTATTAATTAAATTCTACCACCTAAACCTCATTTAATTAATTACATAAACAACCTAATATTTTTGGGCTGTTACAACCTCAATTGGTAGTGGGAGGTGTGTTTAACTTGCACTTATGCCTCAGGTGCAAGGTTCGATTCCCACGGAAGGCAAAAATTCTACAATGGGGGTAGAGAAGACCGTGATGTAATAGTGCTGGGGTGGCCAATGCGTTGGACCTGGGCTGTTATAACTCACATCCTATTTAATTAATCCTAAACCCAATAAGGCCCACATATATCATTCTATTCTTCTATCACCTAAAACCCCCAATTAATTAACAAATAAATAATTACTCAAACAAATAAACACATAAATAACTAAATAAATATTATTCCTATCACATAACCTTATATAATTAATTACACAACCAAATAAATATTTTTGGGGTGTTACATCAAGCCTTAATTAATTAAATGTGTGGTTTGTGATTTGATTTGGATACCTTTTTTGCTTCTATCCCTTTCGGTTTCCTTTTCTTTCTTATCATGTTGTGTGCACATGCATTTGTCTTTTTTCTTTTTTCTTCTTTTTCTATGTTTGCTTCCTATCTCTTCTTTTACTCCTTTTCTTTTTATATGCTTATGCTCATGCATTCTTCCAACCCCCATGTTCCCTTCTTCTTTGCTCCTTTTCTCCAAAGGTAAGTTCATGCATCTCTTCCCCATTCTATCATGTCCCCTCTTCTGGGCTCCCTTTCTTAAGGTAAGCAATACCCTTGTTGTTGATATCCTGGATTAGTTTATTTGGTATAGAACCCTAGTGTAGACAACATGTTATTGCTTGCAATTGTCTGGACTGCTCTGGTTTTCATTTCAGGTGGGGTAGTGCTAGGGAAAACGCCCTTGACACACACTACACTTATCCCTTATGATTGCATGCTTTGAGTGGGACCATAACCCAGGTCTGCAGAAAACTTAGGAGAGTGGATTCGAGTAGTGAGAGCCCATCAGGACCTTTGTCCGTTTGGCTACTTGCGAAAGTTTCAACCAGAGTTGTGCTCTTTCATGATGCCTCACACCTAGCAGTTTGCTGCATTTGTAGGGAGTTTCATGAAAGGGACTGTGGCTCTGGTGGCCTTTGTGATGAAGTGAATAGTGCTACATGGGAAGATTACCCTTAAATTGCCCTAGATCGTAGGCTTCACCTCTTTTTAGGTCACAAGGGCTTTTCCAAATTGTGTGTTGCATTATTACATCTAGCTTAGCTCTTTTCCTTCAACAGTTTTCAAAAAAAAAATCAAAAAGAACATATTTTTCCCTTCTCTTTCATAAATACCTATATGAGGTGGCACATAGGGTATACTGTCTCAAATTTTCAAACCACCATTTGTAAATATCTCTTTATGTAAGTAACATAAAAAGCATCTTCATCATCCGCACTTTGCATCATGACATCATGCACTACATAAACAAAATTTTGAAAAAAAAAACTTCATGTAGCATTCTTCATGCATCTAAATTGTTTGCCGGTGATCTTGGAGTAACTTGGAATCTTGTCATAGGCGAAGCAACATGGGATCAAGAGGCGAAGTCATACTAAATTCGAGGTTCCTAGTGGTAAAGAAAATAGACGTGGCCAGCTTGATAGAGTGTGCCTCTCTAATGGGACCGGATGAGTGTAGGTTGTTTGAAAAGGCTTATGGGAATATTCTTCGGTTGCTGCAGTTAGACCTTCAAGAAAATGCAGTGATAGCCCTCAGTCAGTTCTATGATCTAGATATCCGCTGTTTCATCTTCAAAGATTTCCAGCTCTCGCCAACTTTAGAGGAGTATGAGCAAATTTTGGGTTTCTCTAGGTCGGAAATGGCACCCTATCAGTGTTAGGGGCATCAATATTCAGACAAGAGACTCTCGTTGTTATCGCAAGTTGGAGTGGGGGATTTAGAGCTTCGAAAAGAGAAAAAGAACCGTATAATGGGATTTCCACTGAGTCATTTCGAAGGCTTAATGAGGTCTCATGCTCAAGCTGACAGATGGGGTCCCTTCAAGCAGTTGCTAGCATTAACCATCTTCGGGATTGTCCTCTTCCCGCAAGTTGAGAAGTTTATTGATGAGACAGCCATTGGGGTGTTTTTAGCCTTCATAAACAAGGATAGTCCAATTAACCCAGTTCCAGCTGTCCTCGCAGACACTTACTACTCCTTTACTCATCATCGGGTGTTGGGGAAAAAGAAGATTGCCGGCTCTCTCCATGGTCTTTATGCCTGGTTCCTCAACCATGTCATCGCTCACAAGAAGCAAGCTACGGATCTAATGGACTATGCCATGAGTTGCGAAGTAGAAGTGGGTGCATGCCTTAGGGAGTCTCAATGCCCTCAAGATCCGCTGGTTCACTTATTCATGTTGGAAGAACAGACCCTCAGTAGTGTTTCAGTGTGGAGACTTTCAGAATGTGCCACTGATGGGGACTCAAGGCTGAATCAACTATAATCCTTCCTTGACTATCCGACAGCTTGGGTACCCTATGAGGAATATGCCTACTGAAGACATGTTGGCTCCTATCTTCCTTGACAAAGAAGATCCGAAGAACAAGGGTTTGCTTCGGAAAATCTCAAAGGCATGGGAAACTGTGGTCCGTAAAGACAAGGATGAGCTTGTGAAAAATGTTGGTGATGTCACTTTTTACCAATGGTTGCATGAAAGGATCCAAAGTGCTCGTCCGCCTTCTCAAGAGGCATTGCCAGTTGAGAAAGGGATGCCGGAGCCTCACCTTCCCACCCTTGAGGAGCTGAATGAGGTTAAGTCTGCCCTAGTAAAAGCGGAAGAAGGAAAAAAGGCATTGCAAGCGGAGTTGGAGAAAGTAACCCTGCAAAAAGAGAAGTTGAAGGAAGAGAATGAGATTAAGATGATAGCTGTTGAGGAGAGTGTCAAACGATTCAAAGCGGAAGAGAAGAGTAAATTAGAAGCTCAGAAATACCTAAGGGGGGCTAGAGATGAACTCCAAAGGTACAAGCAGAAAACAAGGAAAGCACTTGAAGAAGCCAAAGAATGGAAGATTGTGGCAACTAAGTCAAGGCAGGAACCTCACTTGGTGGTGGAGTTGAAAAGTCAGTTGAGGAGTGTTGAACAAGAAAGAAATTCCATTGGCAATTTTCTCAAAGAATATCAAGAAATGCTGAGTTATGAGCAAGGGAGATCTGATGAACTGAAAAGGAATCTCCGGTACCTAGGGGAGTCTTATAGGCAGGTGCAAGCGGAGAGCAAGTACTGGGAGCAGCGCTTCCTAGCACTGATTGGCAAGATAGAAGAGCAGGAGATTGTTAAAGAGCTAAGAGATGAGATCCGACTTTGGAGGGGTAAATTCTCAAAGTTGGCATGGCTAGCTAATCAAGCTGTAAGGGATGTCCCTAGAAGGCTAAGGAGGGCCAAAGCTAAGATGCTTCCCTTCAATACCCCAGTACATGTGTATGAGTTTGTGAACTTCTGCAAGGCCCTGACTAAGGAGCTCATGGAAAAGGCTGAGGGAGCCGCTGCTGCAAACAAAGAAAAGGAAAAGAAAGAGAAGTTGAAGGCCATATGTTACTAGATCCCGGTGCATTGCAATTTCTCTTTTTAGAATGTTCTCTAGGAAGTTGTAATTTTCCTTTGGAATATTGTAATTTTCTAAGAGCATTGTATTCTTATTTGAGAGATATCGTATGGCACTCTTAATGGTATGGTACTTTTTTCTTTCTTATGAATGGTTTAAAACTTGAATGAAGTATGCTCATGTCGCTTGTTGATCCCAACTTTAGTCACGCTCTTAAAATGTTTCAATATCTGCTCATGACAAGAGCGAGTTATCCCACGATTCCCGGCGCCGAACACAAAAATAACATAACGTCATGTGCATATGCATTACATTCATTTATGCATTTATTCTTGTACTCATAAAAGTGTTCCGAAAACAGAAAAGAAAGGCAAGCTGGTTCGCCAACACCGATATTACACCCGTCTACAAGCAAAATTGATGGCGAGCAATCAAAATTTCGGGGATGAGGACCACCTGGGTCAAGACGAGTTGGTTGTGGAGATTCTTAACCCTGAGCAACTGGCTCAGGAAAATCAGGCCTTGAAGACCAAAGTTGAGGCTATGGAAGCACAGATGGCCGAAGTGATGAGTCTGCTGCAAAATCTGAGATGTGGGGTCGCTGCTGGGGCCACTGCTATTGTAAATCCTGAAGGGGTTGTTACTTTCGTTTCTCCTCCGGTGTCTGTTGAGACTACAGCTACTCACCCTCCTCCAGGGCCCGGGATCAGTCACTTTGCCCATTCTCTCGGGGTAAGCAGACAGAGTCATCCGAATGCGCAGATGTATCCCTGGGGGATGCCAATGGTTTATATGTCGTCTGTCGCTGAAGCAAATCCTGTGAGGTCGAGCCAATCTGCCGTAGTGGTATCTAGTGGAGTTTCTGGTGGACCACAGATCCACACTCCTAGTACCGGCATTGTGCTGACAAGAAGCTCGTCTAACCCTACTCCGGGAGTCGCCATGAATCCTCAGAATGCTGTCCATCATATGGGAAACCCTGCTCAGTATGGGGGTTATTATCACAGTCCGGAGAACTATCCACAGGGTCATCTGTTTGAGAGTTCGCAGCCAAGAGATCGGTATCACCTGTTGGAAGAACGCCTAAGAGCTATGGAAGGGTCGGGTACTAGAGCTAAAGATGCCCGAGATTTGTGTCTCGTCCCAGATGTTGCCATCCCTCCTAAATTCAAGGCACCTGATTTTGATAAATACCGTGGCACTGGGTGTCCGTCCAGTCATTTGACGATGTATGTTAGAAAAATGGCAGCTTATGCCCATGATGATAAGGTGCTCGTTCACTATTTCCAGAACAGTCTGACAGGAGCATCGTTAGATTGGTATATGCAGCTACAATCCTCCGACATTCACAGTTGGAAGGATCTTTCTGAAGCATTCCTGAAACAATACCAGTATAACATGGACCTTGCCCCTGACCGGTCTCAATTACAGCACATGATTAAAGGGGATAGAGAATCATTCAAAGAGTATGCTCAAGAGTGGAGGAGCATAGCCGCTCAAGTGAAGCCGCCGTTGACTGAAAAGGAGATAGTGTACATGTTTATGGAGACTCTTCCAGGGCTGTATTATGATAGGTTGGTAGGAAGTGTTTCATCCAGTTTCTCGGATATGGTTATCATTGGAGAACGATTAGAGCATGGATTACGCAGCGGGAAGATTGCTGGTGGTTTTGGTAATTCTAGTGGACAAAAGAAGCCCTTTTCCAATTTCCCCAAGAAGAAGGAAGGGGAGACCAATGTTATTACTGGAAGGAGAAGCCCGTCTTTCAGTTCTCCACCGCAAACAGTGCCATTTTCTGTTCCAGCTCAGCCACAACCAACTAATTCTGGTCACAGAACCCAGAACTACCAGGAGAAGAGGCGTGTTAGTTTTGATCCGATTCCAATAACCTATACTGAGTTGTTCAACCACCTTATCTCAAAGAACCTGATCAACACTCGCCCCATAAAGCCTGTTCAACCTCCCTTTCCCAGGGGATACAATGCTGATGCTACCTGTAGTTTTCACAATGCAGGGATCGGTCACACGATAGAAGACTGCAAAGCTTTCAAGTATGTGGTCCAGGATTTGATTGATGCCAATTGGCTCTCTTTCAAGCAGAATAGTCCAAGCACAACTACAAACCCCTTGCCGGGACATGGGGCACCATCCGCTAACGCAATAGAAGATTCTGTGGGGCAGACGATGATAAAAGATGTTGAGTGTATCCAGACCCCCCTGAAAAATATACATGCTGAGCTGTGCCGTTGTGGGGTCATCAAGAAGAGCTGTGTATGTGCTGATCCTTTGTGTGTAGGTGCCTGTGAAGTTTTCAAGTCAGTTTTGCAAGACTTAATGGATCGTTATGCGGTTCGAGTGGAAGGGGTTGAAAAGGAAGAAAGCGTGTTGATGTTACGTTTCAGTGATGGTAAAGGGCCTAAGAAGCCATTTGAGATATTGTACAATCCAAAACCAGCCCAAGTCAAGCCTCAGCCAGTGGTTATTGAGATCCCTGCTCCATTCCCATACGAGAAGGACAGTGCGGTGCCATGGAAATACAGTACATTGCCTCCAGTAGAGAGTTCTCCAAGCACCTCCGTTGTTACCAATATAACTGGAGTAAGTGGAATGACAAGGAGTGGCCGTATGTATGCTCCTGAGTTCGTTCGAGGTGAATCATCCAAAGAAGCTGAAGACAGGGCTCGCAAAGGGAAAGATAAAGAAGCAGAGAATGCTCAGAAAAAGAAGGTGGCAGAACAGGAAGTTAGTGAGTTCCTAAAGATTGTAAGGCAGAGTGACTATAAGGTAGTCGAGCAGATGAATCAGACCCCAGCAAAGATTTCAATGCTGTCGTTGTTACTTAGTTCAGAAGCACATCGAGCTGCCCTAATGAAAGTGCTGACTGAGGCGCATGTTGCTCAGGACATTTTCGTAGGTCAGTTTGACGGAATAGTTGGGAATATCGTGGCTGCAAACCATTTGACTTTTGCTGATGACGAACTCCCCCCGGAAGGAAGGAAACACAACCAAGCCCTACACATCTCTGTTAAATGTGGGGATTACGTGTTAGCTCGTGTTCTGATCGACAATGGGTCTTCTCTAAATGTGATGCCAAAGTCCACTATAAACAAGTTAGATGTGGATTGTTCTTTCATGAAGCCTAGCTCAACATTGGTGAGGGCGTTTGATGGATCGAAGAAGGAGGTACTAGGGGAAATGGAGTTCCCCATCCAGATAGGCCCTGAGACGTTTTATGTTAACTTTCAGATCATGGACATCTCCTCATCGTACAGTTGTTTGCTTGGAAGGCCACGGATTCATATGGCGGGAGCCATTCCTTCCTCTCTGCATCAGAGAGTCAAGTTTGTAGTCGATGATAAAACTGTGGTAGTATTTGGAGAGGAGGAAATGTTAGTCAACAAGCCTTCCCTCTTCCGTTATGTGGAAGCGGACGAAGAATCCCTGGAGACTTCCTTCCAGTCTCTCGAAATTGCCAACGCTGTGTTTGGAGGGGGTGAGCCGTTATCACCTGTGCTGAAATTGTCGAAGAGCGAAGAGATGGTTGCAAGGATCATGATGGATCAGGGATACCAGCTGGGACGCGGCTTCAGAAAGGTTGGACAAGGAATTCTTGCTCCTATCCAGCTGAAAGAAAACAAAGATCGTTGCGGGTTGGGATATTACCCAAGTGAGGCTGAAAAGAGGAAGTTGGCTGAAGAGAGAAGAGGTGAACGTTTGGCCAATTTGAGAGGCCAGGATCCATGGTCAAAGAGGACCCCCATCTGTGACATCAGTCAGAGCTTCAAGAGTGTAGGGTTGCTAGATCCAGATCAGATCACTGCTATTGAGAATGGTTCAGAGGATGAAGAAGGCGGTACCAGTCTACTCCGTCGTTGCCTTGCTGGAGAGAAACTCAAGAATTGGGAAGCTGTCGACTTGCCCGTCACTTTTAGTCCAAAGTAATGAATTGTAATGCAATCCTTTGGCTCTGCCCAAGGCCTCAGGATAGTTTGTTAGGGCATGCATGTTTTTATTTTCAATGACACCATCATCAATAAAAACGCTTGTTTTGAATTCCATCAATAAAATCTCTTTTCTTCATTTGTCCTTTTGCTTTATCTTGTTTGTTTGTTTCGCTTTTCATTCTACTTTCTGCTTCTACGAATGCAGAACGAAAATAATTATCTCTGAAAATAACAGTGCCAATGATTTATATCATGACTTTGATCATCCAATTAATCAAACTGAGGGGGATGTTGAGGATAACTGGGAAACTCCTCCAGAATTAATGAGATTAATAGAGCAGGAAGAAAAGATCATTCAGCCTCATGGGGAATTGATTGAGATAATCAATTTGGGTACAGAAGAGGACAGGAGAGAAGTTAAAGTCGGTACTGCCATGGAAGATAGTGAACGCAAGAAGCTAATCCAACTTTTACGTGATTACGCTGATGTCTTCGCGTGGCCGTACAAAGATATGCCAGGGCTACATACAGATATTGTTGAGCACAAATTGCCGGTAAAACAAGAATGTCCTCCAGTGAAGCAAAAGTTGAGGCGAATGAAGCCTGAGATGTCTCTGAAGATCAGGGATGAAGTAAAGAAGCAGTTTGATGCTGGGTTTCTAGCGGTCGCCAAGTATCCACAGTGGGTTGCCAACATTGTTCCAGTCCCAAAGAAAGATGGAAAGGTCAGAATGTGTGTTGACTACCGTGATCTGAACCGAGCAAGCCCTAAAGACGATTTCCCTCTACCCCACATCGACGTTCTGGTGGACAGTACAGCACATCATTCAATGTTTTCCTTCATGGACGGGTATTCAGGTTACAATCAGATTAAGATGGCTCCAGAGGATATGGAGAAAACTATCTTTATAACCCTTTGGGGAACCTTCTGCTACAAGGTCATGCCTTTCGGACTAAAGAACGCCGGGGCAACCTATCAAAGAGCAATGGTCACTCTGTTCCACGACATGATGCACAAGGAGATTGAGGTTTACGTGGACGATATGATCGCAAAGTCGAAAACTGATGAGGAACACATTGTCAATTTGCAAAAGCTCTTCGAGCGGTTGAGAAAATTCAAGCTCAGATTAAATCCTGCCAAGTGCACCTTTGGCGTGCGATCGGGGAAGTTGTTGGGATTCATCGTTAGCCAAAAAAGGATAGAAGTTGATCCAGACAAGGTGCGTGCAATTCTTGAAATGCCAGTTCCTAAAGCAGAAAAGGAGATTCGGGGTTTTCTTGGAAGACTGAACTACATCTCTAGGTTCATATTCCAGTAAACTGCCACCTGTGAACCAATCTTCAAGATATTGTGCAAGAATCGAGAGACCAAATGGAACGATGATTGTCAAGAAGCATTTGAAAAAATCAAGAAATACCTCCAAAATCCGCCTATCTTGATGCCTCCTGTGCCTGGCAGACCTCTGATCCTGTACCTAACTGTGCTAGACAGCTAAATGGGTTGTGTGTTGGGTCATCATGATGAATCTGGTAAGAAAGAGCATGCTATCTATTATTTGAGCAAGAAGTTCACTGACTGTGAAACAAGGTACACGATGCTAGAAAAGACCTGTTGTGCTTTAGTATGGGCTGCTCATCGTTTGAGGTAGTACATGCTAAGTCACACTACTTGGTTGGTATCTAAAATGGATCCTATCAAATACATCTTCGAGAAGCCCGCACTTACAGGGAGACTTGACCGTTGGCAAATGCAGTTATCAGAATTTGATCTCCTATATGTCACTCAGAAAGCCATTAAGGGTAGTGCACTGGCCGAGTATCTGGCACATCAGCCTGTTGAAGACTATCAGTCTATGCAGTACGACTTTCCGGATGAGGATATCATGGCCTTGTTCGAAGAAGGGAAATCCCCAGAAGATGAACGATGGAGAGTGGTGTTTGATGGTGCCTCCAACGTATATGGGCACGGAGCCGGGGCAGTGCTGATTTCCCCTGATAATCGCTTCATTCCGTTCACGGCTAGACTAAGCTTCTACGTCACCAATAATATCGCAGAGTATGAGGCATGCATTCTTGGTGTCCAGGCAGCCATTGATTGGAAAGTTAAGAGACTTGATGTGTATGGAGATTCGGCCCTAGTCATTCATCAAGTAAATGGTGATTGGGAAACCAGGGATTCCAAGTTGATTCCTTACCGAGATTGCATTTGAGAGTTGGTTGAGTCTTTTGAGGAAATCACATTTCAGCATCTTCCTCGCAATGAGAATCAATTGGCTGATGCACTAGCCACTTTGTCTTCAATGTTCAATATCAACTGTGACAGAAACTTGACTCACATCAGGATTCAGCATCGAAATTTGCCAACACATCATTACTGCGCAGCCATTAAGGAAGAGTCTGGTGACAAGCCCTGGTATCATGACATCGAGCAATACCTTTTGAACAGAGAGTACCCTCTTGGAGCATCAGAGAATGACAAGAGAACACTCAGGAGGTTGTCGATGAACTTCTTCTTGAGTGGTGAAGTGCTCTACAAGAGAAATCATGATAAGATACTCCTAAGATGTGTAGCAAAGGAAGAAGCTGAAAGAATCATGAGAGATGTTCATGAAGGATCGTTTGGAACTCACTCTAGCGGGAATACTATGGCAAGAAAGATCCTGAGGGCTGGTTACTATTGGCTGCAAATGGAGTCAGATTGCTATAGCTTCGTGAGGAGATGTCACAAGTGTCAGATTTATGTCGACCATATCCATGTACCACCTGCTTTCCTAAATGTCCTGACGGCATCTTGGCCATTCTCAATGTGGGGCATGGACGTCATAGGTCCTATCGAGCCTAAAGCGTCAAATGGACATCGCTTCATCTTGGTTGCCATTGATTACTTCACCAAATGGGTCGAGGCTGCTTCCTACTCCAGTATTACCAGGTCGGTGGTTGCCAAATTTGTAAAGAAAGATCTGATTTGCCGCTATGGGCTCCCAGCCAAGATTATCACAGATAACGGTAGCGATTTGAACAGCAAGATGATGAAAGAGTTGTGCGAGGACTTCAAAATCCAACATCACAATTCCTCTCCCTACCGTCTGAAGATGAATGGGGCAGTCGAAGCAGCCAATATGAATATTAAGAAAATTGTGCAGAAGATGGTAATAACCTATAAAGACTGGCATGAGATGCTCCCTTTTGCTTTGCATGGCTATCGCACTTCAGTACGCACCTCAACCGGAGCAACCCCTTTTTCCCTGGTGTACGGGTCAGAGGCAGTCCTCCCTATTGAAGTTGAAATACCCTCTTTGCGGGTATTGATGGAGACCAAGTTGGAAGAGGCTGAATGGGTTCAAGCCCATCTCGATCAGTTGAACCTCATTGAGGAGAAAAGGATTACCGCCTTATGTCACGGGCAGTTGTATCAGCAGAGGATGAAAACAGCCTTCGACAAGAAAGTTCGCCCTCGAGAATTCAACGAGGGGGACCTTGTGCTCAAGAAAATCCTGCCTATTCAGAGTGATCCCCGTGGGAAATGGACTCCAAAGTATGAAGGGCCTTATGTTGTCAAGAAAGCTTTTTCCGGAGGAGCGTTGATACTCACCCATATGGATGGAGAAGAATTCCAAAACCCAGTCAATCCGGATTCTGTCAAGAAGTACTATGCCTAAGAAAAATAAATGAAAAAAGAGAAAGATGAGCCCAGCAAGAATTAGCTCGCTAGGTTGAAAACCCGAAAGGGCGGCCTAGGCAAAATCTGAGCGACCCGGTGGATTGATAACCCGCAAAGGGCGATCCAGGAAAAAATTAGGGTCAGAAAGCTAGGGCATGAAAGCAAACAAAGGCATACAGCACCCCCGAAGGTCTGGATAAGAGGGTGGTCAAGGTCATGAGCATAAGTGTTTGACACTGTTCCACAGAGATGGACATTCCGATATTTGCTCCTTTTTTTTTCCTTGTCTCTTTGCAGTTTAAATTTTCAAATGTATTGAATAGTCAGTGTAACCTTCTGTACAATCGGCTTCTATATCAATAAAGTCCAACCGTTTCATATCTCTTTGTTTTCTATTTTTGCTTTTTCTGCTCAAAATAAACGTTTTATGATGATGGTAACAATGATCTGTAAAACATGTGCATAAATCATAGAGCAGCACAATCATTGCGAAATTTCTAAAAGTCGTGGGAAGGAAACAACTTCTCAAAGCAAATTAAGTTCGCAAGGAAATAATTACGCTCATAATCACTTCGAAAGACAAATCATAAGGCAAACCTGCACTGGGCTCATGCGCCGCCACAAGTCTAATGGGTTCCTCAGTCTCGTCACGGTTTGGTCAAACCGGCAAAAGAAAAGAGCCAAAAGAGCAAAAGAGCAAACAAAAAAACAGATGACCAGAAAAAAGAAAGCTGATCAGGAAAAATCATTCAAAAAAGAGCAAAACAAAGAAAAACAGATGATCAAAAAAAAAAGTCAGACCAAAAGAAGAACTTCATGAATGTTCCACCACATTCATCATTACACCAAAATCATAGCATTGCATGCACCTGCATAACATGCCCTTGCATAACATGCACCCATGCTCCATGCACTATCCCTTGCATCAACTGACGTATGCAGGTACCTCAACTCAGTGCGACAGCATTGACCATTTCAATCAATCAATCAACAGGATTTGCGAATCCCTTCAGGACCCATGTGTCCCTTCAGAAGCAGACTCCACCTCGTATTCAAGCTACGGTTTGCGACTTCGTTCATTACCCAGACCTAGTGAGCTCATTTCAGTTCAGATCACGTTGTTATCGAGCATCGGCGAATCATCCGACCCAAGGTCCTTCAGTATAGTTCAAATCAAAAGTCCAAACAACGACTTTGAACTCTACCTTCATGTCACTAAGTCATCTCTGAGCATGACAGATCTTCAGACTCCATGTCCTTCAAGACTAGCTGTGTCAGCCTAAGGCATGGCGTACGTCCTTCGATGTAAAACATATTGGTCCCACAACTTGATATTGAACTTCAGGTCGCTCGAAAAGGCCACCCTCAGAGCTCAGGTGCTCCTTCAAAGCCCATGTGCAAACTCGGATCGTGCGCGGTTCGTTAAAAGGCTTTAGGCAGCCTCCAGTGTCGGCTTACTGTAGGCCGGTACCTCCTTTACTGCTTTCTTTACCGCTTTATTTCTTGCTTTTGCTGCATGAGGGCTGGCACCAATCTATTTCCTGCTCCTGTTGGCTTACTAAGGGCTGACGCTTCATCCATTGCAGTCATCTCGTGTTAGCACCTATGCATCAAAAAAAAAAGAAAAAAAAAAAGGGGGGGGGAAATTCGGGTTTTTCCCTAAGTAGACAAAATCGGTATAATTTCTGAATTCTTTATCTTTATTTTGCCTCGGAATATGTTTCGGCCAATTCATATTCCTCGTTAAAATCCAGATAAAGAGGGGCAGCTGTCATACCCCAATTTTGTCCGGCTAAGGTCAAAACCCTAATTTTCCACAAAAATAAATAAATTGAGGAGTGAGGAGCATTATGCATTGCGTTTTTGAGTCCTGAAAGTCATTCCAGAGCTTTTAAAATCCTTTTGAGAGTTGAAATACACTTCCTGGAAGAATTAGGGTTTTAGGGTCAAAAAGGGCATTTTGGTCATTTCACAACAAAAATGGTTTTTCATCACAAATCACTGGGCAATCATCAGGGGAATTATTTGAGGAAGAATGTGCTTAATTAGATTTTTTTTATGCGCATGAATGTTATTCATTTGCATGAAAGCTCAAATTTAAAGGAAAGGGTAAAATGGGAATTTCCTTCATGGGGAAGTATCAAATCAATTTTGGGAATGGTGGTATCATAGAATTTTGGGCCCAATGATTGATTTCCTAAGACATGGCCCAAAATGGTAAGATTTTCATGGAATAATCAAGAAAATAATAATCAAAATATGGAAGGGATAATGTTGTGCACATGGAAGACAAATAGTACAATTGCCAACTTGCAAAAGTTGGCAGATTCTCACCCTCTCTCCCTTGTAAAATCGGCGCCTCACTCCCTTCCTCACTCTCTATTTTGTGTTTTCTCCCTATCCTTAATCCATGTGATAAGTGATCTCAACCCTTCATTCAAAATTCAAAGTTCAATCCTAAAGTACTTCTCAAGAACAATGACCAAAATGACCCCTTTGCTTGGTGCCCAAGTTCAATTATTCATTTCCATTTATTTTCAGCTGATTATTTATTCATTTTTATTTCTTGATTACCATTTTAACCCTAAACCTAATCTCATTCTATAAATACCTCTCATATTCACTCATTCCTGACTTTTGGCTCATTCTCTCCTACACTAAAATTAGCACACCACTCTCCTCTCCTCCCCTCTCTCCTTAGGCCAAAGCTACACCCTCTCCCTCTCCTCCATTTTTTTTCTCTTTCTTCATCCAAACACCACCAATCCATCTCCCCTTCATTCCTCTCTCACATACTACTTCCATTCTCCACTAAAACTCAAGAACTTTCATCAAGAGGGGGTGATCTTCAATTTGGGAGTGGGTTCTTTGTTGGTGTCCTTGGTTGATTTGTGTTCTTGCTCTCCATTTCTTGCATAATCTAGCTAGGATCTAAGGTATACTCTAAAACCCTTGCATCATCTTCAACCTTTTTGCATTAAAACCCATTTTCCTCTTCATTTTTCATTTCGCATATCATTATCATTTTGTTTAAAATGTAGTTAGTTGTTGTTCGTGAGAGGAGCCTTAAACACTATTGACAAGCACTTAGGGAGGCTTGGGTGTTTAAGGTGCCTCTCACCCTTGAAAATTGGTTTCATGTTGTGTGGTGTTAATTTCTTGTATTTTTTTTGTGAAATAAAATGTGAATCCATGCTTGTTTGGTTCGCATACTATGATTAATGTGTTCTTAAGCTAATTTTGTTGTTCCTCTTTGCTTGATGATGTACAATCTTGGCATTGGTATTTGATTTTAGTGTTAAATGTTATTTTCAACATATTTCGCTTGCAAATATTTGTTGATGATCTAGCAAGATGATTCCTACTTGTGCTTTGTGCACTTTATGTTAAGTAGTTGAGGATTGCTAGATGTGATTCAACCTAGTTTATGTTTTCTTTTATTTTAGTCTTATTTTAATGTGCTTATTGTTAATGGTGGATGATCTAGCAAGATGATTCCTACTTGTGCTTTGTGCACTTTATGCTAAGTGGTTGAAGATTGCTAGATGTGATTCAACCTTTTTATTTAAGTCTTGTTCTAATTTGTTTATTGTTAATTGTGGATGATAGGAAAGTTGATTCTCACTAGTGCCTAGTGCACTTTTCTCAAAGTGAGAGGATTGCTCGATGTGATTCAACCTTGTTTATGTGTTCTCTTATTTAGTCTTATTTTAATGTGCTTATTGTTAATGGTGGATGATCTAGCAAGATGATTCCTACTTGTGCTTTGTGCACTTTATGCTAAGTAGTTGAAGATTGCTAGATGTGATTCAACCTTGTTTATGTGTTCTCTTATTTAGTCTTATTTTAATGTGCTTATTGTTAATGGTGGATTATCTAGCAAGATAATTCCTACTTGTGCTTTGTGCACTTTATGCTAAGTGGTTGAAGATTGCTAGATGTGATTCAACCTTGTTTATGTGTTCTTTTATTTAAGCCTTGCTCTAATTTGCTTATTATTAATTGTGGATGATAGGCAAGTTGATTCTCACTAGTGCCTAGTGCACTTTTCTCAAAGTGAGAGGATTGCTCTATATGATTCAACTTTGTTTATGTGTTCTTTTATTTAAGTCTTGTTTTAATTTGTTTATTGTTAATTGTGGATGATAGGCAAGTTGATTCTCACTAGTGCCTAGTGCACTTTTCTCAAAGTGAGAGGATTGCTCTATGTGATTCAACTTTGTTTTAATGTTTATTTATTTGTTCTTATATTCTAGTTTGATCATTGTTCATTGTTGATGATCAATCATGTGACTCCCACTTGTGCCCAGGGCATCATATTTTAAGTGGTGAAGATGGTTTTAAATGATTCAACCTTCCTCTTGTAATTTTGTTTTTTAATGAATAAAAGATGAGATTGTAGGTTTATGGTTTAGGGTTCGTGAGGTATTGCAAGGGATAGGTTACCCAAAACCTTGATGCCCCCTCCTCTTTGATCGTGTTATTAACCTTTGGGCATTTGTTCATATTATTGATTGCAAAGGATAGGCTTACCCTAGTCTTGATGCAATTCCTTTTGTCATGTTATTGAGAAATCTTTGCTCACATGTTCACTAGCTTAACTAAGATCATTCTGTGCCTGTGATCAATTGTTTAATTGCTCTTGATGCAACTTAAATGTCTTGATTTAATTGTGTGCCATCCTCTCCACTTGTATGACCTCCTAATGATGACGTAAGCCTACTTGCTTGTTGTAGCATAGAGTCATTAGGGTAAATACACTCTCTCTTACACACACACACACACATTTGTCTTGAGAACCTTACTTTGCATCCTTGACATTTGAATCTTTGATTGTATTGGCATGTTTAGTCTTAGTTGACGTTCAACAAATGCGTGATTGCTCGATTAACGAATGTGTTTGAACTTTGTAACCAATCTTTGATAATAACTTCACTCTTTCCCAAAAACCTCTCAAACTCTTTTCTAACCAATGCAAGTTATTAGTGACTATCACCCAAAGCCTTTTCTTGTTTGATTGTCATGAACGCTATCAAGAGTTATTAGTAATGATCACTCAATGTCTTTGCTTGCTTGGTCATTATGAAAGCTTTTCCTTTTTCCAACCCCTTTCAAAAGCATTTTCATTTTCAAATTAGAACTACGTCGTTTTGATTCGCATTTGGGATACGTAGGAGCGAGTCTCGTTCTCGTCAAGCGCAGCAAATAAAAGTCATTTTAGCAATCAAAAACTAGCATTTGCGTAACAAAGAGAATCATTTCTATAAGCTAGAATCAATTTTCAAACCCATCGTTGCCAGTGGTTAATCAGAACCTTTGTTCGTCTAGCCATTGGTAGCGATGTCTTTTCCCCCCAGAGAACAATAAGCGGTGATCACCCATAGCTTTTGTTAGTTTGATCATCCGTGCTAATCAATCTCTTTCGAAAACCATTTTCAAAAGAGCAAATAAAAAATGAGTTGCTACTAATAGTCAATCAGAACCCTTGTTCGTCTGACTGGCGGTGGTGACTCTCATTTTCAAGAACACTTAGCGGTGATTACCCATAACCTTGGTTAGTTTAATCATTCACTAAATGCTCGTCCTATTTCGAAAACCCACTAAAAAGACAAAAGACAAAAACCTTTTCAAAGAATAGACAAGCCAAGAACTACATAGCTTTGAATTCTCCATCGCACCGGGAGATACGTAGGAGCGAGCGGCTAACTCTCGTCAAGCGCCAAAAATAAAAGTTTTCATTAAGTCTCCTCATGCCCTTTTCAATAAAGAAGCAAATTTAAGTATTTTCCAAATCAACACTTAAGACCACGCGTTTAATTAAAGGTTCCCTTTCGGTAGAAAGGAGGTATGGGGTGCTAATACCTTCCCCATGCCTAACCGACCCCCGAACCCAAATTTTCCGGTGTCCAAAAGGCCATTCGCTTTCCAAAAAGGTTTTTCTTCAATATTTTCCTTATAAAAAATATTGGTGGCGACTTCATTGTTTTTAAAAAGTTGTAAACGAAGAAAGATCCCCTCAGGGACTTTTTCGGGTGCAACAATACCCCCACCCAAAATTATTCCAGCATATCCTGACCCTCCATATCCTTAGAGGCTTAGGAAGGCTCAGGAAGACAAACAATTCAACAAATTCCTGGAAGTCCTTAAACAACTGCACATTAATGTACCTTTGGTGGAGGCCCTCCAACAAATGCTACACTATGCTAAGTTTATGAAGGATGTGCTCACCAAGAGGAGAAGGCTTGGGGACTTTGAGACAGTAGCAATGACTGGGGAATGCAGTATGATTATGCAGAACAAACTATCCCTGAAGTCAAAGGACCCTGGCAGCTTTACTATACCTTGTTCTATTGGAAATTTCTACTCTGGCCGTGCTCTATGTGACTTGGGTGCTAGCATAAATCTAATGCCAAAGTCCATATACACACAGTTAGGAGTAGGAACTGCCAGGCCTACATCAGTTACTCTGCAATTAGGTGACAGAACACTAGCTTATCCAGAAGGAATACTAGATGATGTTCTAATAAAGGTAGATAAATTTGTATTCCCTGTGGACTTTGTGATTCTGGATTTTGAAGCAGACAAAGAAGTGCCTATCATATTGGGAAGGCCATTTCTAGCTACTGGAAGAACACTAATAGATGTGCAAATCGGAGAATTGACCATGAGGGTCAATGACCAAGAAGTCAAATTTAATGTCCTTAATGCCATGAAGTTTCCAGACCCCAATACTGAAGAATGCTCATTTGGGGTCTCTCTAGACCAAGTGGTTCAAAAACATTTTCAAAAAAGCATTGATCACTTGGAGTAGCTACTGCACAATAGTGAAGATTCAGGCTCTGGTGCAAAAACTGCAGAAGAAGTGGAACTACCAATAAAGGAAGTTTGGGCCAGGAACAGGATCTGATTGATACACTGCAAGGACATAAAAGAGCAATTGGGTGGCAAATGTCAGATATTCAAGGTATAAGCCCGACCATCTGCATGCACAGAATTGTGTTAGAGAAAAACTCCAAGAACTGCATTGAAGGGAAAAGGAGACTGAACCCCATCATGAAAGAGGTGGTGAAGAAAGAGATTATCAAATGGTTGGATGCAGGTATTGTTTACCCTATCGCTGACAGTGCAGTGTGTTCCAAAGAAGGGAGGGGTAACAGTAATCACAAATGAGATGAATGAACTACTGCCAACCAGAACAGTAACAGGATGGAGGATTTGCATGGATTATAGAAGGTTAAACAAAGCTACAAGGAAAGATCATTTCCCCTTGCCTTTCATTGACCAGATGCTGGACAGGTTAGCTGGGAAAAATTCTATTGCTTTCTAGATGGTTATTCTGGTAATAACCAGATAGCAATAGTCCCTGAAGACCAGCAAAAGACAACATTCACATGTCCATATGGCACCTTTGCATTTAGAAGAATGCCATTTGGACTGTGTAATGCACCTGCCACTTTCCAGAGATGTATGATGGCAATTTTCTCAGACTTCATTGAAAGAGCCATGAAAGTATTCATGGATGAGTTCTCTGTGTTTGGGGAAACATTCCATCTATGCTTGTCCAACTTGGAAGAAGTTCTAATAAGGTGTGAGGAGACTAACCTAGTACTGAATTGGGGAAAATGCCATTTCATGGTACAAGAGGGCATTGTCTTGGGGCACAGAATCTCCAAGAAGGGGCTGGAAGTGGACAGAGCAAAGATAGAAGTCATTGAAAGGCTACCTCCTCCAACAAACATCAAAGGCATCAGAAGTTTTTTGGGACATGCTGGATTCTATAGGAGGTTCATAAAAGATTTTTCAAAAATCTCCAAGCCTCTGTGCCAATTGTTGCATCATGATATCCCTTTCATATTTGATGAAGATTGCATGCAAGCCTTCAAGAAACTGAAGAAAGCTTTAATAACCGCATCAGTTATTGTAGCTCCTGACTGGAGTAAGCCTTTTGAGCTTATGTGTGATGCAAGCGACTTTGCCATTGGAGCTGTGCTTGGGCAAAGGTATGATAAAATTTTTCATTCAATCTATTATGCTAGCAGAACACTAATAGAAGCTCAATTGAATTACAGTCACAGAAAAAGAACTTTTGGCTGTTGTGTTTGCATTTGACAAGTTTAGATCATACTTGGTGGGCACTAAAGTGATTGTCTTTATAGACCACTCTGCCACCAAGTATTTGATCACTAAAAGAGATGCAAAGCCAAGACTTATTAGATGGGTTCTCCTACTCCAAGAATTTGATTTAGAAATTCGTGATAAAAAAGGAGTGGAGAACCAAGTTGCTGATCGTTTATCCAGAATGGAAAGAGAAAACGCAGGTACAGCAGGAGGAGAAATCAAGGAACACTTCCCAGATGAGAAGCTGTTGGCAATAACTGCTGAAGCATCGACCGCTGTAACGGTTAGCGCTATCATGCTAGACGCTGTAGCGACTGAACCCTCAACACCTTGGTATGCCGACATTGTAAATTTTCTGGTTAGCAAGGTGGTACCTGTTGAGATGAATTATCAGCAAAAGAGGAGGTTCTTCCACACAGTAAAGCAATATTATTGGGATGAACCTTTTCTCTATGAGAAGTGTCAAGACCAATTAATGAGGAGATGCCTTGCAGAGGAGGAGCAAGACCAAGTGCTACAGCACTGCCATACTGCACCATGTGGTGGGCATTTTGGTGGGATCAGAACAGCTGCAAAGGTATTGCAATCAGGTTATTATTGGCCTACACTGTTTAAAAATGCTCAGGACTAAGTGGAAAGATGTGATAGATGCCAGAGAACAGGGAATATATCAAGTAAACATGAGATGCCATTGACAAACATCCTGGAGATAGAACTCTTTGATGTTTGGGGAATGGTTTCATGGGACCTTTCCCTCCATCTCATGGAGATCTTTATATCTTAGTAGCTGTGGATTATGTTTCAAAGTGGGTAGAGGCTGTTGCTCTACCCAACAATGATGCTAAGTCCGTGAGAAAATTTTTGTTAAAAATATATTTACCAGGTTTGGAATTCCAAGAGCCATTATTAGTGATGAAGGATCTCATTTTTGCAAAAATTAATTGAGACTCTCTTGGCTAAATATGGAGTCAAACACAAAATTGCCACTGCTTACCATCCACAAACAAGTGGTCAAACTGAGTTATCCAACAGAGAAATCAAGAGGATACTTGACAAAATGGCAGGGCCTACAAGGAAAGAATGGTCAATGCACTTAGATGATGCCTTGTGGGCCTATAGGACAGCTTTCAAAACACCCTTAGGGATGTCTCCCTACAGGCTTGTCTATGGAAAAGCTTGTCACTTGCCTATTGAGCTGCAACACAAAGCCCATTGGGCCTTGAAAAAGCTCAACTTTGACTACAATGGAGCAGGAGGTGCTAGAATGTTGCAAATGCATGAACTGGAAAAAATTAGGCATTTTTCCTACGAAAATGCAGCAATCTACAAGGAAAAGACCAAGGTATGGCATGACCAGAAGCTGCAAAGAAGAGAGCTGGTGGAAGGAGGGCAGGTGTTGCTATTCAACTCAAGATGAAGATTATTTCTAGGGAAGCTGATGTCAATATGGTCAGGCCCATTCAAATTAATAAAACTATACAGCCATGGTGCAGTGGACCTCTATGATGAAGCAACCAACACCACCTTCAAGGTAAATGGTCAAAGAGTCAAACAATACCTTGGTGAGGATGTGGTAAAAAGTAAAACCACAATTGAATTAAAAGACCTCTAATGAAAAAAGGAAGTCTGGCTGAAGACTCTTAAAGCAAGCACTCTTGGGAGGCACCCCAAGGATTTTAACAATTTTTGTTGTGTTGAGTCTTTCTTTTTGCAGGAATTCAGATGCAGTAGAGTTTTGGGTATCAGCAGTAGTGCTGCAGCGTGTACCGTTGCCAAGGTGCTACAGCGGGTATTGCTGGAAGCTGAGCAAAGTCAAACAATAAAATAAAAAGTTTTTCACTCATGAGTGACGTGGCATCTGACAACCTTATCTCAAATGCTCTATGCTCAGTCCAGTCGCATCAAGCACGTTCTCTATTCTCACTCCATCATAACACTTGCCACAGTCATATCCTCCACGTTTTCCCTATCTCAACTTCCCACGCACGCATTCTCTTTCTTAAATTAACACCCCCATTTCTTCACCTTCTCATCCACCATCTGTAACCGTCTCCTTCATCTTTCCCAAACGGAAAACGCAGAAACCCATAAGTTTCATACATTTTACTACGTTTTCAAAGCTACAAAAATGACTAAGAAACAAGTAGCCCTAAAGAGGTCTGGGAAGGGAGCAAACGCTGAAGCAGGATCATCCAAGGCTGAAATGACTAACGTTGATCCTCAGAAATTCTGGAAAATGGAATTCATCGCTGAGAGAGGGTTCAAAACTGATAAAGCCTCAGACACTTTCACGGCAACTGTGACAGCGCTGGGTTGGGAGCAATTCATCAAGCATCGCAAACAATACCCGGTTTCCTTGGTCAGGGAGTTTTATGCAGGCATTGAAGAACCCGAGGATGGAAAGCCCCAAACCTATTCTATGGTTAGTGGCGAAATCGTTAACTTCAATGGAAGATCAATAAATGATGTCTTCCGTCTAGGTTACCATGGAAAAGCGTTGGAGAGCAAGGTCAAAACCTGGGGAAAGGCAGAAATGGAAGGTGTGAGGGAGAGGATCTGTGTCGAAGGAGCTACATGGGATAAATTTGGGACTGAATACAAGTTGAAGAAGGCGTACTTGTGCGAAGAGGCAAACATGTGGTGCAGATTTATCGAGCACTCCTTGCTGCTTACTTCTCGCACTACGTTTGTTGAGAAGGAAAAGCTGATAGTAATCGATGCTATCATGGCAGGGGAGCAGATTGATGTAGGAAAGCTGATTTCAAGAGAAAGAGAGAAGTGCAGAGTAAAGAAGGGGGTAATATTTACTTTCCATGCTTAATCACTGAACTGTGCGTTAATGCAGAAGTAGAGGTTGAGCCAAAAGAAGAAAGGAGGACCCCATTGGGAGCTTTCCCCACTGCGTTCAAGCCAAAGCAAAAGCCTGGCGCTACAGCATCAGGTGATGCTGCGATGCTACAGCGCCTGACGCTGCAGCAGCAGTCTCTCTGACGCTTTGTAAAGAAAAAGTTTTAATGGGAAAAGGCTATGTATGCTCAGATCTCAAAGGGCAAGGCCACTATACAACCACCTGAATTTCCTGACTGGCTAATTGGCGAAGAGCCATCTAAAAAGGTGGAGGAAGAAAGCAAGAAAAGAAGAAAAGGCAGAGCCCTGCTAAAAATAATAAGAAGGCAATTCTGGAAGAAGAAGAAAGCCCAGAATCTGAAGAGATGGAAGAAATCAGTGAGGAGGATGAAGAAGAAACAAAGGCAGTAATGAGGGAAATAGTGAGTGATGAAGAAGAGGATTCATCAGAGGAAGAGGTTGAGAGTGAAGAGGAGGAAGAAATACAGTGTGATCCAACCCCAAGCCCCAAGAAAACAAACAAGCCCCCACCCAAACAACTCACACCACCATCAAGCCCCACCTCCATCCCTGAGCGAGAAATTGAACCAACTCCTAACTCCCCAAATGAACCAGAACAACAAAAAGGACAACTTCAACAAAAGCAGCCACCACAAAATACCCAGTAGCCCAAGAACCCTGAGACCAAAGCAGTCAAAGCAAAGAAAACACATGTGTCATACCACAGAGCGAGAAGATGATGCTGAAAAAACTGCAGAGGAAGAAGCAGCACAAAATCTGACCGAGATGGCCGCAGAAAAGGAATGACAGGAAGCAGAAGAGGACGTTACAGTGGCTACCGCTGTAGCGGTTGAAGAAAGAAAGACCCCCACCCAAAAGAAGAAGAAACCACCTAGAACAGCCCCAGCCCCTACAAGGGCAAGCAAGAGAATCAAGCACTGATGAAAGGCAAGCCTATTTCAGTTTAAAAAAAAAGAAAAAAAAAACACGCATGTTCGACTGTTTAAGCCTTGTGTTTTGTTATTCCTTTTGTATTTTGTTAGTTTGTTTTAAAGGACTCTCCCTTAGGATGCATGAAGCAGTGGGGACACTGCAAGGTTTAGGTTTGGGGGGGGACCTCATGGAACTAAGTTATGTTTGTTAATTATAATTATTAATATTATGTCATATTATGTTTGTTTAAATAAAAGATATGAGTAGTTGCACTTTTTAAATTTTATAGCAACAAAATTGAACTTATGTAGCCAAATTAAATAATGATTGGGTGTTTGTGAGTACAATCAAATAGCTTTATTGCTGCTCTCACACAAAGCTCCAAGTTTAGCAAAGAACCTAATCAGCTAGGGATCATCTTAGGCTGACGTTAGTCCTAGTTAACCAAGGGATAGTCAAGTTTTGACTAAAAATTGAGAGTAGTTTTTGAAGCTAAGTTTGGGGTGCATCGGTTATATTAAGGCTAGGTATTAAGATGACAATAAGGTCAGCGCAATAAGATCTATAAAAGTGTAAAAATGGTAATGACAAATGTTGCAAAATGCCTGAAGCAAAAATACTGAACTGTTCCAAAAATGCAGGAAAAGAAAAGAAAAATCAAAAGAAAGAAATGCATATAAGGAGTTCAGTAATAAAGGCAGTAACTTATTTTGTTCATCAATCCATCAGCGGACGCTACAGCGTTAAGAAATCACCAAATCAAAACTTAGTGCCCTTTGTTGTGCTTTGAAGCCCCCCATTGCTTATGTGAATTTGTTAATCCACTCTCCCTTTTGAAAAAATTCTTTGACTAATCCAAAAGAAAGCTACTCTATCCAAAGCCTAAGAGAAATGCCGAAATTGGCTAGGAACTGAGTTAAGCTTTGAAGTCACACACTCACAATTGAGCAGTAATAATAATATTTGTTGTGAAACACAATGGTGTGAGTGTGTTCAGTGTAGTCTTGAATTGTTGGCTTAGCATGAGAAAATTTTTGTGAAATTCTGTTTAATTTAAAAGCTGCAGCTAGTTATGTTTTGATACTTACTTGTCATTTTATTTTCTTGTCTTATTCAATCGTCATTACTTGAGGACAAGCAATGGTTTATGTTTGGGGGTGTGATAACTCATATTTATATTGGTTATTTATGCTCTTAATACGTAAATCAAAATGTAATATCCCCAATTTCCGCTATTTTAAATTTTTGGCATGAAATTATTTTTGGGGGTTAATTATATTAGTTGAAAATAAAATGATATTAAAATAAATTGCTTGATTGATTTATTGTGAAAATTGTGTGCTAATTATAATTATTTGCATTAAGTTATGGTAATTAGGGTTGAGAGGAGTCATTAGGAAAGAAATGTTTAAGTGAGGGGTATAATCGTATTTGCCCATTCCCATAGATATAGGTGTGCCCCTTCCAGCTGAAATACAAAACACAAGAGAAAACATACACACACTTGGAGAGAGGGAGAACTCAGTTGCTGAAATTGAGAGAATATTGAGCTTGCGTGAGAGGAGAGAGAGTGCGATAGTGAGGGGAAGAAGGAGAGGAAGGATCTGTCCCAAATCTTGGTGCATGTCAGTTCTTTAAACACCATTCTTCTCCATTTGATCTCCTCTACTTTCTGAACCAAACAACTTCCCTATCACCCTCCTCAAACTCAAACTACCATTGGAGAGCCCAAGCTCTAATTGTGAGGAAATAGTGAACCCAAGTCTTGCATGTGTGATTAAAGATGGTTACTCAGTAATAGGACCATTGTTCAAGCTTTAGGAGGAAGGTTAGCGTCTGGATTCGAAGTCGTGGGTGTCAAGCTAAACCGGGTCAGTGTTTCGGAGCGATTCCGGAGATAGTTCGTGAGTTAGTGTTGTGATCGAGTCCGAGGAGAGTTCGTGGTTCTCGGGAACGGTCGAATCCTTGAAGTCTCGGCAAATAGGTGAGTTCTATACTCACTAGGATTGTTTAAAATCATGTGTTGTGTTCTGAGATATTGAGTCTCGCGTTTTATGAAAAACCGGTGTCGAATAGATTGCGAAAATATCGTTCTAAGTCACGAAGTCGTTTGATCGTCGGACTGAAATGGTGATTAAATTGCATGATTGTACGACTTGTACTTGTATTAAGTTGTAAATCGCTTCCGCAGACTTTCTGATTTTGTATTGAACACTAGTTCGAGTTATGTGAGAACCGACTTCATGTGTTTCATGTTCTGTTATGCTTACCCGTTTGATGATTTTCATCGAAACTTTAGAATGTGTTCAAAATTTTAAAAAGGAAAGCCACTCTAATGTATGCCAGTAGTGCATTTCGGTAATTTCTACAAGTTAGAAATTATCGGGGTGTTACAATTGGTATCAGAGCAGTTCGACCCTGTCAGACTTAGAATCATGAGTCTCTTAAGTTCTCTAAGTGTGATTCCTCTTAGTATGCTATTAGACGTTTAGCCTGATCAACTAAACACTTTGTGCATATTTCGCAGAATCGTGGCTGGTGGGAGTAGGAGAAGCGTCCCTGTTGATCCAAATACCGAATGGATGCGGAATGTCATCGAGACGCAACAGAAGATGATGAACGATATGATGCTCATGCAGCAGCAGCAGATGCAACACATGCAACAGAATGGGCAAGTTCAGGTACCACAGGAGGACCCCAATCGGGTTTACTTCAAGTTTCTGAAGATGAAGCCTCCAACTTTCAAAGGAGGATCCGATGCAATGAAGGCTCATTTTTGGATAGATGCTATGGAGCGGATTTTTGTAACTCTGCAATGCAATGAGGAGGAGAAGGTAATTTGTGCTGCAAATGCTTTGGATGAAGACGCCCATACTTGGTGGGCGAATGCTCGCAGGATGATGCAAACTCAAGGGACGGAGCTCAATTGGGTAAACTTCAAGGAATTGTTTCTGGGTCATTATTTTCCGGATGCTGAAAGTGTAACACCCCAAAAATAATAGATTAATTTATTTAATTAATTAAATGAAATTGGGTGGTAGAAATAATAATATAATTATTTATTACTTATTATAATAATTATAAGCTGCATTGGGCTGAGTTTTTGCAACAACATGGATAAAGCCCACTATTTAGCCTTAACCTAATTTACTATCTCTTCTTTCTTCCCTCAAGACAGCGCAACAATCTCGAAGCATTCCCGAGTGAGTGAGAGCGCAACATTTTCCAAATATTGTCGTGAGCATTGAAATCTCTTTCCATGGGCTCATGATTACTGACGCACATGTAGCATGTGTAAAAGAGAATTGTCATCTCATATTCTATGCACTCCGTATGTCATGTTCTACTCCTTCTTGATGATTCATGATCCAATAATTTTCAATTGCCGTCCCCAATTCTTCATGTTCAAAGTTCCATCCTTGGCTTTTGGACTTCCAGTATTCGTCACTTCCCTTTTTCATTAGCCAGCCATATGCTTTGTCCTCCCTTTCTTTACTAGTCGCATATGGATATTTATAAGTCAAGCAGTAGTACTCAAGAGTAGCCTAAATTGTTGGGTTTGATCATTCAGATATCATTCACTTGTTACTACCTTGGAACCCGTCACCCTATTGGTTTGTTTTGGTACTGACTGCTACGGTCATAGTTCGAGAAAATAAACTATATTTTTGGGTTCCTCTCATCGAAGACTTGGATAAATATTATCTATTTGCACATAATAACAAAGTTGACGTCCCTCTTGTTGTGTCGGTAAGATTTTTCTCGGTCATTTCCTTTTTACTCTATTTTTATCCATAATATTTTGTTAAATATTTAACACTAGTATTTTTTTTAAACTCTACATAATTTTACAGTTTTATTTCGTTAGCTCTGTGAACGCGTTGCAGAACAATTAAAATATCAACTCGTTCGTTGTGTCGACTGTCGTGTTGAAACTTCAGTTAATTGTATGTCGTACGAGATCTTCAGACCAGGTAAGGGTGGGTCTCATCTTCTCTATAATAGGGTCTTATGATGGGGACTAAGTAGGGGTAGGCCCTATGTATGCCGTTTTATGTATTTCTAGTGATTATTGATGAACCCTAGGCATATGACAACTTGTTGTTGAGAAATTGTGGTTTGCGTGCTAAGTGCTTGGATACTCCTTGATGGTATTGTGATTGATAATGATTCGGTGGATGATTTTTGATGACTCTTTATGTGTTCATGATTGATTTGTGATGTGATATTATTTTTACGGTTGATATGCGATTTAAAGTTGTTTGTATGAGTTGTATGTGATTTGATGAAGTTGTGCTCGAATTCGTTATTGTTGGTGTCATAGGCGCATAGGGCGCCATTTTTGTGTTTATGATGTTGCTGGATTTTGTTGTCTAGGTGCAGAATTAGGCGCCCTTGAGTGGGGTGCCCTGTGCCAAGCATTGTTGTTGCTGGAATTTTGGCCACGGAATTAGGCGTCCTCGTGATTGGGCGCCCCGTGCCAAGTTGTTGCCCGCTTTTCATTAAAACTGTTTTCGTGATAACTTTTGGCTCGGGTGTCCGTTTTAACGTTTCAAAAAGTGTTGTGAAGCCCATTTCGTTGCCTATCTGTGTGTCCTATTTTTAAAAGCGAAAACCTATTATTTTCTGATGGTTCTGGGCGCCCAAGTGGCTGCCCGATGGTCGTTGTTGTTGCGTTGCAAAACTGTTTTCGATGTCTAAAACCTTTTTGGTGTCAATGATGATGTTCTAAATGACCTTTTTGCCCTTAGTGGCCAACGTTGTGTATATTGATGTGTAAATGACGATGATGCCCTTAGTGGCTAGTAAATGACGTTTATATCCTCAGTGGCTATTGTTTGACCTGATGATGTTTATGAATAAGCGACGATGAAAATAAGTGACGTTGAGGCCCGAAAGGCTAAGTGACGATAAGGCCCAAAAAGGCTAAGTGATGTTGTTGTGTGTAATTGTGAATTGACAGGTGCTGTGCCTCTTATTTGGCAAATTGGTAAGTGACGGGTCACTTAGTTGACCGTGATTGTGTGTTTGTGCGTGGTGCATGTTATAGTGTCTCATGCATCCCATATGCATAAACCCAGTGACGTTTGAGGCCCAAAAGGCTAAGTGACGATGAGGCCCAAAAGGCTAAGCAACGTTTGTGAAAGGTACCTCATGCATATGCCCGCGAGTGGGTTGCACTTCATATACTTACATGACATTGTGATGAGCTTTCGTAGTGATTTGAATTGATGTTTGTGAGGTGTTTTATATAGCTGGCATTGCGATGATTTGTTGTGGTGATTAAATATTGATGACTGACTTGATGTGTCGTGATGTGGTTGATATAGTGTCATAACTCTAGCATAGTGCTCATCATAAGCTTTATTATATTGTTAGATGAACTCACCCCATCTGTTTGAATGTTACCCCTATGCGGTAACGTGCAGGTGATCTCGAATGAAGGCTTAGGTATCTTCACTAGCTGAGTCGGGTCGTCTGCTCTGATTATGTAACACTAGGGGGGAATGACGTTGTTTAAGTTACTTATGATTGTTGTTGTTGTTGTTGTTGGATTCTAGTATTGTAAGCCTTGCCTGGTTGCAATGCCTATTATGAGTAAACTTGTTGGATTTTCCGCTGTGAGGTTGTATTTTAATTTACAAATGACATTTTGTAAGTATTCTAAGACTGTTTTCGAAAAGCGAGTAATTTGGCGTGTGATGTTTAACGAAGTAAGTGTGACATCCCTTGTGGTGTAATTAAAAATTTGAAACTCTGATTTTTACGCTAATAAATTAACGGGTAGAAAAGAGGTGTTACAAAAAGACTAGCTAAACAGATGGAGTTTGTCAGTATGAGACAGGGAGATATGTCTGTTGGAGAGTATGCTGCGAAGTTTGAGAGGCTATCTCAATTCTATGAGTTGGGAACTCATGCTCCGAATGATAGGTGGAAGATGATTATGTTCAAGCAAGGTCTCCGTGGTGATGTGAACCAAGGTCTTAGTTCCTATACTATGACCAGTTATCCAGCTTTGGTGCAACAGTCTCATTCTGCAGAGGGAGATCTCAATAAGATGTATGAGGAAAGGAAGGAGTATCACAAGAATAAGAAGAGAGTAGTTGAATGGGAAAACCGGGACGATGAGTCAAGGGGTAACTTCAGTAAGGATAAGCAAGTGCAGGCGTCCGAGTTCTCACAGCCTGAAAATTGTTCTAAGTGTGGAAAGCCTCATAGGGGAGAATGTCGCATGGGCTCAGATCATTGTTTCTATTGCAAGAAGGAAGGACACTACACTAGGGATTGTCCGGCGACAAGGAGGAATAGAGAGGAGACGGCCGCTTCAAGAGTATTGGTGATGGATGCTCAAAAAGGGAAAGGCAAGATCGTGGATGGTTAGGCGAAAGGTATGTTCGTACAATTTTGAGGACAAAATTTTTAAAAGTTGGGGTGATTGTAATATCCCCAATTTCCGCTATTTTAAATTTTTGGCATGAAATTATGTTTGGGGGTTAATTATATTAGTTAAAAATAAAGTGATATTAAAATAAATTGCTTGATTGATTTATTGTGAAAATTGTGTGCTAATTATAATTATTTGCATTAAGTTATGGTAATTAGGGTTGAGAGGAGTCATTAGGAAAGAAATGTTTAAGTGAGGGGTATAATCGTATTTGCGCATTCCCATATATATAGGTGTGCCCCTTCCAGCTGAAATACAAAACACAAGAGAAAACATACACACACTTGGAGAGAGGGAGAACTCAGTTGCTGAAATTGAGAGAATATTGAGCTTGAGTGAGAGGAGAGAGAGTGCGATAGTGGGGGGAAGAAGGAGAGGAAGGATCTGTCCCAAATCTTGGTGCATGTCAGTTCTTTAAACACCATTCTTCTCCATTTGATCTCCTCTACTTTCTGAACCACACAACTTCCCTATCACCCTCCTCCAACTCAAACTACCATTGGAGAGCCCAAGCTCTAAGTGTGAGGAAATAGTGAACCCAAGTCTTGCATGTGTGATTAAAGATGGTTACTCAGTAATAGGACCATTGTTCAAGCTTTAGGAGGAAGGTTAGTGTCTGGATTCGAAGTCGTGGGTGTCAAGCTAAACCGGGTCAGTGTTTCGGAGCGATTCCGGAGATAGTTCGTGAGTTAGTGTTGTGATCGAGTCCGAGGAGAGTTCGTGGTTCTCGGGAACGGTCGAATCCTTGAAGTCTCGGCAAATAGGTGAGTTCTATACTCACTAGGATTGTTTAAAATCATGTGTTGTGTTCTGAGATATTGAGTCTCGCGTTTTATGAAAAACCGGTGTCGAATAGATTGCGAAAATATCGTTCTAAGTCACGGAGTCGTTTGATCGTCGGACTGAAATGGTGATTAAATTGCATGATTGATATGTGGATTGTGTCTGGAATTATGTGTATAAATTCTATTTGAAGGTTGGAGGTTGGTCGGGTTACGGATTGGAAACGATCGGAAAGCGAAACGGAACGAAAATGAGCAAATCCTGAAACTGTACAGGACGCACGGATCGTGCGCCCCTGGGCTCGGATCGTGCGTCCCATTCTGATTGTTGGCTAAAGTGAAATCGTGCAGGACGCACGGACCGTGCACCCCTGGGCACGGGTCGTGCGCCCCAAGCTGATACCGGACTCCGAATTTCCGTTTCGTCGTTCCTTTCAGTTCCAAACCTCTTCTGATCTCCTTCTCAACCAAATGTGATGATGTGTCCCTAGTAATATCATTGTTTGATTGATTCTAACTCACTTTTGTGAATATGGTTTTAAGATTATGTGTGATGGTCATTGAAGTCCCAATGCGGGTACACTGTAGTTATACTAGGACTGTTTGGATTGTATATATATGTATAAGACAGGTTAACAAACTTAGGAATCCGAGTGATATCACGACAAGAAATTAAGATGGACTTAATGCCCCTAATGCTAATGATAAGAACAAGTCATGATCACATTAGGCCATGTTAAGTTATGCCATGTTATGTATGTAAATTCCTGTTCACGTCAATGTATTCATATTATACACCATGTTAGGGTGACGACCCTAGTTTTCAATATTAGTGTACTAAGGGCGAGGAAGTCATGATTCCTTATGACCTTAGGCCCCGTCATTGTTTGTCCCTTGGTAGTAGAAATAGCCGGGGATCGGGTTTGCCGGTGCTTTCAAATAAAGTCACCGGTGATATGCTAAGAATCATGTCATGTCATGTGTGTGTCTTGTGCGTCGCTTAGAAGGGCCGCGAGTACACGTTGTATGTTCCACGTAGTCGAATTAAAGACTACGAACTCATGAATCAAGGATAACGAATCAAGCATAACTGAACCGCGAGAGTTAGTAAGAGGTCGCGATAGAACTCACTGAGACAAGTTGTCTCACCCAATCCATGTTGTTGTTTTTCAGTGATACAGGTAGAAGTTGGATGTGCAGGAGCAATGGTCGTGGAACCGCTTCGTGGAGACGCTGTCGTCTATTTTGTTATGTTTATGTATTTTGGTTTCCCTCTTTGTCATAGATATTTGATTGTACGACTTGTACTTGTATTAAGTTGTAAATCGCTTCCGTAGACTTTCGGATTTTGTATTGAACACTAGTTCGAGTCATGTGAGAACCGACTTCATGTGTTTCATGTTCTGTTATGCTTACCCGTTTGATGATTTTCATCGAAACTTTAGAATGTGTTCAATATTTTAAAAAGGAAAGCCACTCTGATGTATGCCAGTAGTGCATTTCGGTAATTTCTACAAGTTAGAAATTATCGGGGTGTTACACAAACTGAGTTCTCAAGTAATTTTAGTACTTTAATATGTAAATATGTGATTAAAAGTATAAATATAGGTTCAGATGTGATTTCCTAAATATTGGGCATAATAGGTGCCTTTGTGAATACATTGATGTTTTACCTGAGTGCTGCAGTGGTAAGCGCTATGCAGCGGTAAGCGCTACAGCGTTATGGGACAGTTGGCCACTTGGATATTTATGAAGCCACGTGCTGCTTGATGAGTCATCATTCTGATCTTCTTCTTCTCGGCCTGACATAGGAGCCTCCAAGTGGATTCAATAAGACACTTGGCGTGTCCTAATTGAAGCTCATGTGATAGTTGGTGATGATTGTAATCGTTGCCCTTTTTGTAAAGCCACTTTATGGAGTTGGAGATAATATCTAAATATCTTCTTCTCCATAGGATAGATATTAACATATACCATTCGTAGATAGAGAGAGTACGAATTTGGAGAGAGAACTAACTTGACATTTTAGACTTCCTCCATTGTTGCTCTACTCCTAAGCTTTATTTTTGGTTTAGTTTTATTATCTCACCTAGAGTGCATCTTTTGTAACCATTTTTCAGTTTATGTTGTGTTGATGATGCCTGTACGAAGAGACTTCAAGGATTGATTTGAATGAAAGGTCATTTAAAGACATTTAAACGACTTGTGCTTAACCCTAGACATAGGGGAGTAATAGTTCATAAGGTGAAAGCTGTAAGTTCTTCATTATACAGGGGTGAACTTATTTAGATCCTAGACATAGGAGTCTTGTAACAAAACCCCGGCGACAGTGACTGAAAGGCACGCTTCTATACGCCACAGCGCTTAACGCTACAGTGTCTAATATTATAACACTCTACTCTTGGGAATTTACATAACAAATGAGCTATCCAACTTACTTTTTAACACTTTAAATTCACTACTGTTTTACCACAAACTTATTATGTTTACAATTTCACATCTGTTATTGTCACTTGACTTGTTTCACTCAATTGCTAATCTCTTAAACTCTTAAATTAATTCCAATTCCTGTGGGAACGATCTCTACTTATCATTGTATTACTTGATGCGATTGTGTATGCTTGCCCATCTACTTTTCGCATCTAACAGTATGTTTAGGATTTTACTTATGTTGTTTATAAGTCTGTAGAGTTTTAGCCATAGGCCTCTCCCTTTAGTATGCATGAGCAGTGGGGACACTGTTGGGTCTTAAGTTGGGGGGAGGACCTTACATGTCTATTGTGTTAAATGTTGTTGAATGAAATGATTAGTTGATTTTTCTAGCCTTGCAATATTAGAAATTGTTCTTTTTGGGCTAATTTTAATGATGATTAAGTGCATAAGTGTAGTGTAGCCTTGCTTGATTAATGACTAGTCTTATTGCTGCTTCTACACAAAAAAAAACTCTGAACTTAGGAAGAAACTTAGTTAGCTAAGGACTATCTGATGCTGAAGTTAGTCCTGGTTAACCAAGGTTTAGTCAAGTTTTTACTAAAAATTGAGAGTAGCATTTGAAGCTATGTTTGGGGGTGCATCGGTTATATTAAGGTTAGGTATGAAGATTATAGGATGGTCAGTGCAATAGGATCCAAAGTGTACAAATGGTCATGTAAAAAGCTACAATTTCCTGAAACAAATGTTGAACTGTTCCAAAGTGCATATATGAAAATAAAAAAATAAAAAAATATTAAAAAAAAGAAGAAAAAGAAGAAATAAATGCAAATAAAGAAGTTCAGTAATGAGGGCATTGTAGCTACATCTGTTCATCAAGTCACCAATGTTATAGCATCTAACGCTATAGCATTGAGAAATCACCATATCAATAGTTAGTGCACAGTCTAGAGATCTGAAATGCCTAATCAAGCCTTTTGTTGTGCTTTGAAGCCCCTCAATTCTTATGTGAAGTTGTTAGTCTACTCTCTCTTTTGAAAAATTCTTTCGCTTGACCAAAAGAAAGCCATTCTTTCCAAGGCTAAGAGAAATTCTGAACCTAGCTAGGGATTAAGCTAAGTTTAGAAATCACACACTCACAATTGAGCTGTAATATTTCTAGATGTTGTGAAAAGCAATGGTGTTTGTGTGTGAGTGGGAATCTGAAAAGTTAGCCCCTTGAGAACAATCTTGAAGAATTGTTTGAATTAGAGAAGAAAACTGATCGTGTTTTGAATTAGGTGAATATGTATTATATGTTTTCTTGTCTTATTCAAGTGTCATTACTTGAGGACAATCAATGGTTTAAGTTTGGGGGTGTGATAACTCATATTTATATGAGTTATTTAAGCTCTTATTACTTAAATTAATGTAAGTTCTCAAGTAATATTCATGCTTTATTTAGTAAATATTAGTTATTTAGAGAAAAGAAGGGTTAGAAGCTAATTTGTTATCATTTGGCACATTTGGTGCCTTTGTGGGAATTTTAATGCCTTTGTTCAGTGTTATAGCGTTAAGCGCTATAGCGCTATATGACGGTGGGCCAGCTGGACATCAAAAAGAAAAGTTACATTTTGGAGCCTCACACTTTATGTCAAGTCAAAGTCTGACTTCCCTGTGCCTAGGACTGTGCATGCTTTTTATTGGCTAGTGTGGACACTTGTCCACTTGTTGTTGGAAGATCATTTTAGTTGGTGAGATATGTCACATCTACTTTTTGGAAAGCTACTTTATGGAGAATAAACAAAGATATCTCACTTATTCTTCCACACAGCAAAGATTTCGAGAGTTTCTGGAGAGAAAAACTTGACACACTTTCCTCCATTAATCCTTCACTTCAATCTTTCATTTTTCAAGAGAAGATCATCATCTCCAACGTTGTGTAGCTGTGCTGTAGCGTCATCTACCCGTCTTATGAGAAGGAGCCTACGTCGTGTATCTTTTGCAACCGTGCCTCCTCTTTTCATTTTCGGTAATATGAACATTTTGGTTTGTATTGTGTTGATGATGCTCATCATGAGCTAAAGACTTAGTAGTTGGATTGTTTTTGTAACACCCCGATTTTCGCGCATTGGAAATCTTTTAATATGCGCTTGTTTGATGACCTATTTTAAATTGATGAAATTAAATTATTTTGTGTTTGAGTTATTAAAATTGGTTGAAATCATAATGTCTTTTTATATGCTATAGGTAATATATGACCGTTGTTATATATTTATTTTATTTTGAGAAATATTAGTATCTTAGATATTACTTGTTTTAAAAATTATTTTGGGTCATTGAGGTGCTAAAATAATAGTTGTAGTGAAATTGGGTTTTAAAAATGAATTAAAATGGATTTTTAGTTTTACTACACGCGTATCCCCTCCTGTCTACTAAACACACCCCTCCTGTATTTTATTTTTTTTAGATAAGCAAAGATTCCATTGAAGGGAGCACAAGGGGTGCCCAACCCTTACAATAAAAATCATGAAAGGGGGAGGGCCTCCTCAAAACCTCCCTGAGCCAAAACCCATTGGGAAAAAGACTCAGGTAGGAAAAAGAGTACCTCGCACAGAAACTGCACAGCAGTGGGGATTAATGTCCTAGCCCACTGCTTCTCCCCCGTCTAAACAATTCAGTCCAACGCGACGACCCACTGGACCAAGCCGCCCCTCCCCCAGCTTCTTCTTCACCCAGCTGCAACACGCACAACAACTCGCAAAACCCTAACCTCCTTCTTCCTCAATCGCGTTCTCACTGCTCTCTCCACGGCCGACGCTCAAACTTCACCTTCCCACTCGAAATTCACTGCTGATTCCAAATATGGCCTCTGTTTCTTCAATTGTGGTCGTGTTTTTAGTCCACCACTATCGACCAAATGAAGCTCCACCGTGAGTTCCCCTCTCTCCTCGCGTTTCTTCTTCCTGTGCAAGGTGGTCTTCGCGACTGCCACGGCTGTCTTCATGTCTGCAAGTTGCGATTACAGTGAAGCGAATGACTTCATATTCAGATTGTGAATTTCCTATAATTTGGATTTAGCGATCGCACTTGCACAAGGATTTTGGCTATGGCACTAGGCTTTAATCTCATACAAATTGAAGAGTACTTGGTGATGATAAAATTTACTTGGAAACCGAAAAAGACAAGTTCACCTTAATTACCGACGTCGTCGAAGTTAGCTTCTTATTAAGCCGTCTTTTTCAGATTCGGATCTACGCAATTCGAGGACTCATAAATGTAAGGTGGGTGTTCTTTTAAAAAAAAACAAATGTCATTAAATTGATTAAATATTTAATATATTTTCCTATGGAATAATTATTTATTATTTTGATATTATTTTGATGTGGATTACGATACGAGTACCTGTCGAGACGTTGGTGGAAGAAGTGAACAAAGCTATAACGTGGACATGATGATTTCTATTACGTGGATCGTTGTTATGCATGGAGAAAGCTACATTGAAAAAAAATGTGGAAAAGGCTAAGGTGAGTGCTCCCTCATTTGGGGGTACCCGATTACCACGATTGTGTTTATATGTTATTTGTTATGTGTTATCTGAGAACCATTGTACGAGCAACAGACTAATTGTGTGATGTGTTTTAACTCCTGTTATGTGTTCATTGTAGGAGCAATGAACTAGATAGTTTAATGTGAATATGTTTATCTTATGACAATATTTGTGACTATATATAATTGTGATCGATGTGTTTGTAAATGTATTGTGACAATATAATCGATGTATTCATGACTGTGCTATGTTTAAAATATTTTCTATCATGTGAAAAAGTTATGTTTGGACCCATGATGAGTTGTTTGCTCTCGATAGACGAAATGTGTTTCGTGAATGATTGGTTGAGTTTCTTGAAATTACCTGTGTTGTGCGTATGAGTTGATTTCTCTGTTGATGTGGGGGTGTGTGATGCTCGGAGTGATTATGAGAGATTCTAGGAGGGTC
Organism: Astragalus membranaceus; assembly: GCA_039519185.1. Taxonomy (NCBI): domain Eukaryota; kingdom Viridiplantae; phylum Streptophyta; class Magnoliopsida; order Fabales; family Fabaceae; genus Astragalus; species Astragalus membranaceus. Next base: position 107,302,934 of record CM076848.1, on the reverse strand, counting down.
TAGTTATCAATTATGGTGCCTCGTAACGACTAGATATGATGATTATAGGGCAAGCTATCCTTTAGCTGATAATGAATATCTTTGGACCTAGTCATTCTATTGAGGATATTTAAATAGAGTTTGTCGTCGTCATTGTTGCTGTTGTCGTTGTCAGTTTTGTTGCTGCAACCGGGTTGTTGTTGTTAGTAGGGCGTTATCGGGCAAGGTATCCCGTTCAGGCATGGTATCCTAGACCTGCGCTTGTCGTTGTTTTTGTTAGTGGGGCATTATCGGGCAAGGTGTCCCGTTCAGGCATGGTCTCCTGGTCCTACGCTTGTCGTTGTTAGTAGGGCGTCATCAGGCAAGGCATCCCGTTCGAGCATGGTATCTCGGTCCTGCCGTTGTCGTTGCTGTTGTAAGTAGGGCGTTATCGGGCAAGGTATCCCGTTCGAGCATGGTATCTCGGTCCTGCTATTGTTGTTGTCGTCGTTGGGCATTCTCGGGCAAAGTATCCCGCTCGGGCTTGGTATCCCGGTCCTGCTGTTGCTGTTATCGTTGTTGTTGTTGTCTGTAGCCTGTTGAGTCTGTTGAAGATTACGTTATGCACGATTGAGTTTGGTCTGGCCTCATGTCTGTGTTGACTAGATCGATTTGTCGTTGTTTGTTGTTGTTGTTGTTGTTGTTGTTGTTGTTGTTGTTGTTGTTGTTGTTCTTGTTGTGCTAATTGTATAGTTCTATATCCATTGATTTCGCACGCCGCATGAAAAATTGTTTTTGCATGATTGCGTGGTTGATGTCGTGTGCGTGTGTATCGGGAACACTCGTTGAGATTTTTATCTCATCCATTACATTTCATTTTTTTACACAGTTAACCGGTCAGGAGCATCGAAGATAAATGATTAAAAATTTGTACTAGGCTAGTCGAGATGAAACTGATTTGTAAGTACAACTATGAGGATGTAAGGTTCCTTTGTATAAATTACTTTATTTATAAAAGAAGTAGAAAAAATGACTCAGTACCGTTGGATGTTTTTAAGTGGATGTTAATTATGTAATTGGGGAAATGCTTCTTTTGAAAAGTTATAGGTACACATTTTTCTTGAATGAATAAACTTTGGGTTTGACATTTTTTAAAGCGAGTAGATGATTTGCTTCTCTCAAAAATTTTCACAACTACTCATTTTACTATAAAATAAGCTATAATCAAATAGGGTGTTACAGTTTTAAGCTTTGTAATTACTCTTTAGTATTGTTAATATAACGTTATGATGTTTGTGTTTCAATCTTTGTGCTTTAATGCTTTCAAACTCGTTTTGGGATTGGCCAACTGAAATGGGTACATTCGTAGGTACAGACATAGTCTACGATTCTAGCTCAAAGATTGATATGAATGAAAGATTGTTTAAAGACATTTAGACAACTTGTGCTTAACTCTAGACATAGGAGAGCAATAGTTCATAACGTGAATACTGTGGGTTCTTCATTATACAAGGGTGGACTTATTTAGAACCTAGACATAGGAGTCTTGTAACAAAACCCTGGCGTCAGTGACCGAAAGGCACAAAATCATATGCTACAGCACTTAACGCTATAGCGTCTAACGTTATAGCGCTTCACTACTGAGAAATTACTTTGCAAAGAGCAGTCCAACTCACTTTATCAACTCTTGAACTTTCATTACTGTTTTCATACAACACCTTTACTTTTTATGCATATAAACATCGTTATTACTATTTTGTTTGTTTCACTTGCTTGTTAACTACTTAAACTTATAAATTAACATCAATCCCTGTGGCTACGATCCTTACTTTATCATTATATTACTTGTTGCGATTGTGCACACTTGCACAACTACTTTTCGCACAACAAGTTTTTGGCACCGTTGTCGGGGATTGCATTTAATTTTTATTGTTTAAGTTTTTAGCAATATTAGTGAAGATTTTACGCTGGTGTGTTGTTTCTTGGTGTTACAGCATTAGGTGCTATAGCGCATGCCCAGGTCCCAACCATCAGAATTTGAGTTGGATCCAGAACCTGAAAGAAGATTCAAAAGGTTAAGACAACTGAGGCCTACCATGTCAGAACCTAATGGTTATGGTAGAGGTACAATTGGTGGAGGGCCGCCAGCCTGTCGTCGTCCAACGAGTCCAACTCCATTAACATTGCTTGTTGATATTCATCCATATCGAGGGCATGCTGCCGAGCCACCCTCAATGATGCCACGCTGATTACCAATGGTAGAACGGCATCCTGCCCATACACTAGATGATAGGGAGTTACCCCGGGGGCCGTGGACTTGGAGTTCCTCATTTCCCATAAGGCCTCGTTTAGGGTCTCATGCCACCGCCGAGGCTTATCCTATATGTTCTTCTTGATGAGCTCAATGATGATTTTGTTAGGAGCCTCTGCCTGTCCGTTAGCTTGAGCATAATAGGGAAACGGGTGTCTCATCTTGATGCCGTATTCTTAAGCAAAGGCCACCACTTGTTCCCCAGTGAACATCGTGCCTTGATCGGCCGTGATGGATTCAGGAATGCCAAATCTGTATATGATTTGGTTTTCTATGAACCTGATCACCGCAGCCTGATTGGCATTTGCTAGAGGCGCAGCTTCCACCCACTTAGTGGAGTAATCGGTGGCCACAACAATAAAGTTATGGCCCTTTGAGCTCGGAGGGTATATCTTGCCAATCAAATCCATGGCCCACCCTCTGAATGGCCAAGGTGTGACAATGGGATCGATCTCATCCGCAGGCACTCTCTGGATCGGTCCATGCAGCTGGAAAGCTTCACATCCCTTTGCAAACTAGAAGCAATCGTCCGTGATCGTCGGCTAATAGTATCCATGTCTGTATATTAGCCATTTCATGACGGGGCCGGACTTGTGTGCACCACAAATCCCTGCATGGGTTTGTGCCATCACCATGTACGTGTCCTTTTTCTTGAGACATCGTAACAATACCCCATTGGCGCTTCTTTTATACAGGCCGCTCCCTATCAAGATGTATTTCAACACCCTTTGCTTAATCTTGAAATCGGTGTCAGTCATTGGATTGCAGAGGTATTCTGTCAATACTCAAATCCAAGCATCGGCAGGGTCCTCCTCGGCCGGTATTGAGGTATCTTGCTGCCATACCTCGAGCACTGACTCTGTTCTGGAGTGGGCTCGAAGCCCAACTTCACCTAATGGGTCCAGCGCGGCCCAGTACATAGCTTGCTCCGCAAGACGCGGCCGTTCCCGAGATAAGCGCAACAGCTAAAACTCCTGCGCAATCTACAGTATATATACCACACTAGCATGTGGCTTCAGGTACGTTTGACTCACCTTGTGACCCTGCTCGTTGAAGCACCTCTGACTTGAGCGTTGGAGTGCCTTTGCAGGTACCACCCGCGTGCGGCCCAGAACTTGGTCCTTCATCCCAACGACCGAGCAACATCACCAGGCAGCAGCAACTCATCGTATTGATCAGGTACGATCAATTGGCGACCACAGTGGGAGGCCCGAGTGATATTCCACATCAAACCATGCCGCCACGTCAGAAACGCGCTTCTTCCAGGCTCAACCCCTCTGGACAGGACCGACCTCAACAGACCCCAGAGGGCGTGCCTGTGACAGTTCATGAATCACAAGGCGAGCCTCGCCAAGAACCCTCAGTGCAGGGTGGCCGCGGGCCAGTCACCCAACCGGTCCAGGAATTACCGACCGAGCTGGTCGAAGCTGGAATCCCAGAAGCATTGCCAGAGCATGTGACCCAAGCACTCATGCAAATTCTGGAGCAAAAGAATCAAGTGATTGCTGATCGAGATGAGCTGATCAATCGCTATGAGAGAGGGTCGATCTCGATCCGCCCGCGTGCGGATAGCGGTCACCGAGGTCAACCATCTCGGCCACATCGTTCACCGCCACGAAGAGAAGTTCCTCCTCGTCGAGGCATATCCCAACGCAATCCTTCAAGAAGGGCGATCGTCCACAGGTCGCCCCCTCATTCGAGGAAGACGCCGCCGTCATTCCCCTGTGGAAGATTACGACTATGCTGACTCGAGCTACCGACCAGAGTCAGGCAGGTCGCCAACAAGATACTCGTCCAACGAGTCCTCAGGATCGCACCGATCAAGAAGCAGGTCGTGGGGCTCGTATGAGGAGTTTAATGACTACCGCAACGGGGAGATTAGAGATGTCTCCCGTGCCATCAGCCGACAAAGAAGAAACTATTCAGAACGGCCTAGAGGACGGTCGTCGTCGCATGCTCCACAATACCATGGACCCCATGGACCCCCTCCAATTGCCGACAGATTCCTTGGTCAGCCGGTCGGCCTTTACAGTCTGCCCGTCGACCAAACTTATGCCGCCATGCAGCCCTACGGGCAGAATCACATCCCGACCGGACAAGGGCCCTTCACCAGCGAAATCAGACGTTATCGTATTCCAAGGGATCTGAGGAAGCCCCCGAACCTGAACAAGTTTAACGGTCGCGGGGATCCCGATAAACACCTCATGTACTTCAACAACTACTGTAGCTATAGGGAGCTAGGACGGATGATGAAGTGCAGACTTTTTCCTCAGTCGCTCGAAAGCCGGGCGTTAGAATGGTGGGAATCCCTACGTCCCAACACTGTCTCTTCTTGGGAAGGTCTTGTGGCAATGTTCTTGGCCAATTATACAGCCAACCGTTGTCAGTATCGTTATGAAGAGCACTTGGACTCGGTCATCCAAGGAGAGAACGAACCATTGAGGGAGTTTATCGATCGGTTCACGTTAGAGGCTGACACAGTCCGCAACCAATCAGACACGGACAAACTGAAGTATCTCATACGTGGTATAAGAAAGAACCACAGATTTGCTGAAGAATTCTCATTGAACCGCTACTACGACCTCGGCCTGTTCCTTAGAAGGGCCAACGACCATATGGGCTATGAAGAGCAATTGGCCTCTGACAAGGGCGCCCGCGCGCGTCCCAAAGAAGAGAATAGTAGGCCGTCCAAGGGGCAAGAAAACTATCGTGACAGTTGTCATACCCCAATTTTGTCCGGCTTAGGTCCAAACTTTAATTTTCCACACAAAAATAAACTATGCATTTTGGGTCCTAGAAACCGCTCCAAAGTTTTTGAAATCATTTTTAGGGTCAGAATGCACTTTTTAAGAAATTAGGGTTTTGAAAGATATGTTGTGCATGCATGGCAAGCTTTGGAAAATATTTTATGCAAGCATGGCAAAGACCTAAAAGCATTTTTGTGGAAAGCAAGAATTGATTTCTATTTTGTTCCAAAGGCCAAGAATCGATTTATAGTATATTGCATAGGCCTTGAAATCGATTTTCAAGCTTTTCCTTAGGCCATGAATCGATTCCTCATTGTGTTAACTAACGCAAGAATAGATTTTCACCTATGCAAAAGGTCCTGAAAATCGATTCATCTTGTTTTCAAAGGAACCAAGAATCGATTCTTTATTATTTCCAAAGGCTCAAGAATCGATTCCCACTATTTTAACTAAAGCAAGAATCGATTTTCACCTATGCAAAAGGTCCTGAAAATCGATTCCTCTTGTTTTCAAAGGAACCAAGAATCGATTCTTTATTATTTCCAAAGGCTCAAGAATCGATTCCCACTATTTTAGCTAAGCTTGGAATCGATTCATGTGACTTTTCAAAGGCAAGGAATCGATTCTGCACTTGTTACACTTCATCAAACAATCGATTCATCCTTGCAATAAATGTTTTTTAAAAAAAATTCTACGCTTTCCTAAGCCTATAAATAGGCAGCCTCAAATCACATTTGGGGAGAGACTTCACGAGATCAGAGGAGAACACACACAGATCTTCACACACACATCTCACAAGATCAGAGAAGAATTGCTCCAGACACACACATTTTACGAGATCTGAGAAGATAACTCTCGCAAAATCTCATTTTCCAGTTCTACGCTTCATTTTTGCTCTATTCGCGCCGTTGGTCCGTCTGAGCTGATCTCCTGCAAGGGTTAGTCGGGGTTTGCGTTCTTCAGAGCTATAATATCTGTCTTCATCAGAGGTATTTCAGTCTTTACATTTGTTAAAATTTAGTCATTGTGATCCATGCCAAAATTGCCCTATGTGATTTAATTTAGCTGTAGTGCCCCTGTTGATGATGAACCACATGATTCCCACTTATGCCTAGTACATCATTTTCTAAGTGGCAAAGATGGTCTCAGATGATTCAACCTCCCCTTTCAAACCCTTTCAAAAAACATTTTTTTAGTTAGAACTACGTCGCTTTGATTCCCGTTTGGGATACGTAGGAGCGAGTCACGTTCTCGTCAAGCGCAACAAATAAAAATTCTTTTCACCCCCCTAAACCAATCATTTTCATAAAACAAACAAAAATAATTTTCAAACCCATTGTTGCTAGTAGCTCATCAGAGCCTCTGTTCATTTAGCTATTAGTGACAATGTCCTTTTCTCCTAAAAATAATAAAAGATGATCTATCATAACCTTTGTTAGTTCGATCATCGTGCGAATCAATCTCTTTCGAAAATCACTTTCAAAAAAAAAGATAATAAAAAACGAGTTGTTATCAATAGTCCATCAGAACCTCCGTTCGTTTGACTAGCGGTACAACTCTCTCTTTTGAGTATTTAGTAAGTGATTCATCATAGCCTCTGCTAGTTTAATCATTCACTAATGCTCGTCCTATTTCAAAAACTCACCAAAAAAAAGATAAAAAAACAAAACTTTTCAAAAAGACAACCTAGAACTACGTCGCCTTTGATTCTCCACCCGGAGATACGTAGGAGCAGGGCCACGCCCCTGTCAAGCGCAAAAATAAACAATTTCTAAATTAAAAAATACAAACACATCTCTTTCATAAAACAAAAATCAAAAATCTCATTTTCAAAGTAGGGGATTAAGTCGGTCGTACGGACGGGTTAATCATCGTTTTAGGATAAGTGAACTGTGGTCCTTCAGAGCCCCAGCGCTCCTTCAGCCCCCAGCGGCCCTTCAGACCCCCAGTGGTCCTTCAACACAGATCACACAATCCTAAGACCCCTATATTAAAAAAACACCAACACACAAACATTTTCTACCCAAGAACTACGTAGCTTTGAATTCTCCATCGCACCGGGAGATACGTAGGAGCGGGCCATGTCCCGTCAAGCACTTTTCCTGAAAAACCTTTTTTTTCCCCCTTCCTCGCCAAAAATAAAATTTTCATTAAGCTTTCAAACAAGAAATAAATAGGCAAATATAGGTATTTTTCAAATCAAATGTTAAAACCACACATTTAATTAGAGGTTCCCTTTCGGTAGAAAGGACGTGCGCGGTGCTAACACCTTCCTCGCACGTAATCGACCCCCGAACCTATATCTCTAGTTTTCAAAGACCATCCGCCTTGTCTAAAAGACCTTTTTTCAATGTTTTGGTCTTAAAATTAAAATATTGGTGGCGGCTCCAAAATTTTTCCACGTTGTACATTGAGAAACCCCAAAGCGGGATTTTTCGGGGTGCAACAGCTGGCGACTCCACTGGGGAATTTTTAAGACGAGGGTCAAGCCTAACTAATTTAAATGTGTGGTTTAATGTATTGTTGATTTGATTAAAACCTTGTTTGCCTTTTTTTCTTATCATTAATTGTAGGCGTACGCATTTGTGTTCTTCTATGTTGTTCCCTGTCTCATCTTTTATTCCTTTCTTTTATCGCTTATGCCCATGCATTTTTTCAATCCCCATGATCCCCTCTTCTTGGCTCCTTTTCCTAAGGTGAGTAATATCCTTGTTTATAGATATTCTAGGTATGGAACCCTAGGGTAGATAACTTGTTATTGTTTGCTTTTGTCTGGACTGCTCTGGTTTTCATTTCAGGTGGGGGTAGTACTAGGGAAAATGCCCTTAACACACACTACACTTATACTCTGTGACTATGTGTTTTGAGTGGGACCATAACCCAGGTCTGCAAAAACTTAGGAGAGTGGATTCGAGTAGTGAGAGCCCATCAGGACCTTTGTCCGTTTGGCTACTTGCGAAAGTTTCAACCAGAGTTGTGCTCTTTCATGATGCCTCACACCTAGCAGTTTGCTGCATTTGTGGGGAATTTTGTGAAAGGGACTGTAGCTCTGGTGGCCTTGTGAGGGAGTGAATAGAGCTACATGGAAGGATTACCCTTTAAATTGCCCTAGATCATAGGTCTCACCTCTTTTTTAGGTCACAAGGGCTTTTCCAAAATTGTGTGTTGCATTATTACATCTAGTTTAGTTCATTTCCGCCAACATTTTTTTGAAAAAAAAACAACAAAATCCAAAAAAAGAATATGTTTTCCTTCTCTTTCATGAATACCTATATGAGGTGGCATATAGGGTATACTGCCCTAAAATTTCAAAACCCCCACCTGTAAATATCTGTCTTTATAACAAGCATCCTCATCACCCACTTTTTACATCATAACAGCATGCATTACATAAGCAAAATTCTGAAAAATTCATACAGCATTCCTCATGCATCTAAATACAAAAATAACATAAAACCATATGCATTGCATTCATTTACGCATTCATACTTGTACTCATAAAAAATGTTCTATCATCATAGAGAAACAAAAGGCAAGCTGGTTCACCAACACCGATACTCCACCCTTCTGCAATCAAGGTTGATGGCTAGTAATCGGAATCTTAAGAATAAGGGCCGCCGGAGCCAAGAGGAGTTAGTTGTAGAGGTTCTTAATCCTGAGCAGCTGGATCGGGAGAGTCAAGCTCCGAAGACTAAAGCTGGAGAAGCACAGATAACCGAGGAAATGAGTATGCTGCAGAGGGGTGAGGCCGCTGTTGGGGCTATCGCTGTTGCAAATCCTGAAGGAGTTGTTACTTTCATTTCTCCTAAATTCAAAGTACCTGACTTTGATCAATATCACGGCACTGGGTGTCCATCTAACCATCTGAAGATGTATGTTAGGAAGATGGCAGCTTATGCCCATGATGATAAAGTGCTGATCCACTTCTTTCAAAACAGTCTGACTGGAGCGTCTCTAGACTGGTATATGCAGCTGCCATCCTCCGATGTTCATAGTTGGAAGAATCTCTTTAAAGCATTTCTGAAGTACTACCAGCATAACTTGGACCCAGCTCCAGACCGGTCTCAGTTACAGTTTATGAGCAAGAAAGATCGTGAGTCTTTTGAGGAATATGCCCAGCGGTGGAGAAATGTAGCTGCACAAGTGAAGCCCCCGTTGACTGAGAAGGAAATAGTGTCTATGTTCATGGATACCCTCCCAGCTGTTTTCTACAAACGTCTGATCGGAAGGGGACCTTCAAGCTTCTCAGATGTGATCAGAGTAGGGGCAAGACTCGAAGTCGAGATAAAAAGAGGAAGAGTCCCCTGCAATCCTATTGGCGCCAACAATGCTATAGGGAAACGAAGAAAGTCGCGTCAGTTTGACTCCATCCCCATGCCATACACAGATCTCTTTAACTACCTCATCACAAACAAGCTCATTACCACAAGACCAATGAAACCCGTCCGACCACCATATTTCAGAAGATACAACCCTAACAGTACCTGTGCCTTCCATGAGGGAGCGGTGGGGCATGTCGTGGAGAACTGTAAAGCCTTCAAGCATGTAGTGCAAGACCTAGTAGATGCTAGGTGGATCTCGTTCAAACAGGACAGCCCAAGCACAACGACTGATCCAGTGCCAGATCATCAAAGGCCAGCTATCAATGCTTTAGAAGGTTCTGTCGGGCAATTGGTAAAGGACGTGAAGAAGGTTAAGACCCCGTTGGATGTTATCTACTCTGAGTTATGTCATGCTGAAGTGGTTAAAAAGGGGTGTTGCCATGAAGAAGGATGTGCTGATTCCGCATGCGTGGGGAATCGCGAAAGCTTTAAGGTAATCCTGCAAGACCTGATAGATCGGTGCGTGGTAGGGACCCATGATATTGAAGATGAAAAAGAAATCAATGAGGAAGTAGTAGCGGTGCCTATGAAAGAGAGATGTTGGGATACCCTAGGGGAGCCCAGTGGAAAGTTTGATTACTTGGTCAGGTATGACGTTCCCGAGAGTGCTCAAATCCGAATGGAAGACATCCAGCCTACAGGATGGGATGAGGAAGAGGAACAATGCGACCAAATTGCAGTCATCAATAATGGTCCTAAGTCAGAAGAGGGTGGTGCAAACCTGGTTTGTCGCTGCAGTGCTGGTGAAAGAATTAAAGAATTGAAAGACTGTTGATCCTCCTGGGACCTTTGATTTAAAGTAGTCATTTGTAATGCAACCCTGTGGCTCTGCCCAAGGCCACAGGACCAGTTGTTAGGGGCGCACATGTTTTTATTTTCTAAATCATCATCATCAATAAAAACGTTGTTTTTGAATTCCAATCAATAAAAATCAATTCCTTTTCATTTCATGTGTCTCTTCTTTTCTTTATTATTTTTGCTTGCTTGTCTCACCTTCCATTCTGCTTTTTCGCCTCGGCAAAAAGCAAATCCACAGCAATTGTCTCTCAAAATAACAGTGCCAACGGTCCATATTTTGACTTTGATCACCTTATCAATCAAGCAGAGTGGGACGTTGAGAAAGACCGGGAAAATCCTCCAGAAGGTTAACGAAGCAAGGAAAAAGGGTTATTCAGCATCACGGGGAATCCACTGAAGTGATCAACTTGGGGACCGCTGAGAACAAGAAAGAGGTCAAGATGGGTACTTCAATAAAGGAAAATTAGAGCGCAAAAAGGAAATAAAGAAAAAGGGCAAGTGCATGAAAATAAGTGAATTATTGTCCCAGAGTTAATTTTTGAGGAAATAAGCAATCATGATTTGAAATGAAGTCGGACTACCATTCCATATCCAAAAACAAAATCCTCTCCTAACCACCTTAAGCCAAGAAAATACCAAAGAGAAAAACAAAATCCTTTCCGACCCATCTTAAGCCAAGACAAAGCCAAAAATCCAAAAGTCCCTTTAGACAAGGATCACCTCGAATAAAAAACAGTGCATCGTTCTTTATCAGCTCACCCAAGCTCAAGAAAAAGAAGAAGTCAAAGAAGGAAAAATCATTCAAAAAGGAAAATCCCAAAACCAAAAGAAAAATACAAAAGAAATGTAAGTAGTGAGTTGATACATGTTACCACAAAACTCAAGAGATCCTCGTCTCAATAAACCTTCAAACACTTTCTCATTTCCATACACCCCTCCTCTCATAAACCGCAAACACTCTCCTTTGACCTCGACAGACCGCCCTCCACAGACCCTTAGCCAGGAATAAAACCTCCTAATACCTCATCAAGCCAGTTAACCATCATAAATCATCGATCAACAGGCAACACCGACTAAAAACCATCCTGCCATTAGCCCTACTCATCTCTCCTCCACAAAACACCACAATCCCGAAAGGTCCATTCCGATCAATGATTGATTGTTGTTGTTTTCTCAAAGTTTTAGCTCAAGGACAAGTAAATTCATTTGTTTACAATATGCCAAGTGGGGCAATCCTGTCGCTCTTCACCCCTCCTACAACTGGGGAAATTAACCCTCCCTTGTCGAACTCACATTCATTGAATTCATACAGGGGCAACCCCCTTTCTTCTCTAGTGTATGGGTCAGAAGCAGTTCTTCTCATCAAGGTTGAAACACCCTCTCTACGAGTAGTCATGGAGGCCAGGTTAGAAGAAGCAAAATGGATCCAAGCTCGTCTAGATCAACTGAATCTCATTAAAGGGAAAAGAATTGCTGCCCTGCGCCATGGCCAGTTGTACCAACAAAAGATGAAGGCAGCCTTCGGCAGGAAAGTCCGTCTTTGAGAATTCAGCGAAGGGGACCTTGTACTCAAAAAGATCCTACCTATCCAGACTGACTCCGTGGGAAGTTGATACCCACTTATGACGGTCCATATGAAGTCAAGAAAGCTTTTTCCAGAGGAGCACCAATACTCATAAATATAGACGGCGAAGATCTCGGTAATCCAGTCAATTCAGATTAAGTGAAGAAGTATTATGCCTGAAAGAAATATAAAAAAAAAGAGAAAGACAAGCCAAGTAAGAATTAGCTCGCTAGGTTGAAAATCCACAAAGGGCGGCCTAGGCAAAATCAGAGCGACCCGGTGGATTGAAAACCCGCAAAGGGCGATCCAGGCAAAAATTAGGGTCTAAAAACTTAGGCATGAAAAGTAAAGAAAGGCATACAACTCTCCTACAAGCTTGGATGACGGAGTGGTCAAGGTCAAGGACATAGATGTTTGGCACTGTTCCACAGAGACGGACAGTCAGAATTTAGTTTCTCCCTTTTTTCGTGTCTTTTTATAGTTTAAACTCTCAAATGCAATAAACAATCGGCGTAACTTCTTGTGCGACCGGTTTCCGCATTAATAAAGTTCAAATTTCTCGTATCTGTTCACTCTTTTATTTTCTGCTTTTTCTGCTCAAAATAAACGTTTTATGATGATGATGGTCCTGAACTGTAAAACATGTGCATATATCATATAGCATTGCAAATCATTACGAGATTCTTAAGAGTCCTGAGAGAAAGCACATCCTCAAAATCAGTCAATCATGCAAGAGAGCAACTACATCCACGATTGCTTCAAACCAGCAAAGTCAAGACCAACATGCACTCGGCCCATGAGCCCCGCAAGTCCAACAGGTTCCTCAGTCTCGTGTCATGAGTGTCAAGACCAAACACAGTCATGCATTACATTCATCATGCATAAAATCATGCATTTATCAGGCAGGAAAATAATGATAAGAGAAAGAAAAAGAAAATAGCAATCATGGCATTTGCATCATGCATCTCATAGAAAAAACAAAACGAAGCCTTCCATTGCATACACTGGCATTCCATGCGGTCAAACCAGACCTTTGTGTCCTTAAACCTGATCATTGTGATCCATAAACCTGACCTTTGTGTCCTTAAACCAGATCATTGTGATCCATAAACCAGACCTTTGTGTCCTTAAACCAGACCTTTAGGGTCCATAAACCAGACCAGTATGCAGACACATATTGCTCCATAAACCAGGCTTGTCGGCCCATAAACCAGACTCGTTGTGATCCTTAAATCAGACTAATGTCAAGTCCATAATTTAGCATTCCATCAAATAAACCAAGGCATTTCACAACTCTCAAGCATTGCATTTGCATACCCGCACTTCATAAATAAAAAAAAAAGGCAACCATCAAGGAAAGCCAAAAGAGAATATCAAAAGCGTCCAGCATTGCATGCATCAGCGTCACATGCATCCACGTAGCATACATCTGCATTACATTTGCATAACCGCATCTTGTGCGTTCATCACATGACGAAAACCAAAGTAAAAGAATCAGGAATAGCATTTCATCACATTCATCATTACATCAAAATCATAGCATTGCATACACATGCATAACATGCCCTTGCATAACATGCACTCATACTCCATGCACCATTCCTTGCATCAACCAACGTATGCAGGTACCTCAATCCAATACAGCAACCTCGGTCATTTCAAATCAACCAATCAGCAGAATTTCTGAGCCCTCTGTGCTCCCCCTGAGCCCTCTGCGCTCATCCTGAGCCCTCTGTGCTCCCTCCTGAGCCCTCTGCGCTCATCCTGAGCCCTCTGCGCTCCCTCCTGAGCCCTCTGTGCTCATCCTGAGCCCTCTGTGCTCCCTCCTGAGCCCTCTGCGCTCATCCTGAGCCCTCTGCGCTCATCCTGAGCCCTCTGTGCTCCCTCCTGAGCCCTCAGTGCTCCTTCCTTACTGTTTTCTTTACCGCATTCTTTACCGCCTTATTTCCTGCTTCTGCACGCCAAGTGCCCATTTACTTTTCTGTCTGCACGCCAAGTGCCCATTTTACTTTTCTGTTTGCACGCCAAGTGCCCTTACTTTTCTGTTTGCACGCCAAGTGCCCACTTTACTTTTCTGTCTGCACGCCAAGTGCCCATTTTACTTTTCTCTCTGCACGCCAAGTGCCCATTTTACTTTTCTGTCTGCACGCCAAGTGCCCATTTTACCTTTTCTGTCTGCACGCCAAGTGCCCATTTTACTTTTCTGTCTGCACGCCAAGTGCCCATTTTACTTTTCTGTCTGCACGCCAAGTGCCCATTTTACCTTTTCTGTCTGCACGCCAAGTGCCCATTTTACCTTTCTGTTTGCACGCCAAGTGTCTATCAATCAACAGGATTCGTGAATCCTTTCAGGACCCAAGTGTCCCTTCAAAAACAGACTCCACCTCGTATTGGAGCTGCGGGTAAGTCCTTCAGACCCCGAGTGGTCCTTCAGACTAGTTGTGTCAGCCTAAGACACAGCGGACGTCCTTCATGGTCAACATATCAGTTCCGGATCTGATCTTGACCCATCCTGGCCGCTCGGAAAAGGCCACCCCCCCAAGCAGACCATTTTACTAGTACCGTTGCTAGTTTTCGCTCCATCAGACCCATTGGTTCATCAGGCTTAGGCATGCCCTTCAGACCTCGTCGGTCCTTCAGTTTAACTCCAATCAATGCGCCAAGCATCGACTGCGAATTAGACCTTCAGAGCCTTAGTGCTCCTTCAGACCCTGAGCGGTCCTTCAGAGCCTTAGTGCTCCTTCAGACCCTGAGTGCTCCTTCAGAGCCTTAGTGCTCCTTCAGATCCCGAGTGGTCCGTCATTCTCTCTCTCGGTTAATGCCCCAGGTGTTAACCGTTCCCCACTTGTTTTCAAGCCCATCTATTCAAAAAATATAGAAAAAGAAAAGAAAAAATTCGGGTTTCCCCAAGTGGACAAAATTTGTATAATTTCTGAATTCTTTATTTCTATTTTACCTTCGAAATATGTCTCGCGCAATTCATATTTCTTGGTAAAATCCAAATAAAGAGGGGCAGCTGTCATACCCCAATTTTGTCCGGCTTAGGTCCAAACTTTAATTTTCCACACAAAAATAAACTATGCATTTTGGGTCCTAGAAACCGCTCCAAAGTTTTTGAAATCATTTTTAGGGTCAGAATGCACTTTTTAAGAAATTAGGGTTTTGAAAGATATGTTGTGCATGCATGGCAAGCTTTGGAAAATATTTTATGCAAGCATGGCAAAGACCTAAAAGCATTTTTGTGGAAAGCAAGAATTGATTTCTATTTTGTTCCAAAGGCCAAGAATCGATTTATAGTATATTGCATAGGCCTTGAAATCGATTTTCAAGCTTTTCCTTAGGCCATGAATCGATTCCTCATTGTGTTAACTAAAGCAAGAATCGATTTTCACCTATGCAAAAGGTCCTGAAAATCGATTCCTCTTGTTTTCAAAGGAACCAAGAATCGATTCTTTATTATTTCCAAAGGCTCAAGAATCGATTCCCACTATTTTAACTAAAGCAAGAATCGATTTTCACCTATGCAAAAGGTCCTGAAAATCGATTCCTCTTGTTTACAAAGGAACCAAGAATCGATTCTTTATTATTTCCAAAGGCTCAAGAATCGATTCCCACTATTTTAGCTAAGCTTGGAATCGATTCATGTGACTTTTCAAAGGCAAGGAATCGATTATGCACTTGTTACACTTCATCAAACAATCGATTCATCCTTGCAATAAATGTTTTTTAAAAAAAATTCTACGCTTTCCTAAGCCTATAAATAGGCAGCCTCAAATCACATTTGGGGAGAGACTTCACGAGATCAGAGGAGAACACACACGGATCTTCACACACACATCTCACAAGATCAGAGAAGAATTGCTCCAGACACACACATTTCACGAGATCTGAGAAGACAACTCTCGCAAAATCTCATTTTCCAGTTCTACCCTTCATTTTTGCTCTATTCGCGCCGTTGGTCCGTCTGAGCTGATCTCCTGCAAGGGTTAGTCGGGGTTTGCGTTCTTCAGAGCTGTAATATCTGTCTTCATCAGAGGTATTTCAGTCTTTACATTTGTTAAAATTTAGTCATTGTGATCCATGCCAAAATTGCCCTATGTGATTTAATTTAGCTGTAGTGCCCCTGTTGATGATGAACCACATGATTCCCACTTATGCCTAGTACATCATTTTCTAAGTGGCGAAGATGGTCTCAGATGATTCAACCTCCCCTTTCAAACCCTTTCAAAAAACATATTTTTAGTTAGAACTACGTCGCTTTGATTCCCGTTTGGGATACGTAGGAGCGAGTCACGTTCTCGTCAAGTGCAACAAATAAAAATTCTTTTCACCCCCCTAAACCAATCATTTTCATAAAACAAACAAAAATCATTTTCAAACCCATTGTTGCTAGTAGCTCATCAGAGCCTCTGTTCGTTTAGCTATTAGTGACAATGTCCTTTTCTCCTAAAAATAATAAAAGATGATCTATCATAACCTTTGTTAGTTCGATCATCGTGCGAATCAATCTCTTTCGAAAATCACTTTAAAAAAAAAGATAATAAAAAACGAGTTGTTATCAATAGTCCATCAGAACCTCCGTTCGTTTGACTAGCGGTACAACTCTCTCTTTTGAGTATTTAGTAAGTGATTCATCATAGCCTCTGCTAGTTTAATCATTCACTAATGCTCGTCCTATTTCAAAAACTCACCAAAAAAAAGATAAAAAAACAAAACTTTTCAAAAAGACAACCTAGAACTACGTCGCCTTTGATTCTCCACCCGGAGATACGTAGGAGCAGGGCCACGCCCCTGTCAAGCGCAAAATTAAACAATTTCTAAATTAAAAAATACAAACACATCTCTTTCATAAAACAAAAATCAAAAATCTCATTTTCAAAGTAGGGG
This sequence comes from Astragalus membranaceus, assembly GCA_039519185.1. NCBI lineage: Eukaryota > Viridiplantae > Streptophyta > Magnoliopsida > Fabales > Fabaceae > Astragalus > Astragalus membranaceus. Next base: position 107,286,287 of record CM076848.1, on the reverse strand, counting down.
ATTAAGTCGGTCGTACGGCCGGGTTAATCATCGTTTTAGGATAAGTGAACTGTGGTCCTTCAGAGCCCCAGCGCTCCTTCAGCCCCCAGCGGCCCTTCAGACCCCCAGTGGTCCTTCAACACAGATCACACAATCCTAAGACCCCTATATTATAAAAACACCAACACACAAACATTTTCTACCCAAGAACTACGTAGCTTTGAATTCTCCATCGCACCGGGAGATACGTAGGAGCGGGCCATGTCCCGTCAAGCACTTTTCCTAAAAAACCTTTTTTTTTCCCCCTTCCTCGCCAAAAATAAAATTTTCATTAAGCTTTCAAACAAGAAATAAATAGGCAAATCTAGGTATTTTTCAAATCAAATGTTAAAACCACACATTTAATTAGAGGTTCCCTTTCGGTAGAAAGGACGTGCGCGGTGCTAACACCTTCCTCGCACGTAATCGACCCCCGAACCTATATCTCTAGTTTTCAAAGACCATTCGCCTTGTCTAAAAGACCTTTTTTCAATGTTTTGGTCTTAAAATTAAAATATTGGTGGCGGCTCCAAAATTTTTCCACGTTGTACATTGAGAAACCCCAAAGCGGGATTTTTCGGGGTGCAACAACAGTAAGCCCGAGTACCGGCCTAAGAAATACGAGCATCGTACGAAGTTGAACACTCCGATCGCGTAGATCTTCACGGAGTGCCAAAACAACGAGTTCACTGGCGTTAGGCGACCTGATCCTCTAGTGTTGAAGAAAGGAGGTCGACCTACCAAGAAATACTGTAGATACCACAAGAGTAAAGGGCCTGATACCAACGACTGTATGGCCCTAAAAGATGACATAGAAGATCTCATCCAGAAAGGCAAGTTGGGGCAATATGTCAGACATGAAGGTAACAATCGCCCTGAAGAAAGAGCCGTTGGCCAACCCGCCAATGACAGAGGCAAAGCAATCGTCAACTCGACGGTCGAGCGACCGCGTGATAATTCCGAGGAAGATCGTGACCTCAGACAGTCGAAGGGCCGCAATGTAGCCATGGTCATCCATGGAGGTAACCCGTTGGATATCAGAGAGTCCAACAAGGCAATGAAGAGGAAGTGGAATGAACTTATGATGGTCGGCTCAACTTCAACCCCACGGCCGGCCTCGAATAGGCCGCCCATTTCTTTTGGGGACGAAGACTTGCTCGATGGAAAAATCAATAATTACGTTCCTTTAGTAGTATCGGCCGTAATGGCCAACACCGAGGTCAGAAGAATACTGGTCGACCAAGGGAGCTCGGCCGACATCATGTTTGAGGAACTGATTGACAAGTTAAACATGGACAGAAGCGAAATTATTCCGCAAGCCGTACCAACCCCATTGACCGGGTTCAATGGGGCGACCACCTACCCCCTGGGGACGATAGAATTGCTTGTTACTTTTGGAGATGATACGAACGGCAGCACGTTGTACAGGACGGTCAGGACGACGTTCTTAGTTCTGCCAATCAAATCGTGTTACCACTGCATCATTGGCCGGCCAACGCTGGGAAAATTGGAGGCCGTAGCCTCAACTGTGCATTTAAAGATGAAGTTCTACAGTAAAAGCGACCAGGTTGTGACAGTAATTGCCGACATGGAAGCGGCCATGAGGAGCCCTTTCCTCTATCAAGAGATTTGTGATATGGAGGTGGTAAGTGCTAAACCGCAGGACCTCAGATAGGGGCATCAGGTCAATGTGGCTGACCTGGATGCTCGTTACGACCCAAATAGCGACCCTGAGGACGGCGACGACGATTTAGCCCGCGAGCTAAAAAATAAACTGAAGAGGCCCGAGCCCCACGGGGAATTGGCCGATGTTCAGTTATCGGATGACCCATCTAAGACAGTTAAGTTGGGGAGCGATCTACCTGAACAGGTCAAGCAAGATCTCATCACCTGCCTCAGGGATTACGCAGACCTTTTTGCATGGCGGGCATCAGACATGCCCGGGATTCCAATTGAAATTGCTTGCCACCAGCTGTTCGTAGATGAGACAGCCAAACCGGTCGTACAAAAGAGATGCACTCAAAGCGAAGAGAAAGCATTGGCGGCCGCACAGGCAGTTGATGACCTCATCAAGGCCAATTTCATTGAAGAGATTAAGTATACGACTTGGCTTTCCAACGTCGTGTTAGTAAAGAAGAAAAATGGTAAGTGGCGCATGTGCGTCGACTATACCGACCTGAATAAGGCATGCCCAAAGGACGCCTTTCCCCTGCCAAACATTGACAAACTGGTCGACGGGGCTGTAACAGCCCAAAAATATTAGGTTGTTTATTTAATTGGTTAAATGAGGTTTAGGTGGTAGAAATCAATTAATAAAATAGGAGTTGAGAGTTAGAAATGACAATAACAATAATGGGTGGTTTTAATTAGTAGAATTATAATGGTGGAGGGGTTTTATTTAATTAAGTTTTTTAAGGCTTACAATATTTATTTTAGTTAATTAATTAACTTAGAACTTTATTTTATTTAGGAGGTGTTGGAATGAATTTGGGAGGTGCAACTATAAGCCCATGACCCATAAGTGGCCATGTGCTTCGAATATGGCCAAGGATTGTTAAGTGAAAGGGCCCATGACCCATTAGCTAGGTGTGTCTCGAAGTTAGGGGTTTAAGGGGTTGTAGGGTTTTAGTTTCACTTGGTATTTCAAAAGCCAAAAGAAAAGAAAGGAAAATAGAGGAGTGAGTAGAGAGGAGGCTGAACCGTGAGCTTGGAGAGGAGGAAAAGGAAGAGGAGAAATCGTGAAGCTCAAACCTAGGAAGAAGGAGGAAGAAGCTCACGCATTGCTCAAGGAAAGAAAGAGAGAAGGAAGACTTGTGGGTGTTTGTTGGTGACTGTAACACCCCTTTACTACCCGTTAATTTAATTGGAAAATATCATAGTTTTCAAAATTTCTTTTCATTGCAAAGGATGTTACACATACTTCAATAAAAACCACACTCCTCAATAAAACAGCTCAAAACATATTATCCAGGTATTACGTAGCACATCACAAAAGGCGAATCTCAAAACCACAGTTATCGTCGCAATAAAACTCAACGTCAATAAAATCGTCTAAGCAGCGGAATAATGAAATAAAACAGAATTGTCAATAAAACTTAACAACCAAAAACATTCATGACATAAAGTTCGTCCCACCCCCTGAGTGCTACGTATCAGAGCGTGACGACTCGACTCGAATTAGTGAAGGTACCTAGTCCTTCACTCGCAATCACCTGCACGTTACCGCATGGGGGTCACATTCAAACAGAAGGGTGAGTCCAATTCAATTCATATAATAAATCATATGATAAATAATAAGTCAGGTCACAGCTCTAAATGAACCACATCACAATCATCGATCACATCACCACAATAACTCATCACTATGTCATGTAGGCATATGAAATGCAACCCACTCGCGGGCATATGCATGAGGTACCTTTTCACAAACGTCGCTTAGCCCTTAAGGCCTCATCGTCACTTAGCCATATGGGCCTCAAAAACATCACTGGGTTTATGCATATGGGGCATGAGACACTATGACATGCACCACTCACAAACACACAAATACACAAATACCCAAATCATAGTCAACTATGTGACCCGTCACTTACCGGTTTGCTCACAAGAAGCACAGCACCTGTCAATTTACAATCAACACACAATGTCACTTGGCCTTTTAGACCTTAACATCACTTAGCCTTTCGGGCCTTAAACGTCACTGGGTTTCATCGTCGCTTATACATAAATATCATCAACTCAAACAATAGCCACTGAGGGCAAAAACGTCATTTACTAGCCACGAAGGGCATCATCGTCACTTACACTTCATTATAAATAATAATAGCCACTAAGGGCAAAACAGTCCTTTAACTAGCCACTAAGGGCATCATCGTCATTTACACCTCATTATCAATAATACTGGCCACTAAGGGCAAAACCGTCATTTACTCGTCATTATAAAGAATATTAGCCACTAAGGGCAAAACAGTCATTTAACTAACCACTAGGGGCATCATCGTCAAAATCAGCATTTTTGACACTACTTCATTAAAAACCACTGGTCGTACGGAAAAGAGGATTTTTAGAGTCACCCAAAACATCTTTTCATTGTAACAGCAACGATCACCGGGAACAGCCACTTGGGGCGCCCCAGCAACCTTCAAAAATAATAGGTTTTTATTTTTTTAAAAATGGGACACGCAGATGGGCAACTGAAAATGCTTCACGACGCTTTTTGAAACGTTCAAAACGGATGTCCGAGTCAAAAGATATAGTGAAAACAGTTTTCGAAAATATTTTGGAACATCCTGAAAACTGGCGCCCTGGGCGCCCAGCGCCCAGGCACCTAGCCCCCAGCAAGACGCAACACACCCACACGGGCGCTCAGCGCCCAGCGCTGGCACCCAGCGCCTCAGCGCAACACGCAAACGCAACACACAGGCGCCCAGCGCCCAGCGCCTTGGCGCAACCCAGAAACACGCGCACACGGGCGCTCAGCGCCCAGCGCTGGCACCCAGCGCCCAGCGCTACACACGCACACGGGCGCTCAGCGCCCAGCGCTCCAGTCACACACGCACAGCAACACGCATTGGCGCCCTTGGCGCCCAGCACAGGGCGCCTGGCGCCCAGAACACATCCCAGCACCAGATTTTCACACAATTTCAGCACAAACATCATTTTTCTCAAATTGTTACTTGAATCAATTGTAACACACATTACCACCATCATTGATACACATTGAAAATCGTCAAAATTATACCCAACCATCGAAATCAACAACAATCCCAAGGACAACATATAATCACGCATATGGCAACAAACAAGACATGAATTTCGCAAGCACTATAACAATCATAATTAACATCTAGGCTATCACTACTTAGGATCTATCATAGGAATTCATTATAGGAGTCGATAGGACATCCCCTTACCTCAAATTCGAAGAGTAGAAGCCTTGGAGGTAGTCACGGACAGAACCCAGCAACAAGATCCCGCTTCTCTTCTCTCCTTGGGGCTTGCGAATCTTCTCTTCTCCCTCTTCCTCTCTACGGCGCGTCTCTCCCTTCTTTTCTCTCTTTCTCAAATTTTTCGCAAATGATAGCAAGGAAACCCTAACCCCTAGGCGCCTTGCTACTTCGCATATGACTAGGTTCATGGGCTTGGGCTTCTCACTTAAGCCCAAGTCCATCTACTTTGGTGCCTCCATCTTCTAATACCACCTACACATATTAATATAATTTCTAATAATTAAATTATATTCAACTAATTAATTTAAATTCCTAAATACTTAATTAAATAAATTAATTAAATATTTAGGGTGTTACAGTGACTCTTGGAGGGTTCTAGGTTTCTTCATCTTCATAAGGTAAGGGGGGATTCTCTAGCCTAATGGGTTTATGTATGATGGGGTTTATGAGGGATAAACACTAGGTTGTCATGAGCATGTTTGTCTTAGTGTGAACTACATGAATTAGAGCCTATAATGCCTTGTCTTGAAATTTATGCAAACCATGATGATGGCATTATGAAATTCGTGTTATATATGTGCACATGTGATAATTAAAATGTTGATTTCATGTTGATAGCCATTGGTGTTGAAAATGTGTTGATTTGTGATGGAATAGTCATGTTTTAGTGTATGCATGCAAGGTGTTTGATGAATTGTGTGTGAGAATTATTTTTGGTGAAAAACATGACGGTCAGTCTTATATTGATAAATTAAGGTTGGAGATTTAGTTTGGGAATTTTTTGTGGTGAGGAACTCGAATTTGGTTGGCTCTTTAGGCTCCTAGGGAGTTTGGGTGTTGCTGGAAATTCTGTCTAAGTCTGTGTCTAGCTCCTGGGAGCCAGGCGCCCATGTGCTGTGTCTGTGTTGCCTGTGTCTGGTTCTGTGTCTACACACAGGGCACCGGGTTCCCTTGTCTGCGCCACTGTGTTGCAGAATTGTGTTGCTCGTGTCTAGGCACCATGGGAGCCGAGGGTCCCGGAGATTGGATGCTCGGTTTGCTTTCAAATTTGGTATGGGAGTTCCTGGGCACAAAAAGAGTCAGTTTCAGGTGTTGGGTCAAAATTTGGCAGTGTTCCTTGTGCCACGGGCGCCAAGGGCGCCAACTTTTTAAGAGTGGTTTTGCAATTCTGGGCTTTTGGTTATCATATATATGTTAAATGGCTCGTACAAAATGAATTTTTTGGTCAGAAACCTTGTGGTTCAGTTTGGCTCCTAGGCTCCTATGGGTGTCTAAGTGTGTCTCAGTTTCTGTCTCAGTTTCTGTCTAAGTGCTGGGAGCCAGGCGCCTATGTTATGTGCCAAATTTTCAGGATGTTGCCTAAATTGTCCCAAATTTATTTTTGACATAACTTTTGACTCGGGCGTCCGTTTCGGACGGTTCAAAGTGCATTTTGAAGCTTATTCAGGTGCCCACCTGGATATTCTATTCTCTGGGCAGAACAAACCATTTTTCATACATTGGTCTCAGGTGTTGTGTAAGGTGTCCGTTAGGTGTTTTCGGTGCGTCAAAATAGTTTAGAAAAGTAATAATTCTGAAAGTTGTCATTTCTTTGGCGTGATTATTGGTTGTTGCTAGTTGGGCACCTCAAGTGGCTGTCCCGGTGATAGTGTTGTCGTTGGGAATCCGTTTTGGTGTCTCAGTGTCATTTAAGGTGGTTGTTTTTGGTGTCGTTAAAGGTGGTTGTCCTCGGTGTCATTAACGGTGGTGATTTTGGTGTCGTTAAAGGAGGTTGTACTCTAGATTTAAAGGAGGTTGTATTTAATTATTTAAGGAGGTTGAGGCTTCGGTTTAGAGCAATAGGAGGTTGTGCTTGTAAGATGGTCATTAAGGTTAAAGGATGTGGATATGATTGTTATAGGTGGTTGCTGCTGGTTGCGTTTGATGCATTAGCATGGTGTTGTATACACTTCATTTGCATGATTGTTTTAAGGAGGTTGGGGCTTCGGCCCATGTTTAAGGAGGTTGGGGCTTCGGCCCATGTTTAAGGAGGTTGGGGCTTCGACCCATGTTTAAAGGAGGTTGTATTGGTACCACATGCATTATGCCCACTGTTGGGGCTGCATCCATGCATTGCATAATATGTGTGATGATCTCGGCGACTGTGCCTTGGTGATGTTTGTGATGATGAAATAACTGTTCTACCCTTGATGTTGGAATCGACTGTTTTGCCCTTGACGTGTGTTTGGTGTGGTAGACTTAGGTGTTATGTTCTATCGTATTCCTTATCATGTATTCCTATTATGTGTGAGATATCTCACCCCCTTTCTGTGGTATGTTTACAGGTGAGTTCGAGTGAAGGCAGTTTACCTTCACGTAGTCGGGTCGGTGTCTGCTCTGATAAGTAACACTCGGGGAAAGTTGTTGTTTAATGTTTTGGTTACTTTAAACCTTGTACTAAAGACTCATGTTTTGACTCCGCTGCATGTTTTAATGAAGTTGTTTTATATTTAAAAACTCGGATTTAATGTTGTTAACAATGTAACACTTCTTTGGCGCGAAAAACTCTGATAATTCTAAATAAATCTATTGGGTAGAAAAGGGGTGTTACAGGGGCTGTGTAACACCCCATTCTACCCGGCTATTTATCATAGAGATCAGAGTTTCAAAATTTCTTTTCGAATGGAATGCTACGCATGATCCTAATCTAACAACGATCAACTCATTATAAACCTTCAATACACCTTTATAATACGCAACACCATAACATAATTTAGGGTACTCATAACTTCACCAATAAAATTCCACACATTATAATTTAGATGTCTCGCAGCGGAAAAATAATATAATCTCAAAAAGCGCCGAACATCAGCCTCATCAAAAACAAAATCATTAAATTAATGCATATAGAAATTCAACAGCACTGATTAACACTAGAATCCTATGTCCACCCCCTAGGTGTCACGTATCAGAGCAGACCGACTCGGGAGTGAAAGGAGTAAGCCTTCACTCAGGACTACCTGTGGTAAACAACAACAGAAGGGTGAGTCTCGAACCATATAATAAAGACTATAATAAGGAGTATATCTCATCATAGTATCACACTCATACAATCACACAGTAGCAGTAGTTCATACAATCAGCAACTCGCATGCTTATCATGAGGATGTATGCAATACAGTTATGCATGTGGTACCATGTTCCCAGACCGCAGCCTTATCATCATAATATCAACTCAGACCGCAGCCTTATCATTTTGATTTAGAACTCAGACCGCAGCCTTATCATTATAATTTATAACTCAGACCGCAGCCTTATGTATGCATGAGACTCCATGACAACAACCACAATTATAATCCTCAACAACACGGTCCATATGTCCTATATCTCATCTTTAACTAATCTTGTTGTAGCCCTCATGGCCTCATCATCAATCAACTTATCTATTTTCTCATCACAATCACGTCTCTAGGACTAGGCTAGCACTTAGGGACCAATCTATCACCATTAGGACCGAAACCAAACACAAGGCACGGGCGCACCACTTGGCGTCCCGGGCGGCCACACTTGGCGCCCAACACAACACCCAACGCACAAACATAGCAAACCACTTGAAAAACTAAAACCGCTCTAGCCAAAATGTTCAAAATAGGATTTGGTCACGTGAATGCAGAATTTGGCTAAGGAAAATACGTTCAGAACTCACAGCTCATCCCTAGGCACCACAACATAGTCAAAACGACACCCTTCTAGGACAATTTCAAAACGGTGCATGAACAGCTGAAAATTCTTAGCCAAAATGTTTTAAATATCATTTGGTCAGGTGAATACAAAATTTGGCTCGGTAAAATATGCTCAGAAAATGAGTTGCACACAAGGCACCCCTTAAACAAGCCAAAACAATGTCCAATAGGACCATTTCAAAACCACAAGTGCAAATCTGGAAATTCTTTAGCCAAAGTGCTTAAAATATGATTTGGTCAGATGAATACAAAATTTGGCTCGGTAAAAACTGTTCAGAAATTGAAGTGCACACAAGGCACCCCTTAGACAAGCCAAAACAATGCCCAATAGGACCATTTCAAAACCACAAGTGCAAATCTGGAAATTCTTTAGCCAAAGTGTTTTAAATATCATTTGGTCAGGTGAATACAAAATTTGGCTCGGTAAAAACTGTTCAGAAATTGAAGTGCACACAAGGCACCCCTTAGACAAGCCAAAACAATACCCAATAGGACCATTTCAAAACCACAAGTGCAAATCTGGAAATTCTTTAGCCAAAGTGTTTTAAATATCATTTGGTCAGGTGAATACAAGATTTGGCTCGGTAAAAACTGTTCAGAAATTGAAGTGCACACAAGGCACCCCTTAGACAAGCCAAAACAATGCCCAATAGGACCATTTCAAAACGACAAGTGCAAATCTGGAAATTCTTTAGCCAAAGTGTTTTAAATATCATTTGGTCAGGTGAATACAAAATTTGGCTCGGTAAAAACTGTTCAGAAATTGAAGTGCACACAAGGCACCCCTTAGACAAGCCAAAACAATGCCCAATAGGACCATTTCAAAACCACAAGTGCAAATCTGGAAATTCTTTAGCCAAAGTGTTTTAAATATCATTTGGTCAGGTGAATACAAAATTTGGCTCGGTAAAAACTGTTCAGAAATTGAGCTTCACATAAACCACCCCTAGGCGCACACTCCATGGGACACAGGCGCCCAGGCGCCATTCTGGGCAGCACAGGCGCCCAGACAGCAACATACTCAAGCCCAGGCAGCAAAACAACACACGCAACGCAACACCAACCCACTGCTACAGTACACAGAGCGCCATTTTCCATAGGCACTTGGCGCCCCATGCAACCCAACATCTACCAAACATCAATTTCCAAAACAATTCACAACAACAAATCACAAAATACATTATACTCATACCAACAACATTCATTCTCACATTTATGCATTAAGAACACAACAAGGCATAAAATCAACACATGTAATCTAACCTTAGCATAGGAAATCGAATTAATCACACTAATTATCAATTTCAACTAACCTAACCAATCTAACAATTAACAACATAATATCAAGTGGAATCCTATGGTTCACATACAACCTATTATACTCTCTATTATAGAGTGAGACTCCCCTAACCTTGATTGTGACGAACTAGAGCTCTTTCCACCGAAGCACCGACAAACTACCGCAACAAGAATCCTTCTCCTTCTTCTTCCCTTATTCACGAACACGCCCTCTCTCCCTTTCTCTTGGACCATTCGCGAATTGCACAAAAATAGGAAGGGTTAGGGAAAACGAAACTTAAGCACTTGATAGAGAAAGGAAATCGAATCATAGAAGATTAGGAACCCTTACCTAGGATCAAGATGCACAAACCCTAACTCCAAGCTTGAAGTCGCTCCTTCCTTCTCTTCTCCTCTCCTTCGACTTTCTTTCTTTTCTTCTCTCTTTCGACTTTCTTTCTTTCTTTTGACACTAGTGAGGCGCGACCTAGACCCCTAGTGCCTAAGGAGCGCCTAAGCCAACGGGCTTGGGCTTCTTGGGCCGTCATTTGCAATACCGGTATTACCAACGCCATCCCCTTCAATTAAATAAAAATACTACATTATAATATAATAAAGAAAATTAGTGCAACACTTTAAATAATTTAATCAATTACTTAATTAAATTATTTTAGGGTGTTACAACTCTCCCCCACTTAGGAAATTTCGTCCTCGAAATTCATACCTGAGTCAAATAGCTCTGGATAGGACTCCCGCATCCTACTCTCCAGCTCCCAAGTCATGCTCTCGCCAGTAGCTCCCAACCACACCACCTTCACTAAAACAATGCTTTTCCCTCTCAGCACCTTCACTTCTCTATCATCAATCCTCACTGGCATAGTCTCCACAGTGAGATTATCTCGCACCTCAATATCATCCATATGGATCACATGAGACGGGTCCGGAATGTACTTCCGAAGTTGCGACACGTGAAATACGTCGTGCAAGTTCGAAAGGTTAGGTGGTAAGGCCACCCTATAAGCAACTTTTCCGACCCTCTCAGTGATCTGGTACGGTCCAATAAATCTAGGAGTCAACTTCTTTGCTTTAAGTGCACGCCCAACACCAGCCATAGGCGTGACCCTTAAGAAAACATGCTCACCAGCCTGAAATTCCAAATCTTTTCTCCTTCTATCATGGTAACTCTTTTGCCGACTTTGAGACTCTTTCATTTTCTCCCTGATCATTTTTATCTTCTCTGTAGTCTCTCTCACCAATTCAGGTCCAAGAACAACACTTTCGCCAGATTCATGCCAACACAAAGGAGTTCTACACCTCCGCCCATACAGTGCCTCATAAGGAGCCATCCCTATACTCGAATGGTAGCTGTTGTTGTAAGTGAACTCAATCAACGAAAGGTGTGTATCCCACGCACCTCCCTGCTCTAAAACACACGATCTCAATAAGTCCTCCAATGACTGAATGGTTCTCTCTGTCTGCCCATCAGTCTGAGGATGGTAGGCTGAACTCAACCTCAATCTGGACCCCAATGCCTCCTGCAAACTTCCCCAAAACTCCGAAGTAAACCTCGGATCTCTGTCAGATACAATACTCTTCGGGACACCATGTAACTTCACAATCACCTGAATATATATCTCGGCCAATCTCGCTACCGGATACGTGATGTTGATAGGAAGGAAGTGAACAGACTTCGTCAACCTATCCACGATCACCCAAATAGAATCAAATCCCCGAACGGTTCTTGGTAACCCTGTCACAAAATCCATGGAAATGCTATCCCATTTCCATTCCGGAACATCCAAAGGTTGCATCAACCCCGCAGGCTTCTGGTGCTCAACCTTTGACTTCTGGCAAGTCAAACAGGCGTACACAAACTGTGCTACATCTTTCTTCATACCAGGCCACCAGAATAATTTCTTCAAGTCATGATACATCTTTGTAGCCCCTGGATGAATACTCAGCTTGCTCCTATGACTCTCCTCAAGGATCATCTTCTTCATCTCAATATCATCGGGAACGCAGATCCTGTCTCTAAATCTCAACACACCCTGGGAATCCAACCTGAAATCCCCATCCACATTCTGATCACCCGCAACTAACAAGTCAACCAGCTTCACATCTAATTTCTGGGCGTCTCTGATACTAACCAAGAAGTCATTACCAATCCTCAGCATACCCAGCTTAACACTTCGCGGTGTCACTTCACAAACCAGACTCATATCACGAAATTGCTCAATCAACTCCAACTCTTTTACCATCATTGCTGACATATGCAAGGTCTTTCGACTTAAAGCATCAGCCACGACATTAGCTTTGCCGGGGTGATAGTTTAAGCCAAAATCATAGTCTTTCAGCAGCTCTAACCAACGCCTCTGCCTCATATTCAGCTCCTTCTGATCAAACAAGTATTTCAAACTCTTGTGGTCGCTGAATACCTCGAATCTAGTGCCATACAAATAGTGCCTCCAAATTTTTAGCGCAAACACAATAGCAGCCAATTCCAAATCATGAGTAGGATAGTTCTTCTCATGAGTCCGCAACTGTCTGGACGCATAAGCGACTACCTTCCCATCCTGCATCAATACGCCCCCTAAGCCCATTCTGGAAGCATCACAATATACCACAAACGGTTGATCCGGCACGGGCAACACTAACACCGGAGATGTTGTCAATCTCTTCTTCAACTCTTGGAAACTCTCTTCACACTTAGCATCCCAAACAAAAACTCTCCCTTTACACGTCAATTGAGTCAACGGAAGGGCTAGCTTTGAGAAGCCCTCTATGAACCTCCTGTAGTAACCAGCCAACCCCAAGAAACTCCTGATCTCAGTCGCAGACTTTGGGCTCTCCCATTGTAACACTGCATCAACCTTAGCTGGGTCTACAGCTATGCCATCACTAGAAATAATGTGACCCAAAAAGCTTACCTCACGCAGCCAGAACTCGCATTTGGACAACTTAGCATAAAGCTTCTTCTCTTTCAATACCTCAAGCACCAATCTTAAGTGCTCTGCATGCTCCTCTTCAGACTTGGAGTATACCAGAATATCATCTATAAAAACTACCACAAACCGATCCAAGTAACTACGGAAGATACGGTTCATGTACTCCATAAACACCCCTGGTGCATTGGTGACACCAAACGGCATCACAGAGTACTCATAATGTCCATATCTCGTTCGAAACGCTGTCTTCTGGACGTCTTCGTCTTTTACTTTAATCTGATGATACCCTGACCTCAAATCAATTTTACTAAAAACCTTAGCACCCACCAGCTGGTCCATCAGATCATCAATTCTCGGAAGAGGGTACTTATTTTTGATAGTCATTTTGTTCAACTGTCTATAATCCACAGACAGGCGCATACTCCCATCTTTCTTCTTTACTAATAAAACCGGAGCTCCCCATGGTGACACACTAGGCCTCACAAATTTCTTTTCAAGTAACTCTTCCAACTGCTTCTTCAATTCAGATAACTCAGAAGCTGACATTCGGTACGGAGCCATGGACACAGGCCTAGTACCAGGCACAAGGTCAATCCCAAACTCTACTTCCCTCTCGGGTGGCACACTAGGAATCTCATCAGGGAACACTTCAGGGAATTCACACACCACCTGCAACCCTTCAACCATAGCTTGGTTTTCAGCAGACATAGACGCCATCAAAACAAATAGTTGACCACCATTCTTCATTACCTTATGCAGCTGATCCCCAGACAACAAAACAGACTCTTCCTCCTCAGGAGGAAAGAAACTCACAGACTTGCTGAAACAGTTGATGTGCACATGGTTATCCACTAACCAGTCCATACCAAGAATAACATCCAACCCTCCCAAAGGCAAACATATAAGGTCAACCAGAAAATCTCTGCCGAATACTGACAGAGGACACTTAGCACACAATAGAGAAGTAGTCACCGAACCCTTAGCCGGAGTGTCGATAACCATTTCCCTTTTCATATCAGACAATACTAGATTTAACTTTTCAGCACAAACAGCAGCAATAAAAGAATGCGTAGCACCAGTATCAACTATAGCAACTAAAGGGGAACCATAAATAAAACAAGTACCTCGAATCTCATTGGGCCCCTCTGAGCCTGCTAGCGCGAAAACTCTTCCATTGGATTTCTCTTTCTTCGGTTTGGTGCATTTAGAACTGAAGTGACCAGCTTCACCACAATTGAAACACACTGATTCCTTACGATCACAGTTAGACGCCATATGACCTTTCTTCCCACAACGGTAACACATTACCTCAGTCTTGCAATCGAAACTTTTGTGACCCGGCTTGCCACACGTGTAACACACTATATCAGCGGGAGCGCCTCCCCCACTAGGCTTCTTACCCTCAGAAAATTTCTTACCAGCACCTGCCTTCCACTTATTTTTACCCCCAGACACATCATAGGGTTTGCCCCTAAACTGAGTATTCCTCTTTTCTTTCCCAATCTTGTAGGCAGCAGAACTGTCCTCTTCATAAATTCTACTCTTGTCAACTAATCTAGCAAAATCTCGGATCTCATGATACCCAATTGCCTTCTTAATGTCAGGTCGCAGGCCACTTTCAAATTTCACACATTTAGAGAACTCTGAATCAGCATCATTGGCGTAGTAAGGACAGAATTGGGCCAGCTCTTCAAATTTGGCTGCATACTCAGCCACAGTCTTATTTCCCTGTTTCAATTCTAGAAATTCTACCTCTTTCTTGGCCCGAACGTCTTCAGGGTAGTACTTTCTTTTAAACTCTCTTGTGAAGACCTCCCAAGTAACCTCTTCACCAGCAGTGTTCAACCTATGCAGCATCCCTAACCACCACTTGTCAGCCTCTTCCGCCAGCATGTGCGTCCCAAACTTCACTTGCTGGGCAGCAGTGCAATCCATAACACGGAATATCCGCTCTATCTCATTCAACCACGACAAGGCTCCATCGGGATCATACCGACCCTTGAAGGTGGGTGGGTTTTCCCTCTGAAACGTTGCCAGGTTACGGGCATTCATATCAGCAGCATTGTGTTGATTTCCAACAGCTTGGGCTATGGCCTGCAGAGCAGCAGCCAAAGCAGCATCATCCCTTCTAGCCATATCAACCTAGCACTGCAGCATAAACGACAATTTAGAACTAAAACAAAACACCTAATTGTCATACACAATATGACAGACAGACACACTTGGTCGGACAGACCGAACTTTTGCTCTGATACCACTAATGTAACACCCCATTCTACCCGGCTATTTATCATAGAGATCAGAGTTTCAAAATTTCTTTTCGAATGGAATGCTACGCATGATCCTAATCTAACAACGATCAACTCATTATAAACCTTCAATACACCTTTATAATACGCAACACCATAACATAATTTAGGGTACTCATAACTTCACCAATAAAATTCCACACATTATAATTTAGATGTCTCGCAGCGGAAAAATAATATAATCTCAAAAAGCGCCGAACATCAGCCTCATCAAAAACAAAATCATTAAATTAATGCATATAGAAATTCAACAGCACTGATTAACACTAGAATCCTATGCCCACCCCCTAGGTGTCACGTATCAGAGCAGACCGACTCGGGAGTGAAAGGAGTAAGCCTTCACTCAGGACTACCTGTGGTAAACAACAACCGAAGGGTGAGTCTCGAACCATATAATAAAGACTATAATAAGGAGTATATCTCATCATAGTATCACACTCATACAATCACACAGTAGCAGTAGTTCATACAATCAGCAACTCGCATGCTTATCATGAGGATGTATGCAATACAGTTATGCATGTGGTACCATGTTCCCAGACCGCAGCCTTATCATCATAATATCAACTCAGACCGCAGCCTTATCATTTTGATTTAGAACTCAGACCGCAGCCTTATCATTATAATTTATAACTCAGACCGCAGCCTTATGTATGCATGAGACTCCATGACAACAACCACAATTATAATCCTCAACAACACGGTCCAGATGTCCTATATCTCATCTTTAATTAATCTTGTTGTAGCCCTCATGGCCTCATCATCAATCAACTTATCTATTTTCTCATCACAATCACGTCTCTAGGACTAGGCTAGCACTTAGGGACCAATCTATCACCATTAGGACCGAAACCAAACACAAGGCACGGGCGCACCACTTGGCGTCCCGGGCGGCCACACTTGGCGCCCAACACAACACCCAACGCACAAACATAGCAAACCACTTGAAAAACTAAAACCGCTCTAGCCAAAATGTTAAAAATAGGATTTGGTCACGTGAATGCAGAATTTGGCTAAGGAAAATCCGTTCAGAACTCACAGCTCATCCCTAGGCACCACAACATAGTCAAAATGACACCCTTCTAGGACAATTTCAAAACGGTGCATGAACAGCTGAAAATTCTTTAGCCAAAATGCTTTAAATATCATTTGGTCAGGTGAATACAAAATTTGGCTCGGTAAAATATGCTCAGAAAATGAGTTGCACACAAGGCACCCCTTAAACAAGCCAAAACAATGTCCAATAGGACCATTTCAAAACCACAAGTGCAAATCTGGAAATTCTTTAGCCAAAGTGCTTAAAATATGATTTGGTCAGATGAATACAAAATTTGGCTTGGTAAAAGCTGTTCAGAAATTGAAGTGCACACAAGGCACCCCTTAGACAAGCCAAAACAATGCCCAATAGGACCATTTCAAAACCACATGTGAAAATCTGGAAATTCTTTAGCCAAAGTGTTTTAAATATCATTTGGTCAGGTGAATACAAAATTTGGCTCGGTAAAAACTGTTCAGAAATTGAAGTGCACACAAGGCACCCCTTAGACAAGCCAAAACAATACCCAATAGGACCATTTCAAAACCACAAGTGCAAATCTGGAAATTCTTTAGCCAAAGTGTTTTAAATATCATTTGGTCAGGTGAATACAAGATTTGGCTCGGTAAAAACTGTTCAGAAATTGAAGTGCACACAAGGCACCCCTTAGACAAGCCAAAACAATGCCCAATAGGACCATTTCAAAACCACAAGTGCAAATCTGG
Organism: Astragalus membranaceus; assembly: GCA_039519185.1. NCBI lineage: Eukaryota > Viridiplantae > Streptophyta > Magnoliopsida > Fabales > Fabaceae > Astragalus > Astragalus membranaceus. The sequence continues at coordinate 107,269,305 of CM076848.1, read as the reverse complement.
AAATTCTTTAGCCAAAGTGTTTTAAATATCATTTGGTCAGGTGAATACAAGATTTGGCTCGGTAAAAACTGTTCAGAAATTGAAGTGCACACAAGGCACCCCTTAGACAAGCCAAAACAATGCCCAATAGGACCATTTCAAAACCACAAGTGAAAATCTGGAAATTCTTTAGCCAAAGTGTTTTACATATCATTTGGTCAGGTGAATACAAAATTTGGCTCGGTAAAAACTGTTCAGAAATTGAAGTGCACACAAGGCACCCCTTAGACAAGCCAAAACAATGCCCAATAGGACCATTTCAAAACCACAAGTGCAAATCTGGAAATTCTTTAGCCAAAGTGTTTTAAATATCATTTGGTCAGGTGAATACAAAATTTGGCTCGGTAAAAACTGTTCAGAAACTGAGCTTCACATAAACCACCCCTAGGCGCACACTCCATGGGACACAGGCGCCCAGGCGCCATTCTGGGCAGCACAGGCGCCCAGACAGCAACATACTCAAGCCCAGGCAGCAAAACAACACACGCAACGCAACACCAACCCACTGCTACAGTACACAGAGCGCCATTTTCCCTAGGCACTTGGCGCCCCATGCAACCCAACATCTACCAAACATCAATTTCCTAAACAATTCACAACAACAAATCACAAAATACATTATACTCATACCAACAACATTCATTCTCACATTTATGCATTAAGAACACAACAAGGCATAAAATCAACACATGTAATCTAACCTTAGCATAGGAAATCGAATTAATCACACTAATTATCAATTTCAACTAACCTAACCAATCTAACAATTAACAACATAATATCAAGTGGAATCCTATGGTTCACATACAACCTATTATACTCTCTATTATAGAGTGAGACTCCCCTAACCTTGATTGTGACGAACTAGAGCTCTTTCCACCGAAGCACCGACAAACTACCGCAACAAGAATCCTTATCCTTCTTCTTCCCTTATTCACGAACACGCCCTCTCTCCCTTTCTCTTGGACCATTCGCGAATTGCACAAAAATAGGAAGGGTTAGGGAAAACGAAACTTAAGCACTTGATAGAGAAAGGAAATCGAATCATAGAAGATTAGGAACCCTTACCTAGGATCAAGATGCACAAACCCTAACTCCAAGCTTGAAGTCGCTCCTTCCTTCTCTTCTCCTCTCCTTCGACTTTCTTTCTTTTCTTCTCTCTTTCGACTTTCTTTCTTTCTTTTGACACTAGTGAGGCGCGACCTAGACCCCTAGTGCCTAAGGAGCGCCTAAGCCAACGGGCTTGGGCTTCTTGGGCCGTCATTTGCAATACCGGTATTACCAACGCCATCCCCTTCAATTAAATAAAAATACTACATTATAATATAATAAAGAAAATTAGTGCAACACTTTAAATAATTTAATCAATTACTTAATTAAATTATTTTAGGGTGTTACAGGCTGCGGGCTACAAACTCCTGTCTTTTTTAGACGCTTATTCAGGTTACAACCAAATCACTATGTACCCACCCGATCGACATAAGACCACGTTCATGACCGATCGTGGAAATTTCCAGTACAAGGTAATGCCCTTTGGCCTGAAGAACGCCGGCGCGACCTATCAAAGAATGATGAACAAGGTCTTCAGGCGGCAGATCGGTCGGATATCAGAGGTCTACTTGGATGATATGATCATCAAAAGCAAGACCGACCAAGACCACAGTGACGACCTAAGGGAAATTTTTGAGGAAGCAAGGAAGAATTCCTTGAGGTTGAATCCAGAGAAGTGCACCTTCGGAGTAAGGGCGGGCAAGTTCCTGGGTTTCCACTTAACAGAGCGAGGGATCGAAGCAAACCCTGATAAGTGTAGGGCGGTCGCCGACATGAGGCCGCCCACTACGAAAAAAGAAATTCAGCAATTGAATGGCATGGTCGCTGCCCTGTCACGATTTATACCCAAATCAGCGTGCAAATCGCTTCCACTGTTCAAGCTCTTGAAGAAGGAGGTCGAGTTTGAATGGACTGACCAATGCCAGGGAGCATTGGACGAGCTGAAGGCGGCACTCACCAACCCGCCCATCATGACCAAGCCGCAACCAGGGGAGACGCTTTACTTATACCTGGCCATAACGGACGAAGCCATGAGCGCTGTTCTCGTAAGAGAAAGCGACCTAAAGCAAAACCCGGTCTATTTCATCAGTAAGGTATTTCAAGTCCCAGAGATCAGATACCAGAAGATCGAGAAGCTAGCCTTAGCGTTACTTGTGGCCACTCGTAGATTGCGCCCTTATTTCGTGGCCCATCAGGTCGTGGTGAGGACCGACCAGCCTATTAGGCAAATTCTTCACCGACCTGACCTAGCAGGGCGTATGATCAAGTGGGCTGTGGAACTCAGTGAGTTTGGGATCAAGTTCGAGGCAAGATCGACCGCTAAGGCCCAAGTGTTGACCGACTTCATCGCTGAGATGACTCCAATACCAGACGGTCAGGCCATCACGACCTGGACTTTACATGTAGATGGATCATCCAACAGCAAAGGAAGTGGGGCCGGTCTGATACTTGAGAACTCAGAAGCACTTACTGTTGAAGTGTCACTGACTTTCGCGTTTCACACTTCAAACAACCAGGCCGAGTATGAAGCGTGCATTGCCGGGCTGCAGCTAGCCAAGGAGTTCAACGTCGACCGTGTTGAACTTCACTCTGACTCTCTATTGGTAGTCTCCCAAATTCAAAACCTATACGGCGCAAAGGACGACGTCTTGAAAAATTATCTGGCCAAGGTAAGGGATCTGCTCAAGCAATTCGACCGAGCAGAAGTTAAGCACGTCCCCAAGACAGAGAACGTGAGGGCTGACATCCTATCAAAGTTAGCCAGTACAAAGACTCCTGGGAACCATAGAAGTCTAATCCAAGAAACATTAACGCGGCCGAGCGTATCGACCAAGCCTGCCCAACCGTTAGCCATTCTAACGGTCGACTTGGACGGAGACTGGATCACTCCTATCTTGCAATATATTCTCAATGGAGTAGAACCTTGCGACCAGAAGGCAGCAAAGCTCCTGAGGTTGCGGGCGACCAAGTACTCAGTGATATACATGAAGGGCCCTGGTGACTGTATAGAAGGGGCTTTTCATCCCCATTGCTGAGATGCCTTACGTCGGTCGAAGCCGACCATGTACTGAGGGATATACATGAAGGCGATTGTGGTAGCCATCAAGGTGGTCGGTCGATTGCTAAGAAGGCGCTCAGGGCCGGATACTATTGGCCGACCATGGATGAGGATGCTAAGATACTTGTTCAGAAATGCAAGAAATGCCAAATCATTCCGACGTACATATAGCGCCCTCATCAGAACTACACAGCCTAACCCCACCTTGGTCGTTCGCTTGGTGGGGCATGGACCTGCTCGGCCCTTTTCCACCTGCACTAGGTCAGCTGAAATTCCTGATCGTTGCGATCGACTATTTCACTAAGTGGATAGAAGCAGAGCCACTTGCCACTATTACCTCAGCGAAGGTATCTAAGTTTTTGGGAGAAACGTGCTCGCCCGCTTTGGAGTGCCCCAACAACTGGTGACTGATAATGGAACTCAGTTCGCAGACAGAAAGTTCAGAGAGATGCTGGCCGGCCTAGGTGTGAAACAGCGTTTCACCTCGGTCGAGCACCCACAAACCAATGGCCAGGCAGAAGCGGCCAACAGGGTAGTACTACGCGGACTGAAAAGAAGGTTGGATGAAGCCAATGGCAATTGGGCAGAAGAACTACAGTCGGTCCTTTGGGCCTACAGAACGACCCCCCACTCATCGACCGGGGAGTCACCATTTAGACTTGTCTACGGAACTGACGTTGTCATCCCGATTGAGATGGGAGAGCTAAGTTGGAGGACGACCAACCCACCAACCCCGGCCACAAATGAGCGAGCAACAAGAGAAGAGCTCGACCTGGTTGATGAGCTACGAACCAAGGCGTCACTTAGGGAGAAACTCATCAAGCAGAAGGTCGCTGCCAGGTATAACGCTCGCGTCCAGAAGAGGGAGTTCTCCATTGGACAGCTAGTCCTTAGGAGGGCCGACGTGGGGAATAAGAACGCTCGCCAGGGTAAGCTCGCCCCTAATTGGGAAGGACCATACCGTGTTATCAGCAAGACTGGAAAGGGAGCTTACGAGCTAGAAACCATGGAAGGGGCGATCATCCCCAGAACATGGAATGCTGACAAGTTGAGAAAGTATTATGTTTAATTTGTAAACACTAATTGATCAATAAAGAACAGGCGGTCGCTCTTTTTCCCCACAGGGGTTTTTTACCGAGGACCGACCTTAAAATTTGACTTGTGTACTTTATTTCCTGCAAATTGTATGCACGGTCGCTCACCATGCGAGTAGCAGTCGAGCGACCAGTAGAGTGCCATCGAATGGCCCAAACGAGAGCCGCCGAGCGGCCTAAAAGAGTGCCACCGAATGGCCCAAACGAGAGCCGCCGAGCGGCCTAAAAGAGTGCCATCGAATGGCCCAAACGAGAGCCGCCGAGCGGTCTAAAAGAGTGCCATCGAATGGCCCGAACGAAAACCGCCGAGCGGCCTATGCGAATGACCATCGATTGACCCATAAAAATTTTGATCGGGTGCGACCGACCGTAGCAAAAAAGAATCGAATTCAATTACAGAGCAATTAAACAGGCCAAAGTTCATGGAAAAATTGTCATTAAGTACAAACGAGGACGCCTTGGTCGAATCCAGGGCGCCCATTAAAACACCGCTCGCAGGCGGACCAAGATTACAGAATTCAAAAGATTACAAGTTAAGAGTCGCTAGGGGCCTGGAAGATGACCGCCTCTTCTTGAAGGACCTTCCCCTTCAGCATCTTTTTGGGACGCACGATTTGCCGCTCGATCACACGATGCGTGCATTGCACGATCTCGCGATCGACCCCCAGATCAGGGTAGAGGAGCTTAATCTGACTGACCGCATTCTCAAATTGACCCTCCGCGGTTCCCTTCGCCCGGTCAAGAACATCTTTGTAACGACCCCGAAACTTGTTCTTTTCCTCCTCCACGGCATCCAAGTCATTTTTCAGTCCAGCGACCTGGTTCGACAGTTCTGTATTCTTTGAAGTGAGGCGTTCAACCTCTTTTTCAGCTGTCTCCTTGTCGACGATCGCCTTGTCCAGGGCGGACTCGGCCGCAGTTTGAGCAGCGACAGCGGCCACAAGTTGGCGTTCTGCTTCGACGAGCTTCCTCTCGTTGTCAGCGATCGCTTCGATTCTCAGTTCAAGTTCCTTCATCTTCTTGAGCAAATCATCTCGCTCACCCCTCACTTCTGCGAGCAACGATAAGGCAGAGTTCAGTTTAAAATTTTTATCAACTAGATCGTCTTCAAGCAATGAATATTTATTGGCAAGGCGCCTACCTTCCATGCGATCTGCTTCCTCATCTTGGTATTTTTTGAAAAGAATTCCAGCGGCCTTCATCGCATCGGCCATCACCTCGAACGGTTCTTCTTTGAAACGAGCACAATCCTAATCACCCAATCCAAGTAGGTCGATTATAGGTGACCGGTAGTGCCCATGGCTTTTGCCACTCTTGTGCTTCTTGTTCTGACCCCCACGATCAACCGACCGATCCCTCTTGGACCTTTCTTGATTTTGAATTGGGCTACCCAGGTCAATGGCTCGATTTGGTGTGCCCGCCCGAGGAGTCTGACGATCGGGCTGAGATCCAGTTCCGGCAGGTTGGGGCGTACCCCCAGGTTGAGCTTCAGGAATTCCGCGGACGGGCGAAGTATCACCATCCTCTGCCGCCCATTGTTCCAAGAGGTCGAAGTCGTTCATGTTCGCCATGTCAACTGCAAAGGCAAAAGTAGATGGTTAGAAACAGTTAAATAAAACGAAGTGACGGAGAATAAACTAGACGAGCGACCACCAACCAAGAGCGGCCTTGTCTTTTTTCTTGCCACGTGCATCCACAATGTTCTTGACCTTGATGCGACCCTCAGGGACTAGGGACGCAATCTTTCTCAGCCTATGAATCGTCCCCTTGTCCAGGTCGTCAAGTTCTGTTTCCTTAAAAGCGTACTGGCCCGGTCTTTTCGAGAAATGGTTAAAACTCCATGTAACACCCGTTTCTACCCCTTTCATTTATATCAATTATCAGAGTGCACAAATTATTTTTCTTGAAACGGAGTGCTACAATTACTTCAAAAACACGTCGTTTGTTTAACTTAAATTAAAAACGTTACGTGGCATCATGGGCGGCCATTACTCAAAAAAATACAGTTACAACGTTAAAACAAAATCCAACAAGTCGTACAATACAAAGTCACTATCTAATAAGACGCCCCCCAGGTGCTACGTATCAGAGCGACTCGAACTCAAGGGAATGAAGGTCAAAGCCTTCAAGTACGGTTACCTGTAAGGTGAAATCAACAAAAGGGGTGAGTCTCAAACCCCATAATAAAGTACATAAGGAGTAGTATATACAGATACAGGACTACATCAAAACACAACAATAATCACTTTAATCACCAGTTCAGCACCAACTTAATATTCACCAAACAATCACCAAATAAATAATCACCAAGTAATCACCAAATAAATATTCACCAAGTATCACCAAATAAATAATCACCAAGTAATCACCAAATAAATATTCACCAAGTATCACCAAATAAATAATCACCAAGTAATCACCAAATAAATATTCACCAAGTATCACCAAATAAATAATCACCAAGTAATCACCAAATAAATATTCACCAAGAATCACCAAATAAATATTCACCAAGAATCACCAAATAAATAATCACCAAAACATTCACCAACTGTATGTTTAATGTATGAGATGCAACCCAAAACTCCACTGGGCATATGCATGTGGATCCATTCACCAAAATGAGCCTTGAGGGCATTCACCAAAATTTATAATAAGGCCGAAGCCCGAGGCCGAAGCCTATTCACCAAAATCATGCATATGATTATGCGACACCATGACTATGCATCACACACACCAGAATCACCAAATAAATAATGCCATAGCATAATTCACCAACATATCAAAAGAGGATTACAGACCCCATTCACCAATAATAATATACACCATATAAATATATATATATATTTGCATACCACACTATTACACAGCACATTATTTTCACCGTGACAACACCATTTAAAATTACAAGGAACAGCACCTTAGTCTCATGAAGAACACCAACATTTTATTAAAGAGGAACAGTAGCGATTTCCAAACCAAACAACAACTAGGACACAGTCACTTGGGACTTTCAGAACGACCGGGGAAAAATATTAAATTTTAGTTTTGGCCTGGACAAACAGATAGACAATTAAATAAGCGTCGTAACGCACTTTGAAACACCTAAAACGGACACCCGAGTCAAAAGTTACGTTAAAAACAAATTTGGAAGAAATTAAGCAACACTGCTGGGAACTGGCGCCTTAGGCGCCCAGCGCCCAGGCAACACACGCACGCCCCGCGCGCACAACAGGCGCCCAGCGCCCAGGCGCGCGCCACACACACCCACGCACGCAAGCAGGCGCCCAGCGCCCAGCGCGCAACACAGCGCACGCACAACAGGCGCCCAGCGCCCAGGCGCGCGCCACACTTGCCCAGCACACACACACAGCGCCTTGGCGCCCAGCACAGGCACCTGGCGCCCAGCACAGGCACCTGGCGCCCAGCACACTGTCAAAACCAGATTTTTATATAAATTCAGCCCAAACATCATTTCTTCTCAATTTTAAAACATCAAAATTATATTTCTTTTCCACCATCTAAAATCCTCACATTTTAAAACATCAAAATTATATTTCTTTTCCACCATCTAAAATCCTCACTCACCCCAAAAATCAATTTTATTTGAAATCACCAAAACCATATGGACAACCATTATCACCATCACCATGGCACCCTAGGCGCCTATGCACACACCCACACCAAAGTATCACCAACACACACTAACTTGGCACTTGGCACACAAACACAACATAAGACACACTTAGCCAAAACACAATAATTTGGCACGGGGCGCCTAGCACAAGGGCGCCTACTTCCATGACCAAAATTCCGACAACATCAATACTTGGCTCGGGGCACCCCACTCAAGGGCGCCTAATTCCGTACCTAGACAACAATTTCCAGCAACACTACAAATACTACAATGGCGCCTTATGCGCCTATAACACCCAAAACATCAATTTCACCAACAACAACACATGAGTACCAAATGCTCAATCATCACCAACTATTTCAAACACCACAAAATTACTCCAAACTCAATTAATTAAGCCCAACATTATCATTTATACATTTATTCGAGCACTTAGTACGCAATTCGAAATTCATCACTTATATGAACAATTCGCAAAACATCAACAAGCCATATAGTGATCAATACATACATACAACTCATCAATATCAAAATCAATACAAAAACGACATAGATCCTAACCCCTACATACATCCCATTATGTTCCCTATTATAAGGCAAGACCCACCCTTACCTTAGTTTCACCGAAGACAGAGATCCCTCCACGCGCACACCGAGTAACCACAGCAACTGAGCTCCTCTCCTCTCCTATGGAAGTCGCGCCCTTCTCTTCTTCTTTCTTCTCCCTTAGTGCGTTTTTCTCTTTTCTTTCTCTCTTCTCACGCTCTCTCCTTTCTCTTCTCTCAACTCACGCTTTCTTTTCTTTTTTTCACAAATGAGGCGCCACTTCACTAACCTAGCGCCTAGCAGCTCAAGTCTACGGGCTTGGGCTTGGCGCACTGGGCCAATCATAACACCTCCGAAGTACCAACACCACCCCCTTCAGATAAATAAAATAATATAGTAATAACTAAAACCACCCAATATTATTATTATTATTATTATCATCATTATTATTATTATTATTATTATTTCTATCACCAACTCCTATTTAATTTAATTAACTAAATACTAAATAACTATTTAATTATGCCCATGCGTTCAAAAACGATGCGGTACAACGTGAATTTTAGCACGTCTGTCCAGGCCGCGACGTCTTCCCCTTTGCCCATGCCTTCTATTCTCCATCCTTCGTTTAGTCCGGTCGCAAGATACGCTATGTCCTGGCCCCCCCGTTGAATTTTGCTACGTTGACCTCTCAGGCTAAGTGAAACCCAAGACATGTCCTTTGCAGCTGCGACCTCAGGATCTTCTCGCTGGTCGCCTTGTTGGCCTCTGTCGGCCATCGCGGTATCTTCGGCCACGGCCTGGCCAATACCTTCGTCACAGGAAACCCGTGCGCTGCTTTCTGCGATGTCATCGACTACAGCCTCAGTGGCAACCCGAGTTCCGGATTCACCAGAGGAAGTCCAGTTCAGGGTCGAAGACCCAGAGGAAGACTCATCGTCAGAAGAGGACGACCGGGCTTGCACAGAACTTTGCTCCACTGGTCGGGTCATACTATGTGCAAGAGAAATGGCCGGACTTCCAGAGATGCGGCGGGTCTGTTTGGTCCGCGCCAGAATTAACCTGTGAAGGGGAATAACGGTCAAGGTCTTGCTCGCGCGTGGAGAAGGGGCGACGTGGTCGTCCCCAGACCTGACACCCCCTCCACCAGGTGGAACATAAAAACAGAAACAAAGAAAGGGCGGTCGTAATTACCTGGAAGTGGAGCGAGCTGATTGCGACTGATCCAATACCTCTGCAACGAGCGATCAACGAGAGCGGAGGAAATCAGAGAAACGTGCAAATGAGAAACTCCCTTGAACCCTATATATAATGGGCCAACCATCATCATGGGCCGGAAGCGAAGAGACACTACTCTTCGCGTACCATCATTGCTCAAACGCTTCAAGTCTTTCGACGTCACCTCGAAAAAACTAAAAGTCACCTCAATAAAGTAACCGTCGCCTCAACATTTATGACGATTGATTGTCAGGCATCAAATCCAAGACGGCACCTAGCCCCGCGTGACCAGGCCGCGTGGCAGCGACCACGCAGTCGACCAGTTAGTAATCGACCAGTTAACGCTCGACCAGTTATCATTCCAGAGCGGTCGTTTGTGACCACGCAGGGGGACAAGGAATCAAGCCTTAGCCCGCCCCTAGGCGACCTAGGCTTGAGGGGCAACTGTTCCGGAGTGGGCTCGAAGCCCAACTTCACCCAACGGGTCCAGCGCGGCCCAGTACATAGCTTGCTCCGCAAGACGCGGCCATTCCCGAGATAAGCGCAACAGCTAGAACTCCTGCGCAATCTACAGTATATATACCACACTAGCATGTGGCTTCAGGTACGTTTGACTCACCTTGTGACCCTGCCCGTTGAAGCACCTCTGACTTGAGCGTTGGAGTGCCTCTGCAGGTACCACCCGCGTGCGACCCAGAACTTGGTCCTTCATCCCAACGACCGAGCAACATCACCAGGCAGCAGCAACTCATCGTATTGATCAGGTACGATCAGACTCCTTATAACCCGAGGCTTGTTGGGCTAAATTGTTTGCCTCTTGGTTTTCGTTTCTGGGGAAATACATGATGACAGCATCGGCAAACAACTTTAATAAATTACACGCCGGGGCTCGCAATTGTTTGAGTTTTGTATTATAACACCTGTATTCCCTAGTGATCTGCTTGATCACCAGTTGTGAATCCCCATTGATTTCCACATATTGAGCTTTCATGGCGGCCAGGATATCAAGTCCCATGATCAAGGCTTCATATTTTGCCTAATTATTGGAGGCTTGGTCCCCTATCCTGCACATGAATCTGTCCACAGGGGCTGATGATGACTACGCCGATGCCTGCCCTGGTTTGGGTACTTGATCCATCAAACATAAGGACCCAAGGCTTCAAGCCTAGATAGTTAACGGACTCGGCTGGGGCGTCGTGTATCTCTACACATGGATGCTGAGCCAAGAAGTCAGCCAAGGCTTGCCCTCTAACAGCTCTTAATGGCACATATGTCAAAGCAAACACATTTAACTTAATGGCCCACTTGACAAGCCTTCCCTGCAAGACGGGCGTATTAAGGAGATACTTGATAATGTCAACTTTGCACACAACTAGAACCTCTTTCGGTAACAAATAATATTCCAGTTTTGTACAAGCATTAAACAAAGACAAACAAAGATTCTCAATAGGAGAATACCTAGTCTCAGCGTTGATGAGAATCCTGCTAAGATAATAAATAGCACGCTCGGCGCCATTGTTATCATCTTGGGCTAATAAGCAGCCGATGGCACTAGGACAGGAGGGTTAGTCAAGGCAGCCTTGATCTGGTCAAAGGCCTCCTGTTGATTCGCTCCCCACATCATTTCCTCAGTATTCTTTATCCTCAAAAATGGTGAGAAAGTTTTCATCTTTCCGGCCGAGTTAGAGATAAATCTTCTCAGGAAGTTGATTTTGCCTAGCAGGCTCTACAGCTCCTTCTTATTTCTGGGAGGTCTTGCCTCAAGGATAGCTCGAGCTTTGTTCTTGTCTTTTTCAATTCCTTGGTTGTGTACCAAAAAGCCTAAAAAGTTGCCTGCAGACACGCCAAAAGCACACTTAGCCGGGTTCATTTTTAGATTATGAAGTCTCATCCGTTTCAGAGCTTGTTCAAACTCCACGAGGTGGGCTTCGAAACTCTTGGACTTAACCTCCACATCATCGATGTATACCTCCATGATTTTGCCGATGAGGTCATGAAAAATAGTGTCCATGGCCCTCTGGTGCGTGGCACTTGCGTTTTTGAGAGCAAAAGGCATTACCAGCCACTCATAGATACCCAAGGCACCAGGGCCCTTGAAGGCAGTCTTATGGGTGTCAACCTCGGCCACATATATCTGGTTATACGCAGAATAACCGTCCATAAACGTTAAGATGGCAATGCTAGCCGCGGCATCGACAAGCATGTCGGCCACAGGCATGCCATACTCATCCTTGGGAGTGGCCAAGTTCAGGTCCCTGTAATCAATACAAACCCTGACCTGGCCATTCTTTTTGACGACAGGAACTATGTTAGACAACCATTCTACGTACCTGGTAGTTCTTATGAACTCTGCTTTGAGCAGTCTTTCCACTTCGGCTTTGATTTGTCGCATCAGTTGTGGATTGAACCTCCTTGGTGGCTGTTTATGGGGCTTGCAACCTTCCTTGATGGGCAACCTATGCTCTACCAAGGCTTTATCGAGGCCGACATGTCATGGTAATCCCACGCAAAGCAATCACGGCAGCTCTTTATTAACGCCAACATCTGATCTCGCTGTTGAGGTCGAAATTTACCACTGACCTTTGTCATCCAACAGAGGATCTTGAGCTTCAAAGGTGGGCATCTTTCTTTGGATAGGCTTCAGGTGGGGAGGTTCGGTCAACGTCCTGTCGGCCATCGCAGTATCGTCGGCCACGGCCTGGCCAATACCTTCGTCACAGGAAACCCGTGCGCTGCTTTCTGCGATGTCATCGACTACAGCCTCAGTGGCAACCCGAGTTCCGGATTCACCAGAGGAAGTCCAGTTCAGGGTCGAAGACCCAGAGGAAGACTCATCGTCAGAAGAGGACGACCGGGCTTGCACAGAACTTTGCTCCACTGGTCGGGTCATACTATGTGCAAGAGAAATGGCCGGACTTCCAGAGATGCGGCGGGTCTGTTTGGTCCGCGCCAGAATTAACCTGTGAAGGGGAATAACGGTCAAGGTCTTGCTCGCGCGTGGAGAAGGGGCGACGTGGTCGTCCCCAGACCTGACACCCCCCTCCACCAGGTGGAACATAAAAACAGAAACAAAGAAAGGGCGGTCGTAATTACCTGGAAGTGGAGCGAGCTGATTGCGACTGATCCAATACCTCTGCAACGAGCGATCAACGAGAGCGGAGGAAATCAGAGAAACGGGCAAATGAGAAACTCCCTTGAACCCTATATATAATGGGCCAACCATCATGGGCCGGAAGCGAAGAGACACTACTCTTCGCGTACCATCATTGCTCAAACGCTTCAAGTCTTTCGACGTCACCTCGAAAAAACTAAAAGTCACCTCAATAAAGTAACCGTCGCCTCAACATTTATGACGATTGATTGTCAGGCATCAAATCCAAGACGGCACCTAGCCCCGCGTGACCAGGCCGCGTGGCAGCGACCACGCAGTCGACCAGTTAGTAATCGACCAGTTAACGCTCGACCAGTTATCATTCCAGAGCGGTCGTTTGTGACCACGCAGGGGGACAAGGAATCAAGCCTTAGCCCGCCCCTAGGCGACCTAGGCTTGAGGGGCAACTGTTCCGGAGTGGGCTCGAAGCCCAACTTCACCCAACGGGTCCAGCGCGGCCCAGTACATAGCTTGCTCCGCAAGACGCGGCCATTCCCGAGATAAGCGCAACAGCTAGAACTCCTGCGCAATCTACAGTATATATACCACACTAGCATGTGGCTTCAGGTACGTTTGACTCACCTTGTGACCCTGCCCGTTGAAGCACCTCTGACTTGAGCGTTGGAGTGCCTCTGCAGGTACCACCCGCGTGCGACCCAGAACTTGGTCCTTCATCCCAACGACCGAGCAACATCACCAGGCAGCAGCAACTCATCGTATTGATCAGGTACGATCAGACTCCTTATAACCCGAGGCTTGTTGGGCTAAATTGTTTGCCTCTTGGTTTTCGTTTCTGGGGAAATACATGATGACAGCATCGGCAAACAACTTTAATAAATTACACGCCGGGGCTCGCAATTGTTTGAGTTTTGTATTATAACACCTGTATTCCCTAGTGATCTGCTTGATCACCAGTTGTGAATCCCCATTGATTTCCACATATTGAGCTTTCATGGCGGCCAGGATATCAAGTCCCATGATCAAGGCTTCATATTTTGCCTAATTATTGGAGGCTTGGTCCCCTATCCTGCACATGAATCTGTCCACAGGGGCTGATGATGACTACGCCGATGCCTGCCCTGGTTTGGGTACTTGATCCATCAAACATAAGGACCCAAGGCTTCAAGCCTAGATAGTTAACGGACTCGGCTGGGGCGTCGTGTATCTCTACACATGGATGCTGAGCCAAGAAGTCAGCCAAGGCTTGCCCTCTAACAGCTCTTAATGGCACATATGTCAAAGCAAACACATTTAACTTAATGGCCCACTTGACAAGCCTTCCCTGCAAGACGGGCGTATTAAGGAGATACTTGATAATGTCAACTTTGCACACAACTAGAACCTCTTTCGGTAACAAATAATATTCCAGTTTTGTACAAGCATTAAACAAAGACAAACAAAGATTCTCAATAGGAGAATACCTAGTCTCAGCGTTGATGAGAATCCTGCTAAGATAATAAATAGCACGCTCGGCGCCATTGTCATCATCTTGGGCTAATAAGCAGCCGATGGCACTAGGACAGGAGGGTTAGTCAAGGCAGCCTTGATCTGGTCAAAGGCCTCCTGTTGATTCGCTCCCCACATCATTTCCTCAGTATTCTTTATCCTCAAAAATGGTGAGAAAGTTTTCATCTTTCCGGCCGAGTTAGAGATAAATCTTCTCAGGAAGTTGATTTTGCCTAGCAGGCTCTACAGCTCCTTCTTATTTCTGGGAGGTCTTGCCTCAAGGATAGCTCGAGCTTTGTTCTTGTCTTTTTCAATTCCTTGGTTGTGTACCAAAAAGCCTAAAAAGTTGCCTGCAGACACGCCAAAAGCACACTTAGCCGGGTTCATTTTTAGATTATGAAGTCTCATCCGTTTCAGAGCTTGTTCAAACTCCACGAGGTGGGCTTCGAAACTCTTGGACTTAACCTCCACATCATCGATGTATACCTCCATGATTTTGCCGATGAGGTCATGAAAAATAGTGTCCATGGCCCTCTGGTGCGTGGCACTTGCGTTTTTGAGAGCAAAAGGCATTACCAGCCACTCATAGATACCCAAGGCACCAGGGCCCTTGAAGGCAGTCTTATGGGTGTCAACCTCGGCCACATATATCTGGTTATACGCAGAATAACCGTCCATAAACGTTAAGATGGCAATGCTAGCCGCGGCATCGACAAGCATGTCGGCCACAGGCATGCCATACTCATCCTTGGGAGTGGCCAAGTTCAGGTCCCTGTAATCAATACAAACCCTGACCTGGCCATTCTTTTTGACGACAGGAACTATGTTAGACAACCATTCTACGTACCTGGTAGTTCTTATGAACTCTGCTTTGAGCAGTCTTTCCACTTCGGCTTTGATTTGTCGCATCAGTTGTGGATTGAACCTCCTTGGTGGCTGTTTATGGGGCTTGCAACCTTCCTTGATGGGCAACCTATGCTCTACCAAGGCTTTATCGAGGCCGACATGTCATGGTAATCCCACGCAAAGCAATCACGGCAGCTCTTTATTAACGCCAACATCTGATCTCGCTGTTGAGGTCGTAATTTACCACTGACCTTTGTCATCCAACAGAGGATCTTGAGCTTCAAAGGTGGGCATCTTTCTTTGGATAGGCTTCAGGTGGGGAGGTTCGGTCAACGTCCTGTCGGCCATCGCAGTATCGTCGGCCACGGCCTGGCCAATACCTTCGTCACAGGAAACCCGTGCGCTGCTTTCTGCGATGTCATCGACTACAGCCTCAGTGGCAACCCGAGTTCCGGATTCACCAGAGGAAGTCCAGTTCAGGGTCGAAGACCCAGAGGAAGACTCATCGTCAGAAGAGGATGACCGGGCTTGCACAGAACTTTGCTCCACTGGTCGGGTCATACTATGTGCAAGAGAAATGGCCGGACTTCCAGAGATGCGGCGGGTCTGTTTGGTCCGCGCCAGAATTAACCTGTGAAGGGGAATAACGGTCAAGGTCTTGCTCGCGCGTGGAGAAGGGGCGACGTGGTCGTCCCCAGACCTGACACCCCCTCCACCAGGTGGAACATAAAAACAGAAACAAAGAAAGGGCGGTCGTAATTACCTGGAAGTGGAGCGAGCTGATTGCGACTGATCCAATACCTCTGCAACGAGCGATCAACGAGAGCGGAGGAAATCAGAGAAACGGGCAAATGAGAAACTCCCTTGAACCCTATATATAATGGGCCAACCATCATGGGCCGGAAGCGAAGAGACACTACTCTTCGCGTACCATCATTGCTCAAACGCTTCAAGTCTTTCGACGTCACCTCGAAAAAACTAAAAGTCACCTCAATAAAGTAACCGTCGCCTCAACATTTATGACGATTGATTGTCAGGCATCAAATCCAAGACGGCACCTAGCCCCGCGTGACCAGGCCGCGTGGCAGCGACCACGCAGTCGACCAGTTAGTAATCGACCAGTTAACGCTCGACCAGTTATCATTCCAGAGCGGTCGTTTGTGACCACGCAGGGGGACAAGGAATCAAGCCTTAGCCCGCCCCTAGGCGACCTAGGCTTGAGGGGCAACTGTTCCGGAGTGGGCTCGAAGCCCAACTTCACCCAACGGGTCCAGCGCGGCCCAGTACATAGCTTGCTCCGCAAGACGCGGCCATTCCCGAGATAAGCGCAACAGCTAGAACTCCTGCGCAATCTACAGTATATATACCACACTAGCATGTGGCTTCAGGTACGTTTGACTCACCTTGTGACCCTGCCCGTTGAAGCACCTCTGACTTGAGCGTTGGAGTGCCTCTGCAGGTACCACCCGCGTGCGACCCAGAACTTGGTCCTTCATCCCAACGACCGAGCAACATCACCAGGCAGCAGCAACTCATCGTATTGATCAGGTACGATCAGACTCCTTATAACCCGAGGCTTGTTGGGCTAAATTGTTTGCCTCTTGGTTTTCGTTTCTGGGGAAATACATGATGACAGCATCGGCAAACAACTTTAATAAATTACACGCCGGGGCTCGCAATTGTTTGAGTTTTGTATTATAACACCTGTATTCCCTAGTGATCTGCTTGATCACCAGTTGTGAATCCCCATTGATTTCCACATATTGAGCTTTCATGGCGGCCAGGATATCAAGTCCCATGATCAAGGCTTCATATTTTGCCTAATTATTGGAGGCTTGGTCCCCTATCCTGCACATGAATCTGTCCACAGGGGCTGATGATGACTACGCCGATGCCTGCCCTGGTTTGGGTACTTGATCCATCAAACATAAGGACCCAAGGCTTCAAGCCTAGATAGTTAACGGACTCGGCTGGGGCGTCGTGTATCTCTACACATGGATGCTGAGCCAAGAAGTCAGCCAAGGCTTGCCCTCTAACAGCTCTTAATGGCACATATGTCAAAGCAAACACATTTAACTTAATGGCCCACTTGACAAGCCTTCCCTGCAAGACGGGCGTATTAAGGAGATACTTGATAATGTCAACTTTGCACACAACTAGAACCTCTTTCGGTAACAAATAATATTCCAGTTTTGTACAAGCATTAAACAAAGACAAACAAAGATTCTCAATAGGAGAATACTTAGTCTCAGCGTTGATGAGAATCCTGCTAAGATAATAAATAGCACGCTCGGCGCCATTGTCATCATCTTGGGCTAATAAGCAGCCGATGGCACTAGGACAGGAGGGTTAGTCAAGGCAGCCTTGATCTGGTCAAAGGCCTCCTGTTGATTCGCTCCCCACATCATTTCCTCAGTATTCTTTATCCTCAAAAATGGTGAGAAAGTTTTCATCTTTCCGGCCGAGTTAGAGATAAATCTTCTCAGGAAGTTGATTTTGCCTAGCAGGCTCTACAGCTCCTTCTTATTTCTGGGAGGTCTTGCCTCAAGGATAGCTCGAGCTTTGTTCTTGTCTTTTTCAATTCCTTGGTTGTGTACCAAAAAGCCTAAAAAGTTGCCTGCAGACACGCCAAAAGCACACTTAGCCGGGTTCATTTTTAGATTATGAAGTCTCATCCGTTTCAGAGCTTGTTCAAACTCCACGAGGTGGGCTTCGAAACTCTTGGACTTAACCTCCACATCATCGATGTATACCTCCATGATTTTGCCGATGAGGTCATGAAAAATAGTGTCCATGGCCCTCTGGTGCGTGGCACTTGCGTTTTTGAGAGCAAAAGGCATTACCAGCCACTCATAGATACCCAAGGCACCAGGGCCCTTGAAGGCAGTCTTATGGGTGTCAACCTCGGCCACATATATCTGGTTATACGCAGAATAACCGTCCATAAACGTTAAGATGGCAATGCTAGCCGCGGCATCGACAAGCATGTCGGCCACAGGCATGCCATACTCATCCTTGGGAGTGGCCAAGTTCAGGTCCCTGTAATCAATACAAACCCTGACCTGGCCATTCTTTTTGACGACAGGAACTATGTTAGACAACCATTCTACGTACCTGGTAGTTCTTATGAACTCTGCTTTGAGCAGTCTTTCCACTTCGGCTTTGATTTGTCGCATCAGTTGTGGATTGAACCTCCTTGGTGGCTGTTTATGGGGCTTGCAACCTTCCTTGATGGGCAACCTATGCTCTACCAAGGCTTTATCGAGGCCGACATGTCATGGTAATCCCACGCAAAGCAATCACGGCAGCTCTTTATTAACGCCAACATCTGATCTCGCTGTTGAGGTCGTAATTTACCACTGACCTTTGTCATCCAACAGAGGATCTTGAGCTTCAAAGGTGGGCATCTTTCTTTGGATAGGCTTCAGGTGGGGAGGTTCGGTCAACGTCCTGTCAAAGGGGTCATCCGAATCTCCTTGGTAGGAGGGTTGCTCAAGTTCGTGCTCTTCGTCTACTACACCAAACATAGCCTCTTCAATGCTGGATTCAATCTGGAATAGGTGCAGTCAATCCAGCAGGCTCTGTACTTCGGGTGGGATATTAATCATTATCTTCATTGCTAGGCCGTGGGTCGGACAACATTTTGAATTCGAAACCTCTTTTGGTCTAGTCACAAGACTTAATGCCACCTTCCTCATAATTCCCTGGGATGGAGATAGGGTGTAAATGAGGAGAATAGAAAACAGCTTCCAACATCTTTACATCCGCAGGGAATGGATTAAGGTCTGCTTCTATTATCTCCACTTGATCCGCTTTCCATATCATTAATATCTAATGTTGGGTGGAAGGTACACATTCACTGGTGTGAATCCAATCTCTCCCCAGAATTACAGCGTATGACGGCTATCCTTCTATGACAAAGAAGGCCGAGCGAGTCATCTTGCTCTCAACTGTCACATCGGCCACCAATACTCCTAAGGCGTGGGATGGGTGGCCCATGAAACTAATCATGGTCATGGTGGTTGGGATGAGGTCCTCGGCGTTCTTCCCCAACTTTTTCATAGTGGCTAATGACATGATATTCAATACAGCACCGCCATCTACAAAGACACGATTAAACAGCTTCCCATTCAAATAGGCCTTGATATACAGTGGTTTCAAGTGTCTAGTCATGTCGGCCGTGGGCTTTTCAAACAACATTGCCTCTGTAATTTCTCCCTCGGGCTCTGTCAAGGAAGCCCATTCGGCCTTCTCAGCAAAGACATCTCCCTCGAGAGCTCTTGGTTGATCTTTATTACCCCAAAATTCTGCTGGAAGAAGGCCCACCATCTCTATGTCAGCATAATATGCCCCATCGGCCTCGTTCATGATATCGTCCAGGATTGACCCTGTCAAGGAGTCCCTGTCAATGTTAAGAGGGCCAAAGGGGTTCTCTTCATCATCTCCCAGGAGGCCGTCCTCTGCCAGTTCCTCCTCCGTCATAGCCCCTTCAATGTGAGGTGCATTGACTGACTGAGGTGGCTTGGGGCTATTAGGCCCATATAGACATCCTATTACTGCCTCAGTCAGGGGGCTATGGGGGCATCCATCATTTCTATCATGGCATTGGGTCCTTCCGTTGTCTTAATGGGTGCACTAGGATCAGCTGGATCGAGGTTTGGCTGCTCTGGAGCTGTTTCCTCGACCGGTTTTGGGAAGGCCTGTTCCAAAGTCGTAGCGACAATTGCTGCGGGAATGGATTGGGCATTCCCTTCTCTGGCCGATGTGAGCATCTGGAGGGTCTCCCTCATTCTGTGGTAGGCTGTCGCCCTCTGTTGCCTTCTCTTTTGGGAACGAGATTTGGAGGCAACCACCGGCGCTGGCGCTCCCACTGCTGCATGTGTCATCCATTGACCTTGTGGCACCTCTGATGGTGGCTTTACTGTTCTGACAGCCCTCAATTCACGGTCGTTAAGGACAGTAATATCTACTGATGTCGGCTGATTCATCATAGTCTGAGTCATCAGTTGCATCCACTACTGATATCAATTGAGGCCCTCGACCCCTAGTAGCTCTCTTCCTTTCTCTTTCCTGTATGAATTGTTCAATCTGCATGGCCCTGGTAGCTAAGCCACTGATGTCACTATAAGCCTTCCCACAAGCTTTTCCTTCAATTGCGGGTGCATTCCAGAGATGGCCATGGAAGTAAGTTGAGATTCTGGAAATGGTACTGAGCATTTTCCGGCCATATTTTTGAACCTTTCAATGAAGTCAGTCACTGCCTCATCCACCTTCTACCGTAAATTCATGAGATCGGCTGCGGTAACTTCAGGCTGTGGCCAATAAAATCTGTCATGGAAGCAACTTTCCATGTCTGCCCAGGTCTGTATAGAATCGGGTGGGAGAGAAGAATACAAAGAGAAGGCAGTTCCTGTCAAAGACAAAGGGAACAACTGCAACTTATGGAATTCATTCTGGTTTCCTTCCCCACACTGGGTCGTGAATCGGCCGATGTGCTCCATAGTGACAAAGTCGGGGGTTTTGAATCCTCTAGGAAGAGGCACCAATCTATCCACCCACTCGGGGTAAGACTTCCTGTACACTAGTCTATCCAGCGGTTTCAGCTGAACACCGAAAAACTTCTTAATAGTGTCAGCTATCAAATTAGGATCTAGGAATTGGGCCCCCGATAGTCATTTAGGGGGGAGGCATTGGTCGCCACAGTGTATCTGGGGGACCCTGCGCCCCTGGCTGCGGTGGTACCTGAGGTGGAGCGTCTGTCCATGGCTTCCCAGGCACTACTTGGGCCAGGTTAACAGGGCCAGTTCCTGGTACACATGCTTGCATGCCTCGAAGAGGTGGAAATTGATTCCATGACTGCTCGATCGGAGCGACATTCATCTGTGTCTGCATATAGGAATCCGCCAGGTAGCTACTGAGTGATCCGGGGTATGGCTGACTAGGTGGTATGCTTTTCGAGCCAGGTGAGCTCTGGGCCCATGGCTGCCGACTCGGGCAATGCCCACCGATCCTGTCATTCCCAGATTTTGGGGTGAAGGCTTGCCCCCTGCGTAGGCCGGGTAGTTAGCCGCGGCGAAGCATCCATAGGTAGTTAGCCGCGGCGAAGGCTTGCCCCGCATTATCCTTTACCCCACCCGCAGACTGTTTCCAGGCAGGATTTCCAAAGGAATACTTAATAGGTGTTGTTCCTTGGTTCAAACTCTTAGGTCCTAACCGTGGTTTCGGCCAGGGGTTTGAGCAAGTTCTTTGATTCCTTCGTTCTTCAAGCGATTGCGTCAAGGAGGGAACTCTGCTCCTTGACTGTGGGTATCCTGACTCCTCTAGAAAGGGCCAGGTTAGGTGAGAGGGGACTGCGAGGGTTGGATTATACTACTGGCTAATCCATAAAAGATAAAGATAAAGTGCGATAAAAGCAGATAGATAAAATAAACGTAGAGTTTTTGATTGATTGATGTGTCTCTATTCTGTATAATTACTCTGCTATTTATATACATAGGCCATCGTCGGCCACTACCAAAGCCAACATTTGCCTACCGATGGATCAATCTAAGATCAACGACTATCACCGTTCCTAAGCCCTAAGGAGGCGGAGTAACCACCCACGATCTCACTAGCACGGTTAGTGGGGTGAACTCCCACACTCCGTTCTTCAAGGCTTCGTTCCTTCACTTGATCTTCAACTGCTCCCACGTTCTATCTTCGTGCATGTCTCTTACGTGCCTTCCAAGTAAAACCGCCTTACCTCAGCCACTTGGTTTACTCAGCTAACATTCGCCCTTAGACAGTAACTCAGGCACCCGAGCCTACCCTGGCCGTGGGACTCCATAGGCTGAGGTTGTACTCTCCCTCGGTCTCGCTCATTGCTCCTTGGGCTAATCCCTTCCTCGGGGAGTTGTCTAGTGATATGCCCCCAGGGCTTCTCTTGATCATCTTCTCAGGCAATTATCTCTTAAAACCCTAGTCTAGTGACCTGCCTCAGTACTCCGGCTCCACTGCCTTCTTTATTTAGCCCTCGGCCTACGACCTAGTTACTTTTGGCTGTTAACAATAGGTTACATGAAATCCATTTTGTCGGGGTTTTGAACTTTGTAAACTTTATGTTATTTGCTACAGTTTACCTAATAGACCTGTTCTAAATCTATTTTTATTTCAGATATTGCTGGTGTATTAGCTAGTATCACCACCACAAAAGAGTGCTATAGAAATAATAAGAAGTCCACTCTCATCACCATTGAGTTGGATAACAGAGGGTGAATTCTATTATTATTATTATCATCTTATTAGGAATACTGCCTTGGATATCTTAATGAGACATTATTTATTTAATTAGATACTGTTTCAACATGACGCTCTTTGGAAGTTTTGTGGAGTAAATGACTTCGTTTGTGTCATCAGGAGAGGCTGCCAATGCTGTGATTGTGCTTCTCTTTTGTAAGGTCACTACATATCAAGGTATGCATAATGAAATTTTTTACAAAATTTTAAGTAGTATTACGCCTATGTTAAATTATTGACATTTTTAATCTATTTAACAACAAGGATTAAATCCATTCAAACCAGCATGTATTCATCCCAGCTGCTTAAGAATCCTGATATTTCAGAAACGGCTGCCCTCATTGCTCAGTGGTTAGTCATTCCAATTTTTTTGGACATTCATAATTGTTGTTATCTGTTTGATCTGTTTAATTTGTTTAATAAACTAACATCTGATTCAAATGTTGGATACATCAGTATGCCTCAGGAGGCAAGTTCTCCAAACACTGTTATCAGCCAGATCCACGATAACAGATCAATGTCTAAAGAGCAAGAGTTTTTGAGTGAACCTGAAGAGAGTACAATATTTCAACAGATTGAACATGAAGATGTTTATAGATTCTAAGCTTCCTTAGATATGTTTTATGATGTAGTCTAATGGTGTTTATATTTACAATATCTATATTTGTGTGTTAAAGGTTGGTGATTTTATCATATTTGCCACTATCAAATCAATAGTGGATTCAGATGATTGGTGGTACTTCGCTTGTAAGTGCCGCAAGAATGTCTATCCGGACTCAAATATGTACTTCTGTGAGCAGTGTGAGGGTCATGTCGTCTCTGTGACTCCGAGGTGCCACTTTGCTTTCCTTCGTTAAATACAAAAACATTGTTGGAAAACCGGCAGTTGTTTATAAAATTCCAACAAGCAGATATTTGCTGAAGCTATGCATAGTAGACAAGACGGGACCCGTCAATGTTGTTCTTTTTGACTGCGACGCTGCTATTTTGCCGGGAAGATCATGTGAAGATGTTCTTGAATCATGGAACATGGTATGGCCATCATTTTGGTTTTTATTTGTTTTTTAATATCGCACATATGTTGTAATATTTATTTACTTTTAAGGATCCCGAGCGAGACTATCTTCCCTCGAAATTAAAAAGTTTAAATGGAAAGGAAGCGCTTTTCAAAATTCAATGCGATGGCAATGCCGATGGAAGATTTCCTCGATCATTCCGGGTGAGACGAGTTTCTGATGATCGCGATCTGATCAAAAAGTATAAACTGAGATGGGGTATTATCCAGGTAGTAATATGTTTATCTTTGACTACCATATAAATATGAATTAATGTTTTTTATTAAAAAATGTATTCGCAATGGATTTTGCTGATGTGGAAGTTTTATGGTATAAACAAAATGATGATACACTTCTTATTGAAGCATCACAAAATACTGAGGATGTAATTGGTGGCAGTGGAGAAGCCGAGGCTGTAGAGGTAGCACATGTTCTTTTCATTTGAGTTAACTGAACTTAACACAATATGTAATTTCAACCATATGTTCTTGCAGATTCGTCAGAATACGAATCTGAGTTCTGTACTAATGGAGGCTGAAGAAGTAGCACAGGTTGGATTCAAGGCGGATATATTAAATTAACGTAAAACAGAAACATGATCTCTTACGATGAGTGCGTTAAAACGAATATCAATTCAAACACGAAACCTTATGTTAACTTACATTTGTTTAATTGTTTAATTGTAGGATCTACTTGGCAAGTTTATGGAGGTTAAAATTGAGAAGTAGTGTTGTGGGACACAAGTTTTGATCCAGTATTGCTGCCTCATTACTAGGAGTTTGTGGGACTCCATTTTTTTCACATTTAAAAATATTTGAATGTGTTTTATTATTAGGTGTTCACATCCAGGTCAACAATTCCAAGTAGGTAACTCAGTTGGCAAGCTAAGGGATACCGAAGGAGTGCACCAAAAAGAGTGCAAGAAGGAGGTCCCGAGTTCAACCCGCGAAAACTAACATTTCCCCCACCCCCACTAACATTGTCTATCAAAAACAAAAACATCCAGGTCAACACAAAGAAGCGTGTTTGATGTGCGTTAGTGCACCCCCCTGATGAACAAGTTTGTTTTTGCTGATTTGTGTACAAACATCTATAAGTACCACTAGAAAATAAATGAGGATATTGGATCATTTTTATGGTTTGCTATATTAAGTATTCTACTTACCTGGTTATGAATATTATATTATTTTCCAAAGTTAAGTTATGTAACAGAATAATAAAAATAAACAACACTACTGTGGCCTGATTAAAATAAACTTACTATAGTGGCGTTGTCTATCTGAACGGAGTAAGGTTAGCAGCCAAAAGTAGTGCCCGCTATTTTGCATTCTCCCTACAATTATATTTACAAAAAAAAAAAAATTTAAAGATCTGTATATGCATATAAGAAAAGGCATTGAAATGGTAAATCTAATTGGTATACACGTTTTTTGTACCAGAATAGGAAATGGCTTTATTAAATAGTAACTTTAATTGTGTAAAATTCACAAGGTTTTATTAAACAGGAAATGCAGATATTCGTCACCACCAAGAGCATATATATGATGATACGAACACTTTAAGCCATCCAATCCTAGGCCTAAAACTCATTAGGTTGTTAAACTAACATGTACACCGTCTAATCAATTTCAGATGTAAAACTGAATGGCAAAAATTTCACCTTTAAAATCATCAAGGTGCATCCTATTATAATCAATAAATACAACTGAACAATTAGTAAGACATCATATACTATGTGAATATCACTAGCAAATTTTTGCAAAATTTGATATGTATCCCAAAAAAAAAATACGTTAGCATTACGTTATCCATACAAACTGATTTTCAATTTACTCAAATTTGTGGTAATCACCTTCCCGCAAAGTAATTAAATGACATTTTATTCGTAAACACAGCAAAAAAATTCTGTTTAATACGGCTAAGGAATGCAGTATATTCTCCATTGATGGATAGCATCTTAGTAGTATGAGATAGTAAGCAATCCAAAGCGCATACAATTATGGTCCAACAAATAATTCGAATTTACTAAATATAAAATATTCATAATTCGAAAATATTTAAGGAAATATCATAAAATTCAAGCACACACATTCAAAGCAAGATCATTTTGTATTCCAAAGACAATTCATAATTCATTACGGCCTTTAATACCAAATAGCAGCGAATATGGTATTATTATTAGTGCAAAGTCAAATGTCTTCTGATGCATGACAGACTTTTAACTAATCCAAGGAAGAATGCTATGGGGTTGGGCAATCCCTTTTGTTCACATTGCGGTACTCTTATTGATTCAACTTTGCATGTGTTACGTGATTGTCCCCGTGCTTTGAATTTACGGTTGGCTTTAATTAAATTTGAGATAGAAGTATTTTCTTTGGTGGTGATCTGATGCAATGGCTTCACTTCAATTTGATGGAAGTCGGATAGAAGATGGATGGCGTTGAGTGGGCATCCTGTTGGGCTGTGGGATGTCATTTGCTTTGGAGCTGGAAGAATAAGGAAGAACATGATGTGTCATATGTTCGCCCTTTTAGACCTTGGGTTGCGGCCACTAATTGTGTGAAGGATTACCATGCTGCGATGGTTGCTTCATGGCCCGTACAAGATCATGTCATGGAGCATGTTAGTGTTAAGTGGGATCCCCCTGATGATGGTTGGTTGTGTCTCAATTGTGATGGTGTCGTGAAGGCTTCATCTAAGGTTGCTGGTTGCGATGGTCTAGTGAGAAACTCTAATGGTGATTGGCTCGCAGGTTTCTCAAAACATATTGGTTTCTGTGATCCCTTAATTGTGGAGCTTTGGGGTGTGCTCATTGGCTTACAACTTGTTCGCTCTAAGGGTTGGAGTAAGGTGATGGTGCAGGTAGATGCCAAGGTGGTTTGTCAAGTAATTTAGGGTATGGAAAATGGACGCATTTCGGGGTGGAGTATTGTTAGAGAGATCCGTAAGCTTCTAGAGTTGCCTTGGGAGGTTCGGTTGGTTAGCATATATAGAGAGGCTAATCGTTGTGCAGATGCATTAGAAAATATTGGGTGTTGTCAAGCTGATGATTTGATTTTTTATGAGCAGTGTCCTACTTCCGTAGGATCGTTACTGGTTTCTGATGTTGTAGGGAATTCTATTCCCAGACTTGTTCGTGTTTAGTTTTCTTTGTTTCTGGTTTGGGGCTTAGCCCCCGTTTCATACCCAAAGAAAAGTCAAATGTCTTCAATAATCCTAAACATATTATATGGGGACATGGGTACCAAAATAGACCACAAATTTTATGGAGACAAATAAATATAATTGAATGTGTTTAATGGTTGTAAATATTGCCCACTATTATTGCTAATGAGTTGTTATATCAAATCAATTGGGTAATAACAGAATTAAAACATAGTAATTGAATTAAAATGACTTTTTTTTTTGAATTTTTCCTCCCAATGCATTACTACGTTATTACGTTAAGTTTATACAAATAGCAATCGAGTACTTAGCTACATAAAATGTCATTAGTGGAATAAGAATTCACAAATCTGCATCCCATTACAAACCGATTCTAACAACAATCAGATTTGTGGTACTTCTGAGTTAAGGTAACCAGTGCATTTTTTCTACTCATTCATCTTCATACCATTTGTGTGTAGCTGTGTAGTCGACTGCTTATATGATTTATGTTCCACCAAACATACAAGCATTCGTAGATCACTAGATTCTAATTCCTATAAGACTATATCAACATATACATACATACATATGTGTGTGTATATATATATATATATATATATATATATCTAATAACATATTGACCATTGTATGATGCAGGATTCCGTGCACTACAACATTTAGACCCTATGGCAACGGTCGAAAACCGTCTCCTAAAGCCAAAAAACCGTTGCCATAACCTTTGGCAACGGTTTTGAAACCGTTGTTGTTGCGGCTGTTGCCTAAACTAAAGGCAATGGTTTTTTGTTCCCTAAGGCAACGCAAACGCAAAACCGTTGCCATTGACAGCTGAAACGCAACGGTTTTGGTTTACACGCTATGGCAACGGTTGTAAAGCGTTCCAGTTATGGCAACGCTTCAAAACCGTCGCAAAATATGGCAACCCTTCCAAATCGTTGCCAGCTATGGCAACACTGGATAACCGTTGCCTTATATATTCAAATAAAAACCGTTGCCAGATTGGCAACATTCTAAAACCGTTTTCATTGATAAAGTAAAAACCGTTGCCACTTATGCCAACACTTAAGAACCGTTGCAAAATATGGCAACCCGCAAAAACCGTTGCCTACACCAACAAATACAACACTTCAAAAACGTTGCCATAGATAATTAGAATTGAAAAAAAAATAATAGAAAAAAGTTTAGATACAATTAACGAATCACTCAAATTTAATGAATCAATTAATTATACAATCCAAAAAACAAATAGATGCATTGTGAAAATTTAAATACAATCTCTCTCCTCATTCGACCTTGACAGTTATCGAGCTGTTTGAGCTTGTGCATGTTCCAGAAGTTGGCTAAGCAACTTGTAAGTTCGTCCGCTAAGGCCCTTGGTATGATCTATCAGCTGCTCATAACTGGAGATGTGTAACTTCAAAGATTAAGGGTCTTAAAAAGAAAGAAAGATGACATGAAGGAAATAAATGGAAAACCAATCAACATTGTTGAGTAAGAATGGTATTAATATTGTAGAAAGCAATAAAACGCCCTTATCGATCAATACAGTAATCAATGAAAACTTACACATTTGGGTGATTGAGTTCCATCATAACTATTCCAGTTTCAGAGTCAATTTTGGCATCAAGCTTTGAGCCACGAATGAGATTCACAATCCATCTCTCAGCTTCCTCATAATTCAATCTCATCAAGAACTCTGTCAAACATATCAGCAATTGGGCAATCATATGTTAGGAATTTTGGTAAATATTTTAAATACCCAGTAAACCATTTAGTTGTTGCATATAAAATAGACAAGAGGAAATCATCAACAAAGAAAAAATTACAGAGACAATATGGCACAATATATTAAAACCTCCAAATAATTGAAAGAGAATGAGAAGAGCTAGTGCCAAGCCTCTATGGCCACAAAAGAAAAAGCACAATTCTTATATATTGTGCATTTGATCTAGACAGTACCAAAGATACATGGCACGGAAGTTGAAGTATGCTTTTTAAGGGTGAAAAATAAGGCATATAAAAAAACAATAAAGACAGGGATCTGTAATATCATATATCAGAAACACGCTACATACCCCATGTCAATGCGTTGGTGTATTCTACAGTATGTCTCAAAAATAGATAGCCTGGCATTTTCAAGGAACTCGTCCCTTAATGGTACAGTTGAGAAGTTGCTTTCTTCAACTCTTTTACCAAGCAATGGATCATTGAGAATGACCTGTATTTGTACAGATGGTAAACATGTTATAATCAACACAGATAAAGGCTAACTAGAAACTAACACTGACAAAAGAATGATATATACATGTTGCAAACAAGAGTTTTTCTAACAAGTCCATGAATGTTGGAAGTCCACTTGCAACCATATAGATTAATTATAAACTGACTAAAAGTTTTCCTTGCTTAAAAATAATACCACCAATGGACAGAAACTATGTCATTATGTCAGTCAATTTGGAAATAATGCCGATTTGGTTTTCAAAATAAGTGATCATATACTCATTTTCAAGGGCAGAACAAGAACAACCAGTTAAAGTTAAGGGCTGACAAACATATAGAATAAGTGTTTATAACACAAGGACAAAGTTATAACAAACAAATAATGGTTGAAGTTTGCAGAAGTGCAGATAATAGAGCTTACAATTTGCAATGTTAATAAGTAAAATACATTTCTAATCAACTTGTAAAACAATATAGAATTTTGGATTGCCAGATTGCACCTCCTAACAAGAATGCTATCATCTTCCACCTCATAATATATATTATAGAAAATAAACCATATTTTTCTTGCAAAGTATTGGTTCCAACACCCCCCCTTCCCCCCTTCCCCCATTCTCTACTGTTATGCAATTGGCACCAATTCAAGGTTTAATCACCAAGCAAATACGTACTTAGATTGAGATATAAACAATAATCAAACGAGTCAAATGTGATAAGGAGAACCATCTTATAATATCCATTTGGTTAGACACTAAAAAGCATACCTCAAATATTTGGATCAAGAAAGCCTTGATAGATTTTCTTTTGTCTATCACAGTCTCACTACCTACTTCAAGACAATCAATTTGTTTAGGATCAATCTCATACTTCTCAAGAAGGGGAGAAACCACTGTTAAACAGGTAAGAACTAAGAACTAGTACTAATTACTGGTTTCAGAATCATTGGATGGAAAATTTAGCAACATTCTGAAAGAACTTAAACTATATGGAAGTAACTTAAACACATCAGATGATTTTGGTGAAAGAGCTTAAACTATAAATATGATCTACAAAGTCAAAGAACTTAAACAAGAATGTACTTACTTCAGTCATGCCATATCGTTCCAATAAGCGATGCCCAGTAATGGCTTGCCATTCTTGCATAACAGGTTGAGGAAGTGCAGAGGACCCACACATCTGAATAGCATGATAATATATTAGATCTCTGATTTCTGATATTGAGTTAGTACTAGTATTCATCACACAAACAAAAATAAATTGCAGTGATCTATATGCATGGCAAATCACTAAGAACTAGTACTAATTACTGATTTCAGAATCATTGGATGGAAAATTTACTAACATTCTGAAAGTACCTCGGGATGTTTCCAATATTCTTTAAACAATGAAGGGCTTTTAACACAAAGCTCACCGGTTCCAGTTTTTTCACTCCCACTCTCCTCATCTTCAAGAATCTTGACCTATCATGCATACATTAAATTTCAAGTGAAGATTGCATACACAAAGTTAAATCCAACAAGTCTTGGTGTGTGAGTGTGATCTACTGGTATTCATAGGCTTTAAAAAATTGCCTGCAACCGTGGATCTGTGCCACGCAGCATCATGGTTGTTGATCTCTTTAACCACGATTTCAACAACATTTGACCGCGATTTTTTGCAACCACAATTTAAAAACCTAGATTTAGAGTTGTTCAAAATAATAAAGAGTGAATCAAACTTACTGTGCTACAATTTACAACCTTAGGATCACACCTGCCCTCTCTTAATTTAGATGTCTCCTTATTCTTGACTTCCATGTTCCCTTCCCAGCTTTTACGCAAACTCAATTCCTTGAACAAAATTTCTGATTGGATTTCCAACTACAATTCTCTTCACAGTGGTACTAGCCTTTCCTTTAGTAGTTAACTTGTCCACTCTTTTTTCTGGCTTTTCAAAAGAGAAAAACAAGTAAGAGGTTGAGCCATTTTAACATGAAATTCATAATGGACTTGCATGCTTGAATGTTATAAGTCAGAGGTTGCACTACTGGTTTACATATTTCTCACATTAAAATTATAGTTCAATAAAACATTATAGTTCAAGTGAGGCTGAGATGTTAGTTAAGCAATTATTTTGCTCCTCTTTTGGAACAAATATTATTAACAAACACAGTTTAAGTTCTGCACATACAACATGTGTATAATTACTAACTTAATTCAAGCAAAACTAACATTAAGAAAGTTTTCTTACTTCTCAGGAGACATGAAACAGTGCAATGCATTACGAGAATCCTCCAAAACACAAAAAGAAAGAAAGAGAAAGAACCTTGGAGAGCGTTTTCTCAGGAACCAAAGGAGTGTGTTTGGATTCAATCAAATAGCAATTATAAGCTAGGATTCTGCAACAGATCAGAATGAATTAAATAAAATACTAAAACTCAGGCATTTTCATATATAAACTAAAGGGGAAATCAATACCTCCCTGACAGCAGACAAGCAATGCCTCATATTAGCTAGAGTTTCAGCAGCACGAGGGAGATCACCACCCCTGGCAAACACATCCTCCACAGTCGAACCTAATTGGGTGGATCCAGCAGAAAGCCAGTATCAGAAATGAGATCCCACTGGCTTCCTGCAGCTAAACCAGTACCAGATTCCTTGATACCTATTATTACATCAGAAAGTAACATCTAAGGAAATGTGCAAGTGTTAACAATATCCAGTCCTAGAAAATAAGAGAACAAGTATGAATGCAATGAAGAAATTCAGTATTTGCAACATTATTTTAACATATCTCTTTCCATATGTGATGCATGAGAAGTTTATCCAAACTGTCTCTAAATCTTATGCGCATACTAATAAAGTCATTCACTTTCTTTGCCATATCTTTGATTTCTTCTCCACCTTGTTTATGCTTCTGGAATAAGGTCCCAAACCCTGCATAAAGTATGACAAAAATCTGCATATAAACTTGTTTATGAATACACTAATGATGAGACAACCAGAGATCAGATGAAAGCATTTTCAGTCCAGCAACTATAATGAAATGGCTAGCATACTTAGCAATTGGGAAATATCACAATGCTATTAACACCAACATTGCGCGCTTTTGCAACCTGAAGTACAAAATGCTAGCTAAAATTAAACAAAATTTCAACAAGGCATAGCAAGAATAATGGAGCATCACCTGTGCAGTTTAGGAAGATAAAAAAGAAAAGGTTTTATGTACTCATCAGTCACAAAACAAAAGACGAAAAAGTTTCTTCAAAAACAAGCGACAATGCAGTGGTTCATACAAGTCAAATACATGAAGGAACAATCAAATCCGTCCAAACTCCTAGACCAGATTGGAACAGATTCAAACTTCTAATAAAACACTTTTGAATGGTTTCATCATATTATCTTGCTATTCATTTTAGAATATCTTCAAAATTCCAGCTAATAAAACACTTTCTAGGCTAAAATATAAGATTAACAACATAAAAAACGACGCTTCAGACAAAGGGCAACAAGGGAATTCATTGAAGCTGTCCAAGCAAGGGAGTATATTTGAGACACAGAAAGAGCAGAAGATAAAACCTCTTCTAAAAGACCACGTCTCCAACCAACTTTGTAACAACCTGGCATTGCAACAATAGGGGTGTCCTCTTCACCTGCATGAAGAGTTCAAATTGTTTCTCATAAACTAAAATCAAATCACGGCGAGCATATAAGCAAAACTAACAACCACGAAAGTCTACTCTAATAAATCATCATGAACAAATTTGTAACATCCCTAATTTTTAAAGACTCGTACTATGATGCCTAAGACCGAGTAATTATTTGTGGGAATAATTGGTCGTGTCTCGGGGATTAATAATCGAGGAAAAGTCCAAAGAAATCCTACTCTACATTTAATTGTGGCTTAGTCATAAATTAAATGAACAATTCAGCTGAAGGGTAAAATCGTCATTTTGCCTCACATCGAAGACATATCAATTGAGTGAGAAATTAATCTCGAAACGAATAAGGATTAGCCGAGAAACCTAAGCCGAGCGGAAATCCATAAGAGTATTGGGGTTTTAGCCTCAAAACCAAGACTTAATGGGCCAAGGGCATTTTGGTAAATTGACCTCATTAAACCTTCAGCTGGTCAAAACAATTTCCCCCTTCCATATCATCTCATTTATCAAGATTCAGAATTTGAAAGTGAAAGAAAGGAGAGTTGATGAGAAGTTAAGTGAAAAGTTGGTCTAAGGGCAATATGGTGATTTCCTATTGTTTTACAACACCTCAACCATTACTAATTCTGATTTCCCCTCATTTGCCACAACACTCAGCAAAAGTGAAGTTCAGAATATAGAGAGGGAGAGAGAGACTCGAGTGTGGGAAAGAAGGAAGAAGGGAGAAGGAGTTGAAACTCCACTCAAACTTCATTGCATGTAAGCAATGTCTTGACACTTCAATTCAGCTGCTCATTCTCTTTCTAACCAACTAATTTTCATCACCTCATTCTCTTCCAAATTGCAACTCACCATTTCTGGAACTCTTGAGCTCAAATTCGTGATTTGCAAGTAGTTAAGGTTGATGATTCAAGATTCATCAAGAATCCAGCTGGGAAACCGTTTTACATACCTTCAGTGTTTTCTTCGTATTTCCCAGTACACAACTCCGATGATCACGATTTTTGTTTCTCTGGAAAGTAGACAAAAATCTCTTCATTTTAGGCACAAGAATAGTATGATTTCATGGAGAAATGAGAGAGATATCCTGTTCACAAGTTTCGGTTTCAGAATCAAACACTGTCCTGGACCAGTCATCTTGTTTTGGTGATATCTCCCAAACCTCTGGATGCATGCGCGTGAAAATTTGATCATCAGAAAGAAGACAAAATTATCTTCAAAATGGGCACTGATTTGAGTAGATTTGGTTACGGATTGACTGAGATAACTCTGTTTCAAAACTGCTCCTTGATTCTGGAAATTTGAAATAAATCTGGAAATAACGGTTCGTTGGATTAAGGGTTCGATTCGTCATAAGTCTCGAGGGTCGTCAACTCAAGTACCGGATGAGTGTTCAGTAACAAGAATTTGATCGAGTTACTGGTTGTGCATGTGGGACCCATCGAGTTCAGATGCGGAGGCACTAGGAGCGTGTACGTGACTACGGGGATTGTTCGAGTGGTTACAATCCGGCCGTTCGTGTTCCGGCGTGATTTCTCGCGGGATCGTCAACCGGGTGAGTTCTACTCACGGATAGGGATATTTTTCGTGTCTTGAAATTATATCGGGTTGAGTCATAAGGCAATTATCAATTTTCGAAGGATTTTGGAACCGAAAACCGTTTTGAGCAATATCGCGTTTTTACGGTTTTTATTGAATTGTTGAACAATTTGCGAAATTGTGATTTTAAGTGCTTTCACTGGAATATGGTCTGGAATGTTGTTTATTAAATCCGTTTTCAGGTTGGAGAACGATCGGAATTCGATTTGGGCGAGAAATGGAAAGCGGAATGAGAAACTAGAATTCAGTAACAGAACAGGCCGCACGGGTCGTGCGCCCCTGGGCACGGACCGTGCGTCCTCTTCGGGTTGGCTGTGTGATTTTGGTAAATCACGCACGGGTCGTGCGCCCCTGGGCACGGACCGTGCGTGAGCTGCTGTTACCGGACTCCGATTTCTCATTTCGTCGCTCCTTTCGATCCCGAATCACTTCTAATTTTCTCCCCAACCCACTTTAAGGATATTGCCTTACTGACAACCGTATTTTGAACTTATTCAATTCATGATTTTGAAAAAGAGTTTCAAAGCATATTTGACTGAAAAACCGAAACCCTAGTATACGTGTGGGTACACCGTCTGATGGACTGACTGAATATATATGTTTATATATGTTAATTGAATTTGATTATAATGCCGGATGTTTATAAATTCATCAAAACGGGTTATAAGTCAATAATACGTTACAAAATGATTATAATGCCGGATGTTTATAAATTCATCAAAACGGGTTATAAGTCAATAATACAGTACAATTTGATTATAATGCCGGATGTTTATAAATTCATCAAAACGGGTTATAAGTCAATAATACATTACAATTTGATTATAAGGCCGGATGTTTATAAATTCATCAAAAC
This sequence comes from Astragalus membranaceus, assembly GCA_039519185.1. Classification (NCBI taxonomy): domain Eukaryota; kingdom Viridiplantae; phylum Streptophyta; class Magnoliopsida; order Fabales; family Fabaceae; genus Astragalus; species Astragalus membranaceus. Next base: position 107,234,409 of record CM076848.1, on the reverse strand, counting down.
GGGTTATAGATCAATAAGATATAAATTATCTAAAAAGATATTGTAATTGATCCTTTGGTGATCGGAAAGATATATATTATCTAACTCTCGAGAAATCGTTATGTATTGTCATACATAAATCGCGTTGGGTGACGACCCGACAAGTAGCATACTAGGGAGGGTAGTCATGACCCCTTACCTAGGCCCTGAATGTGTTTTGGCGTGGTCAACTCACGGGTTGCCGGGATTAGCAGAGGTGCAGTCGGCTTGTGCTAAGTTACTGATTATAAGTTAACATTGCCGGGATTAGCAGTTGTGCAGTCGGCCGATGTTAAGCTATAGCTACCGGGATTAGCAGTTGTGCAGTCGGTTTAAGCTAAGCTATTAAAACATAATTGAGAATACGGTTTGCTTGGTATTTTGATTATAGCTCGTGGTAGCTAATCGAACAGTGTTAACGGTTTAATAAATTGAACCGAGTGTCAGTGAGGGGGCACGGTAGGACTCACTGAGACAAGTTGTCTCACCCAATCCATATTTGTTGTTTTTACAGAGAACAGGTTATAAGGACAGCAAGCGGCACAGTCGGTATGTCGGGTTCGAGAAGAAGACTGAAGATTGATTCTTTGATAGTTGTCCATGTTCTCCTGCGGTTATCTCTGTATTCGGTCGTATGACTCGAGCTTGTATTAATTGTATTTTTATAGTTTCCGCTGTTTCTTGTAAAGATGTATATCTAAACAGGAATTTTTATACTCTGATTTATACCAAATTGTATATTTAGGTATTTCTTTGTTAAAGAAATACCGGGGTGTTACATTTGGTATCAGAGCGGTTCGGCCTTGTCGGACGTAGTGACCTTCGGGTCGAGAACATAGGATCGAGTCAGCTAGGGACTTAGACAATTATATGTCAGACCTTTTTAGTATATTATGTGACGTATTGAGTCAGGATCCACTCAATGTTTCATGTAAGTTACTGAAAACTGTGACAGATAGTTGCCTCAGCCCCGAAAATGTCCGAGACCTTACACCATAGGATTCTCAGCCTTCTCGTTCCATCAGAGCACGTAGCAGCAGCAGAGGGCTACATATGACATTTGGAAACAATGATGGGCATCCGCAATGGTTCGAGGAAACTGTGGGCGACTGTTCACTAAGTGAATCGGATGCGGCTAGTGACTCGCGGCATGAAACGTCGTAGATCTTATCGAGGAATAAGAATCGAGCGAAGCCGTTGTGCGGCAGGAACGTCAGTGTACTGAAATCTGTCAGACTAGTTAACACCCGAAACCCTGACCTTTATTTAGTCAGCGTATCAGTTTTTGAAATATCGTTTTCATCATAAATCTTACCTTCTGGTGTTAGTAAATCCCAGTTAGGGCAGCAGTCAAGGAAAAACCTTATCGGTAAATTTTAAGCAGAGATTCAAATTCTTCTTCTTCCGAGTCACAATGTGATAGATGACAAAGCCAAGTGAGTAAAGATACTTCGTCGTCAGTTTTGACTAGTGGAATCAAAAGTGCCGATCAGGTTAAGTCCCGACCAGGAATTATGAATCAGACCCTTCAAAGCAGATCAGTATGTGGAATCGGTAGGAGTGACCTTATTTCAATCCGCTGTCGGAAGCATTCCGATCACGGTCTGTGAGAAATTCTCGTTAGTCTTCCGAATCATTTTGTTCGTAACTTCTGCTCCGGAACTCCGATTTTTATGTTCCGAGAGGCGTTGGAAAGCTAACGGAAATATCTACACCGATGAATGGGTTGTGAACCGTATCTTCAATTGTATTTTGAATTGTACCTCTGTTTTGAAATCTGAACCGTAAACTCTAAGCATTCGTGGAATGTGGACCTCCCCGTTATTCGGGAAATTGGTAAAAGGATCTCCAATCAGTCAGTTTAGACTTCTAGAACCCGTTCTGAAGCTATAATGATTAATGTAATATAATAATTATGTCTGGATAGTCGCGGAAGTTCAGAAAGAGGCTGGACCAAGGAAAGTTCTAACTGATAAATTCAACGAATCAATACGAAGACACTTATGGTGTGCTCGTGTGATTCCCGAAATAATTTTTGTTTTCAAAAATCCCCTGGTGCCACCACAATTTCAATTTCGTGACTAATCCGAGAATAATTACTACATTGAAGTTAATCGAGAAACCAAAGATTGTCTAGAATGACTCTAAATCTCATCTCCGAAAGAAGACCGTATGTCGTTCTAGTAGGATTCCCAATATCGAAAATTGCATCTCCTTAGGATCTGAGTGATCAAGAATCTATGAAAGATAGGTATCAAAGTTCAAGCCTAGTTGATTTAGGAAGAACGCTGAAATTGGACAAGTCGTTGACTTAGAAAACTCCGAAAAAGCCATGTTTGGGAAATCATCCTTCGAATGTTATAGCATTCAAGCTTCCGCTACTAAAGTGAAACTCCAATCGTTAATGTTGAATTCGTTAAGATCAACAGTAAGTTGTTGTGACCTTGATCCATCGGATGGGTCGATGCTAATTCTCCATTCTATTGACCTATGATTAAATGTCAATAAATCAAGTATGTGCTGAATTCGGAATTGTCGGATTGTGGTCCAGCACACGATGCTTTTCTAAGAATCCAATGAGTTGAGTACCTATAATGTTTTTACCTTTTCACCTTCTACACCCGTTTGATGGTAGAGTGAGTGAGGATGAACCGTATGTCGGTCGGAAACTAAATGATTGGACAGTGGCTGTATGACACATGAGTCCTTGATAGTGAACTTTATAACCTTGTGTAGTCTCTTGAGACGGTCAAGTCGTGTCTGTTTTTCATCATGAAATATGAACCTTGTTTTTAATCTCGAAATTTTGTCTTGGACCGATTCGAGAAAAGGAATTGAAAGGAAGTGAATTGAATCGAGTGGAATAGCGGCTTGAGAAGAATTTTTTCAGCAAATACCCGCTTTCTTTTCGGCTCAATGTCCCTCCCGATCCCTCTCTCGAACGAACCTAATTATTTTGTTTTAACGGAACCGAACTCAAGCACGATAAAAGTTTGCGAGATTTTGATCGCACAAATGGTTGACTCCAACAAAATAACACCTTTATTCTCACTTTCGAACTTTAAAAATTTGAGATTGAGATTCCGCTTTATTGAAACGCCGTGCATCGAGTAAGGTCATTTATAACATGGGGTGAATTAACTTTTGGGATAGTCGTATTTTCAAACTATCGTCATTAGAAATCCCATTGAAAAGAATTTTCATTCAAATGGAACTATTATACTTTCAAATTTTGGAACCGATTTAATGAAAGAATATTTTGCTATTATTTTAGAGTTTTTCCTGGATTCGGTTGCAAGGAAAAATCGTTTCTAGATTCCTTGGACTGAGGGTCAACCTCTTTTATAAAATACCTTTGTGTGCTTCAGTCGAGACTTTCAGTAAAATGAGTCAGGCAATTATGTAAGCATAACTCGGGAAAGGAAGAATCTGTTCCTCCGAATACCGCGTGGGTTGATTTCAAATGATCCTTTCATAGACATCGTTTCCTTCCAATTCAAGCTACGGCTAGGCCGAAACCTTCCGAGTTCCTGACTTCGATAGTGCAGGATGTGTGGATACCATAACTATGAATTCGTGTCCTCGACGGATTGTAGGCATTACATCGTCCATAACAATTAATGTCAGCTTTCAAGAGGTCAGAATAGTTAATTTCTGAAGAAAGTCTGTACCTTCATGATGTCTTTCACGTGTCTCAGTTGAGAAAATATATTCCCGACCTACTTCAGCCGTTGAGAGTTAAAACGATCGATCTTCGACCGGATTTATCATTCCAACCTTATCCTAGTCATATCCTAGGGCGTGGTGTGAAGACATTGAGGTCAAGGACTATTCCGATTATCACGATAGTCTGGGAAGGCTTCTTAGCCGAAGAGGCTACTCGGGAACTGGAAGAGGACATGATGACCCGATATCAGTATCCTTTTGCTTAAGGTTCGTCTTGTCAATTTTGAGGACAAAATTTTTAAAAGTTGGGGTGATTGTAACATCCCTAATTTTTAAAGACTCGTACTATGATGCCTAAGACCGAGTAATTATTTGTGGGAATAATTGGTCGTGTCTCGGGGATTAATAATCGAGGAAAAGTCCAAAGAAATCCTACTCTACATTTAATTGTGGCTTAGTCATAAATTAAATGAACAATTCAGCTGAAGGGTAAAATCGTCATTTTGCCTCACATCGAAGACATATCAATTGAGTGAGAAATTAATCTCGAAACGAATAAGGATTAGCCGAGAAACCTAAGCCGAGCGGAAATCCATAAGAGTATTGGGGTTTTAGCCTCAAAACCAAGACTTAATGGGCCAAGGGCATTTTGGTAAATTGACCTCATTAAACCTTCAGCTGGTCAAAACAATTTCCCCCTTCCATATCATCTCATTTATCAAGATTCAGAATTTGAAAGTGAAAGAAAGGAGAGTTGATGAGAAGTTAAGTGAAAAGTTGGTCTAAGGGCAATATGGTGATTTCCTATTGTTTTACAACACCTCAACCATTACTAATTCTGATTTCCCCTCATTTGCCACAACACTCAGCAAAAGTGAAGTTCAGAATATAGAGAGGGAGAGAGAGACTCGAGTGTGGGAAAGAAGGAAGAAGGGAGAAGGAGTTGAAACTCCACTCAAACTTCATTGCATGTAAGCAATGTCTTGACACTTCAATTCAGCTGCTCATTCTCTTTCTAACCAACTAATTTTCATCACCTCATTCTCTTCCAAATTGCAACTCACCATTTCTGGAACTCTTGAGCTCAAATTCGTGATTTGCAAGTAGTTAAGGTTGATGATTCAAGATTCATCAAGAATCCAGCTGGGAAACCGTTTTACATACCTTCAGTGTTTTCTTCGTATTTCCCAGTACACAACTCCGATGATCACGATTTTTGTTTCTCTGGAAAGTAGACAAAAATCTCTTCATTTTAGGCACAAGAATAGTATGATTTCATGGAGAAATGAGAGAGATATCCTGTTCACAAGTTTCGGTTTCAGAATCAAACACTGTCCTGGACCAGTCATCTTGTTTTGGTGATATCTCCCAAACCTCTGGATGCATGCGCGTGAAAATTTGATCATCAGAAAGAAGACAAAATTATCTTCAAAATGGGCACTGATTTGAGTAGATTTGGTTACGGATTGACTGAGATAACTCTGTTTCAAAACTGCTCCTTGATTCTGGAAATTTGAAATAAATCTGGAAATAACGGTTCGTTGGATTAAGGGTTCGATTCGTCATAAGTCTCGAGGGTCGTCAACTCAAGTACCGGATGAGTGTTCAGTAACAAGAATTTGATCGAGTTACTGGTTGTGCATGTGGGACCCATCGAGTTCAGATGCGGAGGCACTAGGAGCGTGTACGTGACTACGGGGATTGTTCGAGTGGTTACAATCCGGCCGTTCGTGTTCCGGCGTGATTTCTCGCGGGATCGTCAACCGGGTGAGTTCTACTCACGGATAGGGATATTTTTCGTGTCTTGAAATTATATCGGGTTGAGTCATAAGGCAATTATCAATTTTCGAAGGATTTTGGAACCGAAAACCGTTTTGAGCAATATCGCGTTTTTACGGTTTTTATTGAATTGTTGAACAATTTGCGAAATTGTGATTTTAAGTGCTTTCACTGGAATATGGTCTGGAATGTTGTTTATTAAATCCGTTTTCAGGTTGGAGAACGATCGGAATTCGATTTGGGCGAGAAATGGAAAGCGGAATGAGAAACTAGAATTCAGTAACAGAACAGGCCGCACGGGTCGTGCGCCCCTGGGCACGGACCGTGCGTCCTCTTCGGGTTGGCTGTGTGATTTTGGTAAATCACGCACGGGTCGTGCGCCCCTGGGCACGGACCGTGCGTGAGCTGCTGTTACCGGACTCCGATTTCTCATTTCGTCGCTCCTTTCGATCCCGAATCACTTCTAATTTTCTCCCCAACCCACTTTAAGGATATTGCCTTACTGACAACCGTATTTTGAACTTATTCAATTCATGATTTTGAAAAAGAGTTTCAAAGCATATTTGACTGAAAAACCGAAACCCTAGTATACGTGTGGGTACACCGTCTGATGGACTGACTGAATATATATGTTTATATATGTTAATTGAATTTGATTATAATGCCGGATGTTTATAAATTCATCAAAACGGGTTATAAGTCAATAATACGTTACAAAATGATTATAATGCCGGATGTTTATAAATTCATCAAAACGGGTTATAAGTCAATAATACAGTACAATTTGATTATAATGCCGGATGTTTATAAATTCATCAAAACGGGTTATAAGTCAATAATACATTACAATTTGATTATAAGGCCGGATGTTTATAAATTCATCAAAACGGGTTATAGATCAATAAGATATAAATTATCTAAAAAGATATTGTGATTGATCCTTTGGTGATCGGAAAGATATATATTATCTAACTCTCGAGAAATCGTTATGTATTGTCATACATAAATCGCGTTGGGTGACGACCCGACAAGTAGCATACTAGGGAGGGTAGTCATGACCCCTTACCTAGGCCCTGAATGTGTTTTGGCGTGGTCAACTCACGGGTTGCCGGGATTAGCAGAGGTGCAGTCGGCTTGTGCTAAGTTACTGATTATAAGTTAACATTGCCGGGATTAGCAGTTGTGCAGTCGGCCGATGTTAAGCTATAGCTACCGGGATTAGCAGTTGTGCAGTCGGTTTAAGCTAAGCTATTAAAACATAATTGAGAATACGGTTTGCTTGGTATTTTGATTATAGCTCGTGGTAGCTAATCGAACAGTGTTAACGGTTTAATAAATTGAACCGAGTGTCAGTGAGGGGGCACGGTAGGACTCACTGAGACAAGTTGTCTCACCCAATCCATATTTGTTGTTTTTACAGAGAACAGGTTATAAGGACAGCAAGCGGCACAGTCGGTATGTCGGGTTCGAGAAGAAGACTGAAGATTGATTCTTTGATAGTTGTCCATGTTCTCCTGCGGTTATCTCTGTATTCGGTCGTATGACTCGAGCTTGTATTAATTGTATTTTTATAGTTTCCGCTGTTTCTTGTAAAGATGTATATCTAAACAGGAATTTTTATACTCTGATTTATACCAAATTGTATATTTAGGTATTTCTTTGTTAAAGAAATACCGGGGTGTTACAAAATTAAAAGACGAACCTTCATGTATGAAAAGTGGATACACAAAATTCGCAGGTGATAAACTTTTTTACTGAAAAGCCGATCGTAGTGCAACTGACTGACGGTTACGACGAGGACGCCTTTGAATTGGCTAATAACATAAAAGTATTAAAAAAAATACGAAACAATCAAAAATCAAATGAAACAAGTTATAATTCTAGTGAGGAACAATACAAACTGGACAATTGGAAGTTGAGAATGAGATAAAGGAACTTACCAATAGGGTTAACAATACCTCAATAGCTTTCAAGATGGAGATGCACATGCAAGAGGATCTCCACACACCTGCAAATCCAATAATCAAATAACAATAACCGAATAGAAACAAGTAAAACAAAGTAACAATTATGTGTAATCCAAAATTCAATAGTAAAATGTCATAATATTTCTTTCATAAGCTTTTTTTTGTTTCTTTGTGCAAGCCAACAAATAGACCAAAGACACCAATACATAATCATCTTAAGAACCAATGCTGTAAGAAACATTAAAACTTACATTCAGAAGCCAACAACCAAGAACTAAATTAAGCAACAAGCCAACAACCAAAAAAGAAATTTAAAAGTAAACAGGAGCTCAGGAAAAAAAACACTATTGCAAAACAAACAACCCACAAAATATGATTAGATCTACAAAATGCAATTAACAATCCCAGCCACAAAACAAAACCAGTATATAAATCACTCCTCTTTTTTACATTCAATATCTAATTAATTACTTTTAAATTTCCCTTTCAAATCACTGATTCATTCTATTTCACCATAAGTCTCAAAACATATTCACGAACTGTAACCAAACAAATATTCAAGAATAATAAAGCCTAGCAAATAAAATAAAATAAAATCAAATGAATCATGTATGGATCAAATATACCACAATCTGCAAATAAATCACAACCCAAACTTGCTTTACCTTAATATATTTCAGACCATACCACATATTCATGAATAACATAGCATAGCAATTGAAATCAAATCAAACCAACCAGGAGCAAGATGATTCGGTGGTCATGCAAGAATGGCAGCACCTCGTTTTGGCCACTGCAACAAATATTGGCTCTAGAGCAGAGATAACGAAAGCCTTGCACGGATTAATAACGGTACCTGAGAGCGAAATCGCAAGTCCTAGGTAAAATCAAAGAACGAATCAATAACAACAGAAAGCCAAATCTGATTCGCGACAAGTAAGAAGAAACAAAAGTAGAAACCAAAGAAACACGATGTGTGAAACCTAGACGAAGACGTAACAGAACCGGACAGCCTTGTAGACGGCATCGTTGAAATCACGCAATGCAATACGGCGTGTAGAGAAAGTGTTGGCTTGAAATCGGTTCAAACTACGACTAACCCTTGCCAATCATGTAGCGAATTAACCAGAAGAGCGAGAGAGAGAGAGAGAGAGAGAGAGAGAGAGAAACGAACCTGAACCTTGATAGCACTGCTTGAATTCATTGTGAGGGATTTCGATTTAGGGTTTGCGCAAGTGAGAGGATGAGTTCTGATTTCTGAGAGAATCCATTTAGGGTTCGCGCATGGTGAGCTCAGATTTGTGAGGCTGAGTTCTGATTTTGCGTTTCTGAGAATTGAAAACATGGTGAGCTTTGATTTGTGAGAGAAGTGATTTAGGGTGATTTGTGAGAGAATTGTGAGGGTGAGGGTGAGCTCAGATTTTGCGCATGGTGAGCTCTCATTTGTGTGAGAAGTGATTTAGGGCTCTCCGTTTTGTTGTTTGAGCGCTCAGGTTTTTTATTTTTTTGTGGACCTTATGGCAAAGTTTTTAAAACGTTGGCTAAAGATAAACAAAAAAACCGTTACTGTAGCTCTTTTGGGAACAGTTTTGAGCCGTTGCCGTTAAAAAAAATTAAAAAAATGAATCAGCAACGGGTTCCAAAAACCGTTGCCAATGTTCTCTAAGGCAACGGTTTTTTTGGCGTTGCAATTTTAGGCGTTGCCGTAGGGTCAAAATGTTGTAGTGGTGATTTAATAGTAACGGTAGATGTGACAATAGTTTGAGATAAGATGGACGAAAAGACAAAATCTGAAACAGACTTAAAAATTCTATTAGTATTTATTTTGCTTAAATTAGTACTTTGCATTTTTTATCTGGTCCACGTGGAAGACCCCATAAGACACTCGGAGTACCTACACCGAATCAAGATACCCCACCATCATTATTGTCAAATGCATGTGAGAGTCAAAGAGATACCTTGAAAGGCGCCGATGGGCTGCATTTCACGATAATTGTTAATACATCAGGTGTTATCATAAGTTGATATGTGTATATCAGATTGTATAGTCATCAATATTTGTGTTAAACATGCAAGCCAGCTAGTAATAATTATTATAAATGACCCACACACAAGTATCTATATATAAGAATATTTCCATAACACAATTTCCTACGATCTGCAGCTCACAATGTAGAGAACAATGTCAGCCTACCCAGTGACCAAATCACATTGGAAACGAGACAGAGGATATCAGACCACAAAAGACAAATTTCGCAAGCTGAACTTCACATTCGTATGAACTTATATCTATCTTTTATAAATATATGCATTCAAAAAATTTAAATTGTGTAGTTAGTTGTTAATATGTCTAATCTGGAACCATTACGCATCTTAATAGGTCCCCGGAAGACATTCAACGATGCATCACCACATAACATTAACCCAATAGGTAATAGTTAACAACAACTTCAAATTACAACTCTATCTTTTTATGTATAATTAGCAATTGTATGCATTATATAATTAACCATTAAGATTGTTGTTGTTATTATGAATACCTTTTGGAGCAGTTCCCTATGATCAAAGTCAGGAGGCCCAGTCAAGGTAACAACCTGCACAGAGATAATCAAAATAGCATATCAAACAAGGAATTATCAGGTAATCATTCGGTGATACAAGTAGCAACATTTGTGATGCATTTCATCATATATGGAATTAAACATAAGTATTTATCTATTATTAAATAACTAGTTTTTTACCCGTGCATATGTAACGCCCCAATATTTAATTAATTATTTAATTGAATTGTTTGGAATTTAATTGGTAGAAAAATAATAAAATAAAAATAATGTTAGAATATATGGACCTATGGTTAGGGTTAGTAGTAGTGAATTCGAAGTGTCGGGGAAAAGGCCCATGATTAAGTCGCATAGCCAAGAGAAAAGCCCATGAAAATTAACTAAGTATAGATAAGCATTTTTAGGGTTTTGCTCACTTATTAGAAAAACAAAAAGTTTGAGAGGGAGAGAAGAGAGAGGAGGCGCGACGAATTCTTCAAGGCTAAGGTAAGGGTGAGGTTCTATCTCTATAATTGGGTGTATGAATGGCTCTATGTAGGAAGGTTAATGGAACCCTAGGTGATTAAGTTAGAAAACCCTAGTTGTAGAAATTGAATTTGATTGATGATGAATGAATGTGATTTGATGATGATTGAGCATGATTGATAATGATTGGACATGATTGATGATGATTGATCTTGCTTGTTGATGATTGATCTTGCTTGTTGATGATTTGAAGCAAAAATTCTGTCCATAGGGCGCCATGGGCGCCAATGTTGCTGTTGCTATGGCTAGGCGCCTTCCTGGGCGCCAAATTCTGTGCGTGTGTTGTTGCCTGGGCGCCATGGGTGCCATTCCTGAAACTGTGCTGGGCGCCATGGGCGCCATCCTGTTCTGTTGTGTTGCTGTTTTTGCAGGTACCTGGCGCATAGGGCGCCAAGGGTGCCGAATTCTGGCAGCCCGTCGTTGCTGTTCCTGGGCGCCGTGGGTTCCGGTTGATGTTTCCTGGCGCATGGGCGCCAAGGGCGCCAAGTATTGGCTGCCCGATTTGCGATGTTCATGTGTTGTTCTGGCGCAAGGGCGCCAAGGGCGCCAATGTGGTGGCTGGCCAGTTGTTGTTTGGCGTGTGGTTCTGGCGCATGGGCGCCAAGGGCGCCAAAGTTGTGGCTGCCCTGTTGCGGTGGCTGTGTTATCCTGGCGCATGGGCACCAAGGGCGCCAAGATTGGCTGCCCAATTTCTGTTGTTGCTTGCTGTGTCTGGCGCAGGGGCGCCAATGTCCTGGCTGCCTATTGCCGTGTCTGGCGCAGGGGCGCCATGGGCGCCTAAATCAGGCTGCCTGTACTGTGTTGCGTTGCTGGGCGCCATGGGCGCCAAGGGCGCCATGGGCGCCAAAGGCGCCAGTTTGGCTGCCCGTTGTGCTGCTGGGCGCCATGGGCGCCAGTTTGGCTGCCAATTGTGTTGCTTGGCGCAGTGGGCGCCAAGGGCGCCAAGTGTGGCTGCCCAAACGTGAATTTCACGACTGTTATTTAAAATGATGTTGAATATGTAATTAGGCCCAAAGTTGCCAAAATGTTGAAGGTTGCTAAAATATTGCGATGTTGCCAAAATGTTGAAAGTTGCTAAAATATTGCGATGTTGCCAAAATGTTGAAAATTGCTGAGTTGTAAACTGTTGACGAAGAAGGTTGTACGAAGACGAATTTGCCTCTATTCATTGGCATGTGATGTGTTGGAGGCCTACGGCCAATGTTTTTTTCCGATGTTGTTGCGTTGCTATGTAACTGTTGTTATTTGTTTGTGCATTTACATAGCGTCGCATGCATAGCATATTTTTATGATGGAGCTATGCTAAAACCACGACGACGATGTTGCGATGTTGATGCTCCTATTTACGGGCTTGAATTATGGTACCACATGCATTATAGGGCGGTGGCCCTGAGTTTAGTCACTTTTCGCATTAGGTGCATGCTTATGTGATTGAGATGATTGTGACTGCTGTTAAGTGATGAATTGACCTGAATTATATATTTTTTTCATGTATCCGATTATATAGTGCGATATCTCACCCCTTCTGTTTGAATGTTACCCCAATGTTGGTAACGTGCAGGTAATCCCGAATGAAGGCAGTTCACCTTCGTTTGATCGAGTCGGTGTCGACGCTCTGATATGTAACACTCGGGGGAATGAACACGCGTTTTAATACTGTTTGCCTTGTTATTTCGTTGTTGGAGCTTTAAGCTGTTATGTTGCTATTTTGATGTTTTCTGAGCTGTCTTGAGTTGTTAAGACGCAACGATTATTTAATTTAACTTGTTGTGAGTCCGCTGCGTAGTTTTTAAAGATGAATTATTTCTGAGGATTAAAATGGTTGTTTTATCGGTTCATCCAAACGTGTTATATAACTGTTTTCAAAAGCGAATTAACTCGTTGTTTTCACGAAGTAAATGTGGCACTCCATTGTTAGTTAAAAAAGATTTTTATGAACTCTGATATTTTTGCATTATTTTGCCGGGTAGAAATGGGGTGTTACAGCATACGCACATGTGATACTGTATGGTCGGTATATTGCCATGAAATCATAATAGTAATTTGGAAGATAATCATAAGTTGTGAACAATGTCTAAAATGTATGATTTGAAATTCAAAGTGGAAAGTGATAGGTATTATGTCATATAACATACAAATGAAAATTATATTGAGTCGGAAGTAATTAAAGGAGATTGACAATCAGAATTATATGCATCCCCGTTGAGGTAAGCCTATATTAAAGGAGATTGACAATCAGAATTATATTAAAGAAGTTGAAGAAAATTATATTACAATATTGATTCATAATAATGTATTTGGACATTAGAGGTAAAATATGAATCCCCGTTGACCCTCCCATTTGCATCCTTGTTGGCCCTCCCGTTTGCATCCTTGTTGGCCCTCCCGTTGGCGCTCTCGTTGCCACTCCCGTTGGCAGTCCCGCTCTCATTGCCACTCCCGTTGGCGCTCTCGTTGCCACTCCCGTTGGCACTCTCGTTGGCATTTTACTCCTTTTTTTGTAATTAAGTTGGTACTCCCGTTGGCGCTCTAGTTGCCACTCTTGTTGGCACTCCTGTTGGCATTTTTGTGATAAAAAAATTGATTCATAGTAGTTTTAATAAAACAATTAATTCTTTAACCACAACCTTTCGACCTCTCAACTAATACTTACTACTTACTACTCTCAATATCAAATAAAAAAATTCTTCCTTGAAACACACAATTGTCAAAAAAACCCTTGAAACTCACCCTCGACCATACATTCATCACATCATTTTCTCATCAAATTATTATTTCTCCTTATTCTTTCACTTTTCTTTCTCATCTCCCTCAATATCCTTTGTGTGTAAACAAAAACTCGCCCTCTCTCCCTCACCTTGTTCCTCTTCCCACCGTGTCCTGCAACCTCCCACTACCTCCACCTAACCTCCCACCGCATCCTCTTTCTCTCACAGTGATAGATTCGTCGTCCTATCACTGCTTTTGTTTGCAAGTCACAGATCTAGGTCGAAAATTGTTGTTTTTGTTGTGTTGAAGAAAGTGGGTTATTGTTCTTCTGTGATGAAAAAAAAGAATTATTGTTCATGTTTTCCATTTTCTCTTTACCAAAAGCCAGATTTTCGTTTTCTCTCTCAGTTTCTTTATTTATTGGAAAAGATTTCATTTTTGTTTTGGATTGTGTTAGTTTTTTTTATGGATTGTGTTAGTTGTTACTGGTAGTCGCCACTGCAAGTGGTGGCGCCGCAACCGGAGCACTGTTCCCATTGGCTCGTTGTCCTGTTTTTCGTTGCCCCGTTTCCTGTTTCCTGTTGGCTTGTTTTTCGTTTCGGTTTCCCGTTGGCCCGTTTCCTTGTTGCGTTTCCCCTCTTTCTATGTCTGTTTGCGGCTCCTCTCTCCGTTGGTCCCTTTCTTCTTCATTTTTTCTATTTTCTCTCCCTCTGCTTATTTTTCTAGCTTGCCGGTGCTTTCATGTTTGTTGAGGTAGGGGGCGAGGTGACATGATTCTGCAGATTGCAGGGCAGTAAAATCAGGCTATGATTTTCTGCAACTGTTTACCGTGGTTTTTGGTAAACACCGCTAGTTACACATAAGTGTTGCTTGCAGGATCAACTAGAAAATCCCAGAACATTTGTGTTTAAAGTTTTCCTGAAATTGTTAGTGTTCTTATGGCTTAATTTGAACACATTAAGAATAACCGTCGAACTGACGGGGAAAGCCGATAAAGAAGAGATGAATGTGAAGAGAACAAGCAATAAATGTGCAGAAATCTTAAAGAAACAGAAGTAAAATTGCATTAATTTATAAAGAGTGGAACGCAGATTCATACATTGTTTCTGTTGACTCGTTTTCTCTGTATGCGGAAGTTTGAGTGTTTTAGAATTATGTAAATGAACTGCAACCCCTTTTTCTCTATGAGAAACTACTATATATACTGCAGAAACTGTAACTGCTTACAACAGTTATATATAACTGTGTAAAGGAACTTAAAACAACAACTGCCATATCTTTCGACGACGTAACTGCTGCATCCTTCGACGGCATAACTGCTATGCTCTTCGACAGCACTTCCTTGGCTTTGATCTGCTACCAATCTCTTACTTTCTTTCTTGTTGAAATGTCGTCTTCATGCTCTCAATTTCGTTAAGTTCTAGGAGTGGTCGAATATCTCCCTTGGAATACCTTCTCAGTGTCGAAGGCCAGCATTTCCTCTTTAAAATGACAAGTCAAACTTCCTTGACTGCATTTAATTGAGCTTGTCGAAAATGCAGGCTAACAAATTGCCCCCCAAAAATATCATTTTCGACTGAGGTTTAAACGAAGGTAGAAAATTGATGTTTTTGAATTGTCTTTCGACAACCCTATGACAAGCACACCGTACTTCGACAATCTTCTTTGGCATTTAACTTTCGACATGCGATATTTAAATTTCTTCGTTATTTTACTCTTGTGTTATTTTAACTTCTTGCAATATTGGCTTATATTTTTTCAAATACTTGCCATTTATATGCAATATTCGACTATCAGCGCCTAGTTCTTCGGCTTCGTACGCACCGTTTGAGAAAACTTGTATAATTTTAAATGGTCCTTCCCAATTTGGCGACCATTTACCTAAGGCCCTATCTTTTTTGTCCATAGGTAAAATAACTTTCCACACTAAGTCTCCCAAAGCAAAGGTTTTTACCTTTACCCTTTTATTATATGCTTTAGCTACTCTCTCCTTCTGCCTTATAAGGACCTCTAATGCGAATAACCTCTCTTCATCTAAATCAACCAACTCATCTAAAATCATATCCCAATAATGGTCTGATGGGATCTCAAACTGCTTTTGGATTCTGGTTGATTGTAGATAAATTTCGACAGGTAACACTGCATCATGCCCAAAAGTGAGTCTAAATGGAGTAGCATTAATGGATTCTCTAGGGGAATTTCGACAAGCCCACAAAGCTTGATCAAGAGTTTTGTGCCAATTCCTAGGCTTCTGTCCAATATGGTTTTTAATCAAATTAATGATAATTTTATTGGCTGCTTCGACTTGACCATTCGCTTGTGCATAATATGGTGTCGAACTTAATAACTTGAATCCAATTTTAGAGGCAAATTCTACCATTTTTCGACCAGCAAAAGCTGAACCTTGGTCTATGGTAATGGTTTCTGGAATCCCAAACCTATATAAAATATGTTTTTGAATAAAATTTATAACTGCCTCTTGGTCCACATTAGCTAAGGAAATGGCTTCGACCCACTTAGTGAAGTAGTCGATACCCACTAGTATATAACGGTGGCCTTTCGACGAAGTTGGCTTAATTTCACCAATTATATCTAAAGCCCGTCCTCGAAATGGCCAATGTTTTACTATTGAATGTAACTCACTTGCAGGTACATGTTGCACCCGTGCAAACTTTTGACATTCTTGACATCATTTAGCAAATTCTATGCAATCTTTTAACATAGTTGGCCAGTACACCCCTTGTCGAAACAAGAGCCACTTCATATTGTGACCTGCTTGATGAGATCCACAAGTTCCACTGTGAGTATTGGATATTGCTAAATATGCCTCACTTTCACTAAGACATTTAAGCAAAACTCCTTCAGGAGTTTTCTTGAACAATTCATTTCCAATGATCACATAGCTTAAGGCTCTATATTTGGTTTTCCTGTCAGTTATTCCTGTTGGATTTTCCAAGTATTCGACAATTTGTTTTCGCCAGTCATCATTTAGCATATTGTCAATGGCAAAAATTTCAAACAAATTTTCATTTGGAGGTAATAACATTTCTGACTTGTCTGCCCCCCCAAGTTTTGGCATTGACAATTCATTTAAAGAACAATCTGTCGAAAATAATTTCTCTTTGATCTCTATTAGCTCTTCTAGTTTTTCTCGAGAAACTTTATAGCCAGAAGCAATTTGTGCCAAATCGTTTGCCTCTTGGTTGTCAATTCGAGGCACATGCTCAATGTTAACGTGATCAAAACGTTTTAACAAAGCATTGGCAGTGACAAAGTATATTATTAAATTTTCTTTAATACACTTATATTCTTTAGTTAATTGCTTCACAACTAATTCAGAGTCACCTCTAATTTCGACATATTTTGCCCCCAATTCTAGCAAAATTTCAAGTCCTGCTATCAAGGCTTCGTATTCAGCCTCATTATTGGAGCAAAATCCTTCGATTTTAAACTTATACTTCGTTGGGATATTTGTTGGAGAAACAATCATTATCCCTATTCCAGAACCATTTTTATGTCTTGAACCGTCAAAGTATAATTTCCATGATCGAATATTCACATTTCTTACTGTTGCTTCGACCAATGAGTGGTCGACAGTAAAATCAGCAAAAATTTGACCTTTAATAGCTTTCAAAGGCTGGTATGTGAGTGAGTATTCGGATAGAGCTAGAGCCCACTTACCAATTCTGCTATGTAATATTGTTTTCGACAACATATGTTTAATTATATCAAAATGCGAATAAACATACACATCAACGGGCTTTATATATTGCTTCAATTTTGTACATGAGAAATACAAGCACAAGCATAATTTTTCAGTTGGGTGGTACCTAGTTTCAGAATCATTCAAAACCCTACTGAGGTAATATATGGCTCTTTCGACACCATTTTCATCCTCTTGTGCTAACATGCTACCTATTGACAGGTATGATGCTGCTATGTAAAATT
The DNA here is from genome assembly GCA_039519185.1 of Astragalus membranaceus. NCBI lineage: Eukaryota > Viridiplantae > Streptophyta > Magnoliopsida > Fabales > Fabaceae > Astragalus > Astragalus membranaceus. The sequence goes on along the minus strand of CM076848.1, from coordinate 107,217,236 downwards.
TCATCACCTTACTTCTAATAGGTGGTAACAATATAGGAGGTTTAACTAAGTAAGACTTGATCTCGTCGAAGGCTTTCTGATGTTCTGGATCCCATCTGAACACATCTTCCTTCTTCAGTCGAAGCAATGGCGAAAAAACTTGAGTCTTGCCACTTAGGTTTGAAATGAACCTTCTAAGGAAATTGATTTTCCCTAATAAAGACTGCAGTTCTTTCTTAGTCGAAGGAGCTCTCGTTTCCAAGATTGCCTTTGTCTTGTTTTGATTGATTTCGATGCTTTTTTGTGCACAACAAATCCCAAGAAATCACCTGCACGTACACAGAAGGCACATTTTATTGGATTCATTTTTAATCCATATTTTCTCATCCTTTCGATTTTAAACATGCATAAAATTTTCTATAAAATCATGAAACATAGAATTCATTGCTCTTTGGTATGTGGCACCAACACTTTTTAGGCCAAAAGGCATTACTACCCATTCATAGACGCCTAAGGCCCCTGGGCAACGAAATGCGGTTTTCGACACATCTTCTTCAGTAATAAAGATTTGATTGTAGCCCGAATAACCATCAAGCATACTTAAATAATCAAACCTTGCTGCTGAATCGACCAGCATTTCTGCCACAGGCATGGGATATTGATCCTTAGGTGTAGCATTATTTAAATCCCTAAAGTCTATGCAGACTCTTAGAGTCCCATTTTTCTTAATAACGGGAACCATATTAGCTAACCAATCAACATACCTGGCAGTTCTGATAAAACTTATTTTGAGCAATCTTTCAACTTCTTCTTTGATCTTCGACAGAATCTGCGGTGCAAATCTTCTTGGAGTTTGCTTCACTGGCTTCCTATCTGGTCGAATTGGCAGTTTTAACTCCACCACTTCTCGACTCAATCCAGGCATTTCATTGTAATCCCAGGCGAAGCAATCCTTGTATTCCTTCAAGAGCTCTATGGTTTGATCTCTAAAACCTTTGTCAATCTTAGCACTTATAAATGTTGGCCTCTTTATGGAGCCATCTCCTAAGTCGACTTCCTCCAGGGGATCTTGAGCTTGAATTTTCTTAGTCGAACCCATTGGGTCCTTTTCAAAACCTAAAGGCTCTTCATCATAGATACAATCGAGCCTTTGGCCTTCGACCATATTATCTTTATCTTTGATTCCACTGGTTTTGTTAACCATTTTTTGTTGTATTTCGGCTTCCAAAGCCACGTTTTGTTTGTTCTCTGCCACATAGGCCGTGATTCGATCCCAAGCACTGGGCTCAGATATCATAGCTGTTTAGGGACCATCCCACCCTTTAGGCTTGCAGAAGCCTTTTGAGTGGTTTTCTTCGCCAATGACCTACCTCTCCCAAATGAATCCATGGTTTGGGTGAAGGTCAAGTGAAGAGAACACATTATCTTGTGGTGTGTATCCACTTGTTGATGGCGTACATGGTGCAATGTTTGCCAGGTGTTTGTCGAACGTCTTCTTTGTTATGTGATCTACCTCTGCCAAGAAATAGCTTTGATCACCTTCGACGTTTTCAACTAGTCCATCTTCTCTCCAGATGGAAAGCCTTTGGTGGAGGGTCGAAGGCACTGCACCTACTCCATGGATCCACTCCCTGCCAAGCAACAAATTGAAATTTGCTTTAGTTGGGATTACCATGAACAAGGTTAACCTCTTAACACTGCCCACTACCAGTACGGCTTCAATGGCCCCAAGTGAGTGGCCAGTTTTTCCTTCGTAGTTTGTAAGCACTACGTTATGTAGCCTTAAATCAGTATCTGATTTGCCAATTTTTGTAAGCATGTGTTGTGGCATTAGATTCACTGCCGCACCACCATCGACCAGGACCTTGTTTACCCCAACATTGTTGGCTTTTTCCTGAATAAATAAGGGTTTGAGGTGGTACTTCATCCCACCATCAGGCCTCTCAAACATGGCACTTTGTTCTTCAATGCAGCCATTATTTAAAACATAGTAACATCTTGACTTGTGCATAGCCATATCTTCATTGAAGTTTTCTTCGACTTCATTTACCTCTGACACAATATCGTACTCAATTGGGAGAATTGAGATGATGCATATCATGTCGAAATCAAGTTCTGAATCTGAAAACTCAGATTCCATTTCGTCATCCTCCAGATTGAGGCCTTCTTTTGAGTCAAGGCCTTTTTTAATAACTTAGAGTGGAGGGAATATCCTCTCAGTGGCAGACCTCCTGGGCACTTCGACAAGGGAGGTTAACTGTTTACCCTTGTTTGGGTTTGAGTTTCTGCCCTTCTCTGCAGCCGCAGCCTTCAACTGGCGTTGTAACCTACGCCATTGAGTCCTAGTCATAGGGTTCTTCCCTTTGTAGTTATTATTGTAGGCATACCTCTTTGATTCAGGAGCCTTATTTTGATTCATGGCACTTGTGCTTCCTTTCGCCATGGTTGAGTAATATCCCGCATCCTTTCCACCAAAATATACCCATTTTCCGACAGGTGACCTAGATGATGGCACAAATGTTTTGATTTGAGCCTTCTGGGTCGAAGGCGTGACCTTGTATGGTACACCTCTTGGGTTGAAGCTGAATTTAGGCCTATTGTTGACCCATTTTCTTTTCCTCTTTGACTGAGGTTTGAAACCCTCAAGGCTTTTGGCAGCCTCCTTGTCGAACACAGAACTGCACCTTGGGCACAGCATAACCTCCGTGTTGTTAATTTTGCAACGGTTCAAGAAGTCTATTAATTCTTCCTCAGCATTAGGATAAACCACTTGTATCTTCTCATTGTACTGGTCTTTAGTGACCATTTTAGTGTTGATCTCTAAGCTCTTCGTAGCCCCTTTCGCCACGAAATCTGCAGCAATGACCTCAGTAGCTTCGACAACATTTATGTCGACTGGCTCAGCGTACATGGCATCCGCCACAGGGAGAGGATCAGTATCTGTCTTCATCTGAGGCTTCGACTTCTCACCAAAACTCAGCCTGCCTTCATTCAGTGCTTTTTGGACCAAATCCCTGATAAGAACACAACGAGATGTGTTATGGCCTAAAAATTATGATATTTGCAGTAACCTCTTTTCTTTTGTTGTTCTAATGGTGGCACTTTTAGGACCTTAGGCACTAAAATCTGACCATCAGTAACTAAAAGATCAAATATTTGGTCACATTTTGTGACATCAAAGGTATAAGTTTTTGCAATAAATTTATCATTTTTTGGTTCGACAGGATTTTTTCCATCAGAAGGCTTCAACAATTTACAAGTTATGGAGGCCCAGGTTTTAATTCTGCAACATTGACCTCTTCTTCGACATCTTCATATGATATGTCCAATGGTCACTATCATTAGCATTGACATATGCAACCTTTCCTTTTTTGTCAAACCTATTGGTTCTGACCTTTTCATCCTTAAGTCTTTCGACTTGTCGAACACTATCAGCCAATTGTGCCATATCTCTTAAGTGTAGAGTATCTAATTTCGTTCGAATAGAATAGTCGAGGCCACCAGCAGCCATTTCGACTAACTCATGTTCAGGCACTTGAGTAAAGCACATTGCCTTGAGTAGTCTGAATCTATTGAGATAATCGTCAATTGACTCTGGCATTCTTCGTCGAACACTAGCCAACTCTTTAAGACTAATCTTCGATTGTCCCATATAGAATTGTTCATGGAATGCCTTTTCTAACTGGTTCCAATTAAACATGGAATGTGGGGGTAAAGTAGTGAACCATGTAAAAGCATTTTTCGTTGTTTTAAGTTCTCATTTTGTGCTATATCACCAGACTCAGTTAAATAACAGGCAATGTGTTCGACAGTAGATTCACTAGTTTCTCCAGCAAATTTTGTGAATTTAGGGATCTTCCACCCCCTAGGCAATTCTGTTTGCAGAACATATTCCTACAATGGTGATACATACTTTGGCCTGTGTAGGCCTAGATTAAGACCATTCTGTGCTAGAATAGTTTCGACAAGATTTGCTAAGTTATTTTGGATTCCAAAATTATTTTGGTGAACTTGTCTAACCACTTCATCAGCATCTTGGTTCCTGTGGACTAGTACAACATCAGTAATGGGCTCTTCGACGACAAGTTGTTGCCCTTGATTGATGGGAGTGCAGTGTTAGGCCTTTCTATAGGGATTTCGACAGGCCTAGCATTTTGAATTTGAGGGATTTGATGGTTATACATTGGCGTAGTACCAAAGACATCAGCAATTCTTCCCATTTGTGTTGCCAACATTTGGTAACTATGATTTGTGTTTTGTATTAAAGGGTTAAACACAGTACCAATCTGTTGTGTTAACATGTTAACCATGTCATGGTTACTATCGTCCATTTGTTGTCTTAATGCCAACAAACACGATATGGTCAGTGAAGGGTGGGGATTTCGACTATAAAAGCTCTCTGGCGAACTGTGCAAAGGCGAAAACTCTGAGACTACGTTATCTGCCTGAGCAATCGTACTTGTCTGAAGGCCTGCCATTAAGGCAGTTGGCATGCCGTATGGGTAACTTCGACTATTTGTAGGCAGATTAAATGGAAGGCTTCCAATTGTTGGATTAGCCATATCTTGTGTCAACGCTGGAGTAGTCATCATAGACACAGGGTTGAGTACAAGAGCGGTTACGGTAGTTACTCCTATAGTTGTCAAAGAAGGCATAGGAACGGTTACTCCTACGACATTTGTAGCGTTAGTATCACTAACTGACGCTTGATCGTGTAAGATTTGTGCATTAGATGCAGGAGGGTTGGTTGCATTAGAGCGAGGCATCTCTGGACGACGTCTACCACTCCTTAAACGCATGCAAAGTATGAATTACACGTTGAGTTTGATAACAAACGCAGAAAATTTCAACAAACTTCAGAAAATTTAGCACAAATGTCCCACCAGGCGTGCCAATTTGTTTACAGTGTTTTTTGGTAAACAGGCTAGTTACACATAAGTGTTGCTTACAGGATCAACTAGAAAATCCCAGAACATTTGTGTTTAAAATTTTCCAGAAATTGTTAGTGTTCTTATGGTTTAATTTGAACACATTAAGAATAACCGTCGAATTGACAGGGAAAGCGGATAAAGAAGAGATGAATGTGAAGAGAACAAGCAATAATTGTGCAGAAATCTTAAAGAAACAGAAGTAAAATTGCATTAATTCATAAAGAGTGGAATGCAGATTCATACATTGTTTCTGTTGACTCATTTTCTCTGTATGCGGAAGTTTGAGTGTTTTAGAATTACGTAAATGAATTGCGACCCCTTTTTCTCTATGAGAAACTACTATATATACGGCAGAAACTGTAACTGCTTACAAAAGTTATATATAACTGTCTAAAGGAACTTAAAACAACAACTGCCATATCTTTCGACGACGTAACTGCTGCATCCTTAGAAAATAGTTCATCAATTGCAAATTTCAATGATGTTATCTTTCTTGATCTTATCTTTCTTGTTCCAACTGTTGAATCCCTCGGGGACAAATGTATCACCACCCGCTTGGTTTCCAATATCGGGCCTAAAGAGATAACAATGCAAACAATATGCAGCATCTTTTTAAATGCTGTACTCTAACCAATTCCCAAATTCAGTGAACCATGCCGGAGAAAATCTTCTCTTTGCGCCTCCAATACTTCTTTGTGGAAAGTTGTGATTCTTAGGTTGACATGGCCCTTTTTGCAAATACGCTCTCTGTATTTTATCTTGATCGTTAGGATGATATGTCGCCATTTTTCTTCGCAATCCAGGATATGATGGCAACGTATCTAAATTAACTTCAACACACGGCTCTTGTTGTTGTTGTTGTTGTTGTTGTTGTTGTTGTTGTGAGCTAGATCCACATTCATCAATTGATGACCTTGGTCTCTTTACTAAAAATTTATCCATTTGAACTACAAACAAAATCAAATCAGAACTTAACAATCATAAATTACCAAATGTCCATTTTGGGGTTTCGATTTCCCCAATCAGAAACTAACAAAAACAAAATCAAATCAGAAATTAACAAACAAAATCAAATCTGAAAATACCAACAAAATCAAATCTGAAATTAACAAAAACAAAATCAAATCAGAAATTTACAAATGTCCATTTAGGGTTTCGGTTTCCCCAATCAGAAATTAACAAAAATAAAATCAAATCAGAAATTAACAAACAAAATCAAATCAGAAATTATCAAATCAGAAATCGAATTTCATTTTAGGGTTTTCAAGTTTCAACAAAATCACTGAAATCAGAGAAGAAAAAAGTTACATACTGTGAGATTAAGGTTGGTTGCTGCTTCAACGAGAGAACAGAGAAGAGAAGACAGCTTCGTGGAAGGAAACTGGTCTGGAAACAGAGAAGAACAGAGAAGAAAGCTTCGTGGAAGGCGAGATCCGAGAGAACAGAGGCGACTCGCATGAATGAGAAGAACAGAGAAGAACGGAAGGCTTCGTCTGATCGTCTCGTCGTCTTCGTGGAAACTGGAAGCTTCAGCTTCAGCGTGAGAGAGAACAGAGAAGAGGAAAGCGTGACTGTGTGTCTGAGAGAGAACAGAAGAGGAAACAATGTGTTTTGTTTTTTCCAGAGAGTGTGTTTGGGTAAGTGAACTTTGGGTATTTGGTGCAAATGGGTGCAAATTTTGGGCTATTGGTGCAATTAAAAAAATTCAGGGGTGTCAAAAAATATTCAGGGCTGTCAAAAAAACTTCAGGGGTGTCAAAAAAAAAATTATAGGGTGGTAAGCAGAAATATTTACAAGTTCTCATTAAGCTTTAATATTTAAAGACTTTGGTGAGTCCCAAATCAAGCAATGTGGAACTTTCCACTTTTGAAATATTCTTTGTTTTTCTAATAAAACACAACAGTTCGTTCCATCGCCGCCACTTATGCCGACACTTGTGCCGCCGCAGACCTTCTCTCTCACCACCCTCGTTCCTTGATCTTGTCCTCCAATATCTCTCTCTCTCTCTCTCTCCCTCCCTCTCCCTCTCGCTTTCATTTCTTTTCCAACTTCTCTCTCTCTGTCTCTCCTTTTGTTGTTATTCTTCTTCTCTTTCATTTGTTTCACATAAAGTGGTTGTAACTCTAATTTTGACATGCATCATATTTGGTGGCATTTAACTTGGGAGAGTATAAAAACTTTCTCACAATGAGAAAGCGGGCTTATTGCCTTTGATTTATTAATTTAGATATTGAATGGATAGGATTGAAAACCGGATACTTATTAGTGAGGCTTGCATACATGTTACACTTATTAGCAAAAAAAGGCATCCCTTAAAGATTAAATTACTAATTAGAACCTCTCAAATTTTAATATTATAATTATAATTAATATTGTGAATTAACACTTAAAATTAGAAATATCTCAGAGCGTGGGGTTCAACGGATGGGGTTGATCCTCCCTTAATCAATGGTCGGGAGTTCAAGCGGTGGATACCCGGGTTTACCCAAAAAAGAAATGTTTTTGAAGCGGTTGGGTGCGAATAAAGTAGTGATTACAATTGCCCCAGCAGTTGAGCCTAAACATTGTAGATGGAAGAATAGTGCAGTGTTGGGGACAATAAACGATGGAGAAGAACTGTGCGGAATCTTCAACCGACAAAAATTCTCCCATTCTCAGAAACACCAACTCAAAATTAGTATGGACTGAATGGTCATGTTTTTTGTTAATATTTTTAAGACTAGAGTGACCTCTCTACCATCAATTATATTCTTGTTGCTATTTTATTTTTGTTCATCAAAAATATTGGATTAGGCTAGAGTGACCTCCCTCACCTCCTCCATCGTTCTCCCTCACCACATTACTACCACGCTGCATACCGCCGCCTCCGATGCCGTCCCTTTCCCCCTAAACCACCATCACTACTAGAAAACATCAATTTAGCCTCCATATTTTAGCGTCGGCCACGACCCCGACGGTACTAGTGTCGACTTAGCGTCGGCTAGACCCACGCTACACCACCAACCCTGTTTAATTTTGGGATATGAATTTTAGAGTCGGACTGAGCCGACACTACATGTTAACTAGGGAGACGCTACAATATAGCGTCGGACGGGCCGACGCTATATTAGTATATTACATTACTTTTCCAAAAATCCCTTACTCTCCCTCTCTTAATTATCTCTCACTCAATGGACTTCCCTATTTTATTTTCCTTCAGCTGCGCCTGTTTCTCTTTCCTTCTCCATCACTCAATCGAAGGAGACGCCGCAGGAGAAGACAAAGAAGACGAAGGCAACACTGCCACATCCATGAAGGACGCCGCCGCATCTATGAAGGAGACGCCGCCATATCCATGAATGCGACGCCGCAGCCACATCTCGTGAGGACCAGTATGTGTTATTTCTACTTATTTTTTATCTATTTTTCACTATATCTTTAAAATTCCGTAAAGTGTATTCTTCATCTTTCACTCTTCTATTTTACGAATCTGAAATGAATCTTGCTTTATAAAAGCATTCGAAGTTAGGGTTTGGTGGTGAAGAAAGCATTGCTATCATCGGAGGAGAAGTCACTCCCGTTTTAGCAGTACTGCCTTACTGATATTATAGCAAGAGTACAACTTTGATTATCCAAAGGTACACTGACAAGCTGTTTGTGAAATGAATCTTGCTTTATAAAAGCATTCGAAGTTAGGGTTTGGTGGTGAAGAAAGCATTGCTATCATCGGAGGAGAAGTCACTCCCGTTTTAGCAGTACTGCCTTACTGATATTATAGCAAGAGTACAACTTTGATTATCCAAAGGTACACTCACAAGCTGTTTGTGAAAATGCCTCAATAAAGTTAATTCATACATTGGAAATTTTACCTTACTGCCTTACTGATCTTATTCTGTGTCCCATTTGATTGTTTCTAATGCTTTTTTATTGTGTTTTGATTTTGTTTTGATTTTTTAACAACTCATTACTGAAAAATAAGAGACAAAGGAAAGAGAGAGTCCGAGAGGGATGAAACAAACGAAGAAGGTGGTGTCGCCTGAGCGTCTTCTTTTGCGATCAGTAATCACGGATTAACACACTGCCGGAGGGCGCCACAAAATTGCATTGGAAGAAAAGATCGGAAGAAAGGTACTGTGTTGCCCCAAGAGAGAGATTGGAACCTCCTGGTTCGCATTCACTTTCTACAATACAAGAAGCTTGAAATATTACTGGTTTTTTATATGATACTGATTAGAATTTTTTATTAGAGTATTCCACTTCATTCATTGCTTTTTGTTTGCTTACAATTCATGTAGACTCCGCTGGAAATTATTTCTTCTATCAGGTAAAAGATTATTATGCCTTTTTTATAATGGCTTCATTGTTAAATTTTATTGCATAATACGTCATTGTTTATTGATTTGTGCATGCCAGTATCTTATCAGATGATATTATATGTGTAGAAGACATGGATGGGCCAATGGTTAGTGATGAATTTAGAGCAATCATTTTCCCTTCAAAATCAAATTATTAAGGTTTTAATTATGAATAGATTTGTATTCTTTAATTATATAGATTCATTTGTTTTTGACCGGGTGATTCTTCAGTATGTGTCAATTATAAAGATATGTTATATTCTGATTAGTTTTTTAAGAAGGGTTTTACTGAAATGTTGAAGTCTAAACAATCTGCAGTTTCTTGCCTCATTCTATTAGCATATGGTTGTTCAAAGAAGGGTATGTTTCTTTGGTCCCCGCTCTCTCTTTTTTTGTTGTTAGAATTCCATCCAGGATTACTTGTTTTTCGGTATTAAACTTTCCCTCATTCAATCTTTTTGAGTTTTATTGGTTCGAGTTCTAGAAAACTGAAAGAATTGATTTGATGTTGATTCAGAGTATCAATATTTATACTATGAAAGTAATTAAATTGAACAGGTGAAGAACCGCCTTGAAGAGAATGTTGTTGTTGGAATTACAAACTACATTGATTTTGGGTTTGAGTTACAAACAAAGTAATCTTTTTGACTTAAAACATATATCCAAACATATGTGCAATTACACAAATGTGTTACACATATGTGCAATTACACAAATGTGTTATACTCTAATTTTCTTTGTGTCAAAGTGTTGATGATGTGATAGCAGAAAACAACATCTCAGACTCCACTTTTCAAATAGGCGCATCCTGGCAAGCCAATCAAAACATCTTGTTGAAGGTAAAAAAATTGATGCAATGTTATGCAGGTTTCGTTATAGAATATATAGGATTTACTCATGTAGATAATTTATCATATTTTCAGGCAAAAGTTGGACCTCGTAGCTCATCAATGGCTCTTGCATTCAAGTCATGGTGGAAACCTTCTTTCACTTTCATTATTTCAGGTGCCTCCAGAAGGATTTTTCAATTCAATCTTGCTTTAGTTCTTTATTCTCTGTTGTTTTATTATTGGGACTTTTCATATCCTTTTGCATCTGTGCTTGTATACGTATTAGAATTAGAATTTGAGGGTATGGCAACCCAATTATTCACTTTCGGTGAAATTTTCTTAGTTGAACAAGAAAAACTTGATCCATTAGGAAGTTATGAGAGCAATTGTAAGATATCGCAAATTAGAGAGCAAGGAATGGCTCAAGGTTTAGCATATATACTATTAAGTTGTATAAAAATTGGTTTGCTTTCTCCTTGAAATAATTTTGTGACAGAAACTATGAAATATGCATAATCAATGAATGGTCTTCATATCTTGTTTTGAAACCGAAGGTTAAGCCAACATTATGTTTAGCATATATACTACTTCTGTGTTTCAATTAGTTTGCCATTACAAAAAATCCTACATTGCCTATTTACTACATTACACATTATGTTTTCTCGATTAGTTACTGATGAATGTGTTCACAACTCAGATTTGCGGGTGGTACTTATTGGGGCCTGGGAAGACTGTTAACAGAATGCAAGAGGTCAATTTCACTTGTTTCAAGATAAAGAGTTGGTTACTTTTACACATTCTACACGCGGTTCTGTGACTGCTTTAACTTTCTGCACTGGTAGGAGTAGAAGCATTTAAATTCATCAATTCATTGCGCTTGCTTCCATGCTGTCTTGTAGATATTATACTTCTATGCTAGTAGTTTTTTTGTCTGACTTGAGCAACATAAAACTCCATCTTATGCTTTATTTTATTTTATTTTATTTTGTTCATTGAAATGAAAAGGATCAATGACTACTCTGCTGTTAGTTTTTTTTGGTTTCGTCTGCATAAAACTGCATATTGTCATTTACATTCCTTTATTTATTTACCATTCACACTCTTGAAATTCTTTTGATCACCCTTAAACATAAGGTTCTAAGATTAATTTATGATTTCTGCTGATTAGTTCCGGTTATCATGCACCATATGTTAGCAGAAACTATAGATTAGTTCTAAGATTGGTTTTGTGTGGAAAGACAAGAAACGCTCAGCAACATGATTTTTTCAATTATTATTTTTTTTTTAAAAAAAATTACATTAGCGTGGGCCTAGCCGACGCTACACTTTAAGTTGACTATTCTGTTGACTTTAGCGTCGACCTGGCCGACGCTACCCTAATTCGTTGACGTTTTTTGATTAACTAAGTAGCGTCAGCCCTGGCAGTAGCGTCAGTTTTAGCGTCGGCCAGGCCCACGCTACAGTTAGTGTTGAACCAAGGACAAACACTCATTGTTTTGTATGATAACAAATTACATTTTGTCTACTAGTGGTTACAGTGGTATAAAAGTACAGGACTTGAATCAAAAGGTTGAATACCTTAAAGTGCAGAGGCTTGGAGGAGAAGCTATCCAGAGTTGAAGACCTAATTGTTATTTTCTTTTGATAGGACACAATGTAAGATCCTATCACTTCAGTTATATAACTTTTAGTAGTTGAGAGATGATGTTTTTAAAAATATAACTGTAGTGTTAAAAGCCTAGAAAAATATTTTTTCAAATGCATGCATGCACAAGAAAGGCACGTAACACAAACCAATTTGTGAAAACAAGAAATCAATTCATACTATTTTATCTAATGTTTGAAATCGAATTCTAACTCCCAATGAAAGATAGAAATTGATTTCCAACTCCCTATGAAAGCAAAGAATCGATTTCCTATTATTTTTACTAAGTACATAATCGATTTCTCCTTGAGTATTTAAAGCATATAATCGATTTTGGAAGGCTCATTCACAAGGTATAATCCATTGTTAGCTTGTAGTTTTTAAAGGAATATGTTTTGGAAAAAAAACAATCGATTATCTACTTCCTTATTCAGAGCACAGAATCGATTATCTACTTCCTTTTTCAGAGCACAGAATCGATTATCTACTCCTTGTTCCAGAGCACATAATCGATTCTGACACTACAATATATAGAGCATATAATCGATTTTCATTTCTAGTATATTCAGGCACATAATCGATTTCATCAATTGTATATTTTTCTCAACGGTCATTTTTTGTACGATCCCTATAAATAGGGAGCTGAGCTTCACAATCTCACACACCACTACTTCGTACAAATCTCGGATCTGAAAAAGAGAAAAAGAGCTTTCATTGTAAAATCATTTTTTCAAAGTTCTTCAAATCTACATCAATCATCTCTCTCATCTACTATATTGTTATTCTGCTGAAGTGATTGGTTCATAGATTTTCTCAATTGTATTCATCTTCTACTTACTTATTGTGAAATCCTGGGAATCGTTCTTGGGTCATTCAATCGGGGAGATTGAAGTGGTAGCGAAATCCTTAGCTGGGAGCTCGGGTTCTCAATTTGGGATAATTGAGATTAGCTATAGGGAAGTTGCTTGTTTGTAAAACATTGAAGAGGTTCTTCTCATATAGTGGTTGTCATCAAGTCCAAAGGTTGCAAAGCCGGAGGCCGAGGACGTAGGGCTTTTATCTCGAACCTCGTAAGTGTATCTCTTTTCCTTCTCTTTACTTTCTTTATCGTTTATATTTGTCTATTGTTATATCATTGCGCTGCATTCAATATAAATATCTGTTTATCGTGAATTTTGATAATAGTAGCGTTAGCGTAATTTTGCACTGTGACTGGATTTGTGTTAAGTATAGCTTGCTTAGATACAACATATAGTTTAAATCTTAGTTTCCGCATTTAATTTAAACGAGCATTGTTAATGTTTTGAAAATTGAAAAGAATTCATTTTTAGGCATATAACCTTATTCACCCCCCTCTAAGGTTATCATATAGTCCAACAGTTAGCGTCGGCTAAAATTACGGGACGCTACATTTACCTTCGAACATTTTAGCCTCGACACGTGGCCGACGCTACTCCGACACTAATTCACTGTTAGCGTCCGCTTTTGGCCTCTTAGCGTGGGCTGTTGGCCGACGTTAAAAGTTGTTTTTCTTGTAGTGCATCGCGAACCGCACCTTCACCTTTCAGCTTAGTCAGTGCCTCTTCACCGTCACTACCTTCCTGCTCAACAAGTTCACCACGAGCTGACGAGTCGGGTCAAACATAATCGTGCCGATGATAATGGAGAAGAGGATGGCAAGGTAAATGGACTAAATTTCCCAGATTTGGTGGCAATGATATGCCAACACTTTAACACCATATTTCTCTTGAGCGGACAAACCAAATCAAATAACATTTCCTCAATAAGAATTTCTCAATTTCATTGCGAGAATGAACATAAAGATGATCTTTAAAAGGGATGCATATATTAGGTCTGAAATAGTCTTATAAAACCAGAATCATTCATGTTAATCATTAGAAAATATCTAAGCAGAATTGTATCTGAATCAAAGCGGAAGCGTACATATTGATTGGTTTAATTGGCCTTCCAGGTTAACACGTATTCTCTCTGAGAGAACCCTTTAGTCTTCTCTTTGTATCTTCCTGATAATGGGATGTCAGGTAAGAACGTCTCCAAAAGTTGTTTTGTGTAGTGTGAGTTGGGGATCATGACCTCCTTATTTATAGAACCCTAATTAAGGTTATCTATTGGTATTTCTAATTTAGCCCATCACAAAATTAGAATTACCCTTTAATCTCTGGACTTTAAAGGCCCATATCCTATTAGATCACTTTAGTCTCCACATGCAAGCCAAAAGGAGACCAAGATTAAAGTGAGAAATGCAAGTTCAGAATTTGGGATTGATCCAAGGTGAGATGAAGTCGATTTTGATGATGAATGGAAGAGGAAGAAAGTTTGTTTTTCAACTTGGTGCTGAATGGGGGTGATAGCTTGTCTCCATTCTCCTATAATCTTCTTCACTCCTCCTTCCATGCTCTCCCTCTCTCCCTCTAAATTTCCTTTCTTTTCTCTAAAAACATTTCAAATGAAAAGTGCGTGTCTAGAGTTCTGCTCACTCTAGTCTTATAGTGAGTTTAATGAAGGGCATACATAACAGTAGTTTGGTTCAGCTGAAGTTAAGTTTGGGATTATATATAACTCTAAGGATCTTAATCTCTCCCTTAACAATTCTCCCTCCTAACTAGATCATCAAAAAAGAACAAACACCACAATAATGTACTCTATCATTTACATTCACCAACTCAAGTAGGAAATACATCATGTCAAATATGATCAATCATGTAACAACCAATCACACCAATTTAAATCAATCACTTAATTGTCAAAGTAATTATTACACCCCAACTTGAAAAAAAAATTCCTCAAAAATTGTTGAAGTCTTATCTATATAAACCTTGAGAATAACATTCTCTCCAAGAGACACAATATCATCAGAAGCATGTTTGAAATAAACAACACCACTATTCAAAATCAGTTTCCAAGTAACACATTCACAATTTAAGCACTTGATAAATGTGCTTGATTGCAGGTCAAACATCAAAGCAATATATTGGAAGAAAGGGTGAGAGACTCAGCCCAACATATTGGAAGAAAGGGTGAGAGACTCACCCCAACATACAAATGACCATAACAAGATACATTCTTCGTCTAAGTCATTACTTAGACCGTTACCTTGTAAAATAAGATAACCCGGAAGGACAATATAGATGGAAAGATGACTGGAACAACACCCATTCTGAAAGTCTATACCGAATATGGTTTGAAGGTTGGGAATCAATAAAATCGCTCGAATTTGTGAAATGGAAGGGTGAATAGATTTCATGAGAGGTATTTCTGGCATCGGGATACATAATGACATCCCGCCATGACATGAGTCTCTCACAAACGGACAGCCTCGAGTCACTCGACGCGACCTGAGTCCCTCAGCTCGTCCCGATCCTCCAATCTCGGTATGACGTGAGTCTCTCACTCCGGAGTTTGGGACGACACAAATCCTAAAGCAACAAGTCTAGCTCGCCCTAAGGCGACCCGACTTGGGGGGCTACTATTACGGATTGGGCCTCAATGGCCAATCCACCAAAAGGCCCAATAGCAAAGGGCCAAATTCGGCCAAAGGTGGAGATTTCAGACCTAGATCCAATGGTCCTCCTTCACTCCAACTACCTATAAATAAGCATTCAATGCTAGCATTAATGGTACACACTTTTCCTATACTCTTGCTTGTAATTCACTCACTCACTGAGCGTCGGAGTGTCATTGCAGGTACCACCCCACCTCGGATCGGAGCACTAACTCGGACTGACCAAGAACATAAATACCAACTATCTCGGACCGGACTTCGTATCCAAGATCGGGCAATAAGCCAGAGATACGGTACCGAACATTGGCGACCACAGTGGGAGGGTCTTATACTCTTGTCTTTCCCCCAACCTCCTTGGTCAGCAATGGCTCCAGAATTACGACGGAGGAACGTCTCCAGCGTCGTGGTTAGACCCGACCAACAGCAAGAAACCCCCGAGGGGGTAGTAGTTACTCTCCCTCGCAGCTCAGCCCACAGCCGCAACTCGTCCAGAGCAATGGTTCCCTTAAGCTCCGCCAGGAACCAATTTCCACCTCCAGTCCAGACTGTCCCGGTACCGGTCAACGCTGTTCAACAGGTCGTCCAACTGCTGACAAGGCAAGCCGAGGTTGAACAACAAAGGAGTCAGCGTTACTCCCAACTGGAGGCTGAGATGGCCGAAATCCGGGCCCGAGACATCCCGGATCGGTCTTCTCCTCAAACCTACTCTCCCAGCAGAAGAACCTCCAGTAAAAGACGTCACCGGTCTCCTGCTTGGAGGAGACACCACCATCGCTCGCCACCACGCCGAAAAGGGAGACGAGGATCTGGAACTCCCCCAAGCGAGACTCGGGACGACACTTATTACCCTGAGGTCTCTCCTCACCAGAACTCATCATTAGCATCTTCGTCCCCGAGGCGGCGTTCTATAAGCCGGGGAGGTCCCCCGAGGCATGAACGTCGGCGTCCTCGGTCTCCCGGATCCCCTGTTCGACGCCCTATCGAGAGACCTCCACCGAGGGAAAGATCTACGGTGCGAAAGGGACCCTTTACAGCGAAAATCGACTACTTTCCAGTGCCCAAGCACTTAGAGATGCCCCCGGAGGGTTTGAAGATGCACCACGGGACTGGCGATCCCAATCGTCACGTAGATTACTTCGATACGATGATGCAATACCGGAATGTCCCAGAGGAGATCAAGCGCGGAATCTTCCCTCTTACCCTGGAAAAGTTGGCATTAGACTGGTTCAGAGCCCTCAAGCCAAACTAGATATCCTCATGGGACTAGCTTGCGAAGCTCGTTTCAGCCCAGTTCGCCCACTCCAAGATGAAACCAAAGTCTCGGAAAGTCTTACAAGCCATCCGGGAAGGTGAGAACGAATCTCTCCGGGACTACATCGAAAGATTCAATAAGGAAGCGGCTCAGGTCCGGAACTTGGACGATTCATTTCGATTGTTCTTCATGGAAGCCGGTCTTCGGGAAGGAAGTCTATTTCAGATTGATGTCGGTATAAACCAAACTGAGTCGCTTGCCGAGTTCCTCCAGCGATCTCAGAAGTACATTGATCATGAAGAGGGGGCGGTCGCAAGAAAGTCGGATGCCGACCCTGGAACGAGCAAGCCTCGGTATGAAAGAGAGGCCCTGGTGCGCCAGGTAGGAGAGGCCCGGAACGACGGTAGACTCCAACCTCGGAACCGACACCAACAATATTCTGACCTCAATGAAACAAGGGCCAGGGTTTTGGCGGAATGTATGAACGCTGAATTCAAGGAAGTAGTTCCCCGATCCGCTCCCACACAGGCCAGGGCAGAGATCCAACAAGTACTGCCGGTACCACCGGAGCAAAGGGCACGACACCAATCGATGCAATGCTTTGAAGGACGACATTGAGGACCTGATAAAGAAAGGAAAATTGAGCCAGTACGTGGCTAAAACACCCCAGCATGAGGTCGAGGTTAAGGAAGAAAAAGTCGACCCTAAGAAGAAGGGTAAAGCCCCCCAAGAACGAGAAGAGAGCTCGGAGGATGAGCGCGATTTTCGGAAATCAAAGGGCCGACCTGTAATGATGTTTATCTCTAGGGGCTACCCCGTCGAGGCATCGGGCAGAACAATGAAAAGAAAGTGGAAGGAGGTCATGTGCGCTGCTTCCACATTCGCAGTAAGCTCAGCCCCGGAGCGCCCACCCTTGGCGTTCGGTGACCGAGACTTACTGGACGGCAAGCCAAACAAGCACATACCCCTTATAATTAGGGCAGTCATGGCCAACCACGAGATAAGAAGAATTTTGGTCGACCAAAGAAGCTCCGCTGATATCATCTTCATCGACCTTGTAAGAAAATTCCAGATCTCAGAGGAAGACTTCACCCCTTACAGAGGATCTGACCTTTCGGGCTTCAATGGGTCTCGATCTAAACCTCTCGGCTATCTGGAAATGATGGTCACTTATGGAGAGGAACCGCTAGAAAGGACGGTCAAGACCAAATTCTTGGTGCTGCCAAGCCCTTCGGTCTACAACTGCATCATCGGGAGACCGACCCTTGGAAGGCTCGAAGCTGTAACCTCGACGGTTCACCTGAAGATGAAGTTCTACTCTTTGAGTGACCAAATAATCACCCTTGATGCCGACTTAGAGTCCGCCCAAAGATGTTTTATCTGCATGTCAAGGCAGATAGACAGGCCTCAGAGGAGGGGGTTCCCCCCATAGAAGCAGGAGCTCAGAAAAGCCCAAAGAAGAAAAGAACCGGTCAAGCTGCCGAGGTCAACGTCACAGACCTCGATGCGAGGTACGATCCTGACAGCTCCGAGGAATAGAGCGGCGACGAGCTAGCACGGGAGCTGAAAAAGAAAATCAGGCGACCCCAACCTGATGGACAGTTAATGCAGATCCAGCTGGGAGAGGACCCGACCCAAACTGTCCAGATCGGATCCGATCTCCCCGAAGAAGTAAGAGCAAAGCTCACCCTCTGTCTGAAATCTCACACCGATCTCTTCGCTTGGTCAGCAAAAGACATGCCCGGGATTCCCCCTGAGGTCGCCTGTCACCAGCTGGCGGTTAACCCCGGGGCTAAGTGGGTCGCCCAACGCAAAAGAGCTCAAAGCCAGGAGAAAGCAGCTGCTACGGCCAAGGTCGTAGATGATTTAATTAAAGCTGATTTTGTAAAAGAAGTCAAGTACACAACTTGGCTTTCAAACCCTGTACTTGTTAAGAAAAGCAATGGAAAGTGGGGAATGTGTGTTGACTATACCGATCTTAATAAGGCCTGTCCTAAGGACGCCTTCCCTGTTCCTAGCATTGATCGGCTCGTCGATAATGCTTCAGGTTTTCGTTTACTATCGTTCATGGATGCTTATTCGGGATATAACCAAATCCCGATGTTTCCCCCGACCAAGAGAAGACGGCCTTTATGACTGACCGCAGTAATTTCTGCTACCGGGTCATGCCATTTGGTTTGAAAAATGCGGGGGCCACCTATCAAAGGATGATGAACAAGGGGTTCCGAAGGCAGATCGGCCGTAACGTGGAAGTCTACCTCGACGATATGATCGCAAAAAGCGAAAGGGAAGACCTCCACATAACCGACCTAGAAGAGATCTTTACTGAAATCCGAAGAAACAATATGAGGTTAAACCCGGAAAAATGTACTTTCGGGGTCCGGGATGGAAAGTTCCTTGGTTTCTATCTCACAGAAAGGGGCATTGAAGCCAACCCAGATAAATGCCGAGTTGTAACAGAAATGCAAACCCCGTCCACTAAGAAAGAGCTCCAAAAGCTAAACGGTATGATAGCTGCACTATCTCGCTTCATTTCCAACGCCGCCTTCAAATCACTCCCTTTGTTTAAACTGCTTAAGAAAGAAGCAACTTTCGAATGGACCCCGGAGCGGGACGAGGCCCTCTCCCAACTCAAAAAGGTTTTGACCGAACCGCCGATACTGACTCGGCCAAGCCCAGGGGAAGACTTATTCCTGTACCTAGCCATCTCGGATGAGGCCATTGGTGTCGTTCTTATCAGGGAAACCGAGACTGGTCAGAGCCCGGTATACTTCGTGAGTAAAGCTTTGCATGGATCAGAAGTTAGATATCAGAAAATAGAGAAAATCGCCTTTGCTCTGCTAATCTCGGCACGCCGTCTCCGACCTTACTTCGTCGCTCATCAAATCGTGGTACGAACAAACTATCCGATCCGGCAGATCCTGCATCGACCCGACTTAGCAGGACAAATGATCAAATGGGCAGTAGAACTCTCCGAGTTCGGAATCAAATACGAAACAAGGCCGGCCATGAAAGCTCAGATACTTGTCGACTTTATCACGGAGATGGCACCCACCGACCCGGAGGACGGGTTATGGACGCTCCATGTAGACGGGTCCTCAAATCCAAAAGGAAGTGGTGCAGGGCTAATGCTCGAGAGCCCGACAGGCGTTGTAATCGAAGTTTCGCTCACGTTTGGTTTTCCTACCTCAAACAACCATGTAGAATACGAGGCATGCATAGCTGGACTCCGGCTTGCTATCGACCTCCGAGTTTCCCGACTTTCCCTAAATACCGACTCATTATTGGTAGTATCTCAAATCGGGAAACAGTACGAAGCCAAAGATCCGACCTTGCAGAGGTATTTAACCCGTGTGCGGGAGCTGCTCTCCTTTTTCGCATTCACGGAGGTTAAACACGTTCCAAGAACAGAAAATATCAGGGCGGACATTCTTTCCAAGCTCGCCAGCACCAAAATTCCAGGGAACCATCGGTCAATAATCCAGGAGACATTGAGCAAGCCGAGCGTCATCCCAAACCCGGAAGCCAATTTTTCTGTCAATGTGGTTGAGGAAAGCAAGGGTTGGATCGCGCCGTTAATGGATTACATCAGATCGGGGGACGAGCCTCCAGACTCAAGCGAAGCCAAGATCCTCCGGAGGAAGGCCTCATCTTTTTCCATAATCGATGGAAACCTCTACAGAAGAAGCTTGTCCGCGCCGCTGTTAAAATGCGTTGAAGGAGGAGAGGCGGACTACGTCTTGGCCGAGATCCACGAGGGAATCTGTGGGCAGCACCTTGGAGGTCGTTCTCTAGCTCGGAAGGCATTAAGAGCAGGATATTTCTGGCCAACCATGGAGACCGATGCAAGAAACTATGTAAAGAAATGCAGTAAGTGTCAAATCCACGCCAAGGTCCACATAGCACCTCGTACGGAGCTCACCAGCCTCAGCTCGCCATGGCCATTTGCATGGTGGGGAATAAATCTCCTAGGACCATTCCCAACTGCCCCCGGCCAGATCAAGTACCTAATAGTCGCGGTGGATTACTCCACAAAATGGATCGAAGCCGAGCCTCTAGCCATCATCAGCGCAAAGAACTGCATCAAGTTCTTCAAAAAGAATATAATGACTAGATTCGGGATTCCCGAGGTAATAATCACTGACAACGGAACCCAGTTCGCCGACAAAGGCTTCAGAAAACT
The DNA here is from genome assembly GCA_039519185.1 of Astragalus membranaceus. Lineage (NCBI taxonomy): Eukaryota > Viridiplantae > Streptophyta > Magnoliopsida > Fabales > Fabaceae > Astragalus > Astragalus membranaceus. The sequence goes on along the minus strand of CM076848.1, from coordinate 107,196,559 downwards.
CATGTCCGACCTCCAAATCAAGCACCGATTCACCTCAGTAGAACACCCTCAAATGAACGGACAGGCAGAAGCCGCCAACAAAGTTCTCCTCAATGGATTGAGAAAGCGGCTCGATGAAGCGAAAGGAAACTGGGTTAAAGAGCTACCCTATGTGCTGTGGGTCTACAGAACCACCCCGCAGAGCTCAACCGGGGAGACCCCTTTCCGGCTTTCGTACGGGACGGAGGCGGTAATCCTGGTAGAGATCAGGGAGCAGAGCTGGAGGACGCTCCACCCGAAGTCTCTGGAGGACAATAATCAGGCGTTAAAAGAGAACCTCGACCTCGTCGACGAGGTCCGAGGCCAGGCGTCCCTTAAAGAAGCAATAATAAAACAGAGGGTAGCAGCACGATATAACTCGAAAGTGATCCCCAGGGACCTTGAGGTCGGTGATTTAGTTTTACGCAGAGCCGACGTCGGTTTGAAGAACGCCGCGCAAGGCAAGCTCACCCCCAATTGGGAAGGACCTTACCGAGTTTTATCTAAAACTGGTAAAGGTGCCTACGAATTGGAGACCTTGGCCGGGAAGACGATCCCAAGGACTTGGAACGCCACTAAATTAAAAAAGTACTACAGCTGATTCTTATTTTTTTTCTGAAGAACGGTGTATACTGATGTTATCAATTATTTTATCTGAAGAACGGTGTATACCGATGTTATCAATTATTTTATCTGAAGAACGGTGTATGCCGATGTTATCAATTATTTTATCTGAAGAACGGTGTATACCGATGTTATCAATTATTTTATCTGAAGAGCGGTGTCTACCGATGTTATCACCTATTTTATCTCTTTTAAGCTGACCGAGGTTGTCACTACCCTAAGGGGCGAGTTCGATCTGGGCCGAGTCCCGGTAAACTGCCCCGAAGGCGGCCATCGTTACGCAAACAAACCAGTTGGCCAAGGTTGCCACTACCCTAAAGGGCGAGTTCGATCTGGGCCAAGTCCCGGTAAACTGCCCCTAAGGCGACGCTTACCACTTGAGCGAATCAAACGCTAGTGCACGAATTCAAAACAACAGTATAAAGCTCAACCGAGGTAGATGAAACCGGAAGCACATTAAATTATATTTCTATTACAAATTACCCCGGATACGACCGGGTCCTCTAGTTCAAAAAGATGGTGACATGTTACAAATTCCGGTTCCGCCCGGAACCCGGGGCTTTTCTCCCCCACCGGTTCCACCCGGAACCCAAAAAACAACTAATCCAGAGCTATCTCATCAACACGAGTCACGGCAAGGAAGGGCGAGGGTAAATGACCTCAAACTCTTCAGAGTCATGATTGAGCTTGACGATCCGCCCGCCTTCTACTATATGCTCCAAACGAAGAATCTCCCGGTCCAAAGGCAAAGATGGATGGATAACGGCGACCTGAGCAAGCGCCTTTTCGTAACTCTCCCCAGCCACATCCATAGCCATCTGGGCCACCTCCACCATCTCATTCTCCACGGCCTCGGCTTTGGCGCGTGCCTCCTGGAGTTCTTTTTCCAACTCAGCAATCCGAGGCGAGGAATCAACACTGGTCCCGACTTGGGCCTGTCTCGCTTTCAGGATATCGGCCTCGAGCTCAGAAATACGGGCCTTCAGGGAGGAAACCAACTCCTCAGACTGCCTCCCTTGGCTCTCAAGATCTGAGATACGAACCTCATGCTCCATGCACAGATTAAGGGCAGAGTCCCTCTCCCTTTTAAGCTTATCCGCCACCGCCTTAAGCGCGGTCTGGTCCTCCTGAGACTTCAAAAGAGTTGAGGACAGCACCTCGTATTTTTTCTGAAGCTCCACCCGGGTCTTCCTTTCATTATCCCTCTCTGCCAGGGCCCCTGAAATAGCGGAAACAAGAAAGTCAGGAACGGAAGTAACCAAAAGAAAAATCAAATAGAACACCTCGGAACTTGGTGTTACCTTTCGCCTGATTCTCGGCTTCGACCCTTTGAAGCTTGGACACATCGACCAGATGCCGAAATAACCTGAGAGCGGCCTCGACCGGGTCAACCCGGGAATCCTCCACGTGCTTCTGCAAGAAATCAGCATCAATCGAAATACCGGAAGACCTCAAAGTTCAGTGCTTCCCATGACGACTTTTTTTGGAAGCCTGGGTAGAACCGGCTCGACCTGGCTGTCTCTGCTGCTCCGGAGCATGGGAAGTAGAGGCAGGGTCTGTTTGCGGCAAGGGACGCTGCCTTTTCCGATGTAAAAGATCAGCCGCCTGATCTTCTACACCAGCCAAGCTGGCCTCCGTGATTGTATTGATCGGAACGGCATCAACGGGCTTTTCCTGCTGAACCCCGGCTTTCCTTTCCGCAATAGCCGCCAAGCGGGAGAACTTGTCAGGTCCCATGCTATCTGCGAAATAAGGAAAAGAAACAATGTTAAAAGAAATAGCAGTCAAAAAATTATGGGCGGGATTGTCTATCAAAAACCTACCAAGCACGACCGCCACTTGAGACTTAGATCCAGCCCCAACCAATCGGGCTACATCAACCCCGAATTTTTTGGGGTCCCTGTAGATAATCAGGTCAGCGAAATTCGTCAAGATCGCCAGCGAGTCCTGATCAACCGGGGATAGCCGGCTTAAGCTGATTGTGTAGGAGTGAGGTCGCTGATTGAAATGAGAAAGAGACCACCCTATTTGAAACTTAGTGGACTCCAGTGATTCCCCATCCGCAGCATATTGACCGACGTGCCTCACTGCCTCCTCGTTCACAGGCTCAACAAAAAAGTACTTGTTCTTCCAGTTCTTCAAGGAATCGGAATAGGGCATGAAAATCTTTATACCCTTCCTAGCCCGAAAGCTCACGTTCTCCCACCGATCCTTGGTGCCGTCCTCATGCCTCCGGTTGACCTAAAAAAGGTAGAAGAACAGGTCACAGGTTCAAGATTCCCAAATGGATGCACATCAGCTCGAAAGCCCGGAGGAACGCCCATGAGTTGGGATGAAGTTGAGAAGGAGCGAGGTTCAAGATTCCCAAGGCCTCTTGCTGGAAGGCGGTGAAAGGGGGGCTAATATGCATATCGAGGATCGTCACTCCATACATGACAAATTTCAAAGCTTTTGGCCAGACAGCTACGTGTTGACCTTCGGCCATCCCCTCCACGTTCCAGACCTGATCCTTCCTGGAAACGCGCTTGACAAGGAAACTCATGTCATCCCCGGTCCTGTAGACGGACTGAATCCCTCTCAACGTCTCTGACACTCATGAGTACTCCCGAGGAACATTGAGAGGTTGGGACAAGGGAACATTAACCGGCCCAACTCCGGCGCAGGGGTATTGATCGGAATCACCTCCCTCATGCACGGGATCCCCGTGATGTCCAAGTCCATCTTCATTATTACGAATCTCAGCAACCTCCGCTTCACTGTCATCGGAGCTCCAGCTAGTACTTCCCTGTTCTTCATAATCAGGCTCGGTGTCAGACCCCTCAGAGTCAAGGACCACTACCTCGGTATTATATTCATCCTCCAGCTCGTTACTGGGAACCCCGGGAGAGCGGTCTTCAGCATGAAAACTCAAAGGAGCAGAGCCCAAATCATCTAGAACCTCGGGAACAACCGACCCGGGGGGACTAGTACGAACTTCTACCGACTCTCCAGCACCGGAAGCCATTGCTTTTGCGAGGATAGGGCGATCTGAGTTAGCAACCTGACGGGTTTGTTTTGTCCTCGCCAGATCGATCCTGCAAAAATGGGGGCTTGACGAGTCAGGTTGATACTTAAACAGTGGGTCCACAACCAAATCGGAACCCGACCTGACGACCCCCACTCTGTATCCATAAATACGGGTTCTGAGAGAACCCGGCTGTGAACTAAAGCTGGAAGCAATAAATAAGACAAGGAAACTAACCTTGTGAAAGAGGAAGCTCGTCAACACTTGAAATGGGTCACGAACTGCAACGGTCTCACCGGGACTCACCACGGAACTCTGAAAGGAGAAGTCTACTCCAGAACGAGCTTAAGATCGGGAGCGGAGCAATTCTCAAAAAACAGCACAAAGTAAGAAAGGTCCCCTCTCCTATTTATAGGAAACAAAAAGGCCTCAGATGGGCCTGGGCCTAGGCTATGTGTTCCATCGCCAGCCCCTAGGTAGGCGCGTCGTTCCAAGCGCCATCATTGCCCCAATCATCCTCGAACGACGCGTCCCACCAATGACCTCATTAGCAGGCACAGAAATCAAGACACAATTATAATCGGAACGCTTCGAATCCCTCGGCTCACCCCGGTCTTATGATCCCGCCATGACATGAGTCTCTCACAAACGGACAGCCTCGAGTCACTCGACGCGACCTGAGTCTCTCACTCGGGAGTTTGGGACGACACAAATCCTAAAGCAACAAGTCTAGCTCGCCCTAAGGCGACCCGACTTGAGGGGCTACTGTTACGGATTGGGCCTCAATGGCCAATCCACCAAAAGGCCCAATAGCAAAGGGCCAAATTCAGCCAAAGGTGGAGATTTCAGACCTAGATCCAATGGTCCTCCTTCACTCCAACTACCTATAAATAAGCATTCAATGCTAGCATTAATGGTACACACTTTTCCTATACTCTTGCTTGTAATTGACTCACTCGCTGACTTGAGCGTCGGAGTGTCATTGCAGGTACCACCCCACCTCGGATCGGAGAACTAACTCATACTGACCAAGAATATAAATACCAACTATCTCGGACCGGACTTCGTATCCGAGATCGGACACTAAGCCAGAGATACGGTACCGAACAATATATAAATATATGTGGCTCAAATGCACAATCAAACACGAGATAAAGATCAAGGATGCAAGCCCTTACAAGTTTTATGTCAATGATCACGCATAAGGAACCGAATGCCACAAATTAGTTCAAAAACAAGCACTAGTGAAAAATGGCATTAAAAAGCCCCACTTAGCGTTGGTTGTTTGAACAATCGATATTAAATGTTGAACCGGTGGCAAATTTGCAATTAATTGCAAAAAATTGTTTTTCGTTAGACACTTAACATTAGTTGTTTTAATAATGGGAGTTAAATGTTCTTGATTTGGACATTTAACATCGGTTGTTGTAATAACCGATGTTAAATGTCTGTTACAAACACATTTAGCATCGGTGATTAAAACAACTGATGTTAAATGCCCCGAACCCTTTTACCCTACCTTCTTGAATGTTGGCCCCTTTACTATCAGAGTGCGCATTGGTAGCAAGTTGACCGACAGAAAGGTTCATACTAACATTAGGAACTTAACCCTCTTAATGCTTTCGGTTATTCTAATAGATATTTGGTACATGACTTTGTTATTGAAATTGGTTTTTATGGATTGATATTTATTGTTTGACTTTATGAAATTAAATGAGCAAGTGCGGGGTATTTGAACTACTAGAAAATTCTATCCTCTTTTAACCTCACCTATCACTACGCCAGAAGTTGAGAAAAGGGGTGCCCTATTGGGCAGCGCTCTTTAAGGAAGTGTTGTTTTTGGTTAAAATGCGCTGGGAATGGGAAGCGCTTTTAAAGGAAGCGCTGCTTTTGGTTAAAACGCGCTGGGGCAATAGGCAGCGCTGCCTGTGGTGAACGTGCTGGGGGCGATGGGCAGCGCTTTTTAGGAAGCGCTGCCTGTGGTGGAATGCGCTGAGACGATGGGTAGGGCTTTTTAAAAAGCGCTACTTATACCCAAAACACGGAAATGAATGGGTAGCGCTTTTTAAAAAGCGCTGCCCTTTTTAAAAAGCGCTGCCCATCGCTTTAGTCAATAAAATTCCTCTCACTCACTCTCAAAATGAAGAGTTGCGAACCAGAAACCCTTTACTTCTTCTTTTCTTCACTTCACTTCATCTTCTTCTTTTCTTGCGTTTTTTCTTTCACTGCTTCTGCTAGGGTTTTTTATTTATTGATAAATCGTATAGATTCAAGGTATACGAAGCCTCCAATGGTGATTAGAAGCACAGATACAAAGGTAATTACTTTGTGATTTTGCGTCTGTTTTACAATTCCTCTTTGTAAAAACTCTAATTTCTCGCTGGGTTTGTTTCACATGTGACTTTTGCGTATGAATGAGAAGGTGAATGATTTCAAGATACTGAGACAACACTCTCACAGGTTGTATTCCTCCTTTTCTTTCTATTAGATCTGTTTTTCTTCTCTTTCTCTCTAATGAACAAACCCTAACTTGTTTGTTTTTCTTTTGCAAGGCAACCACACTCAAAATTAGAAGAAGGAAATTGTTATCTGAAAAGTGTAAACAAAATTAGGTGAACAATAAATAATAAAGAAACACAGAAAAAACTTGAAAGAGGAACAATAAACAAAAACAGAAAAAAGAAAAATAAACAAAATAAAAAAATAAAAAAAATATATACAATGGGCAGTGCTTTTGGCTGTAAGCGCTGCCTATAGGTGAACACGCTGGGCCGATGGGCAGCGCTTTTTAGGAAGCACTGCCTATAGGAGAACGCGTGGGGTGATGGGCAGCGCTTTTTAGGAAGCACTGCCCATTGTGGGAGTGGAATCAGCAACGCCAAGTTTAGCAGCGCTCAAAAGCGCCATGACTAAAAAAAGCTGTCCATCCCCAAATCTGTTGTAGTATATTTTTCTTTCGGTTAGTCTAGAATTTTCAAGGTTGAGTTAATATGTTGTCATGTTGAAGTAAATATCTGTCATTGCTTGGACTAACTGTTTATGTAAGGAAAACAGGTGAGTAGCATGTCCAAATTTTGTTATATCACAACGTCATAGAATTACATGTGCAGTAGGGTGTTTTATGACCTCTCGAATGCTCGTACATACAACTGGAGTTTGACTTTTGAGATCTTCAAACTTAAACATCAATCCTTGGTATATTATTTGTTTCCTCTCAAGTAATCACCCTAGCCCATCATTCACCAATTTTGATTTGCATCACACCTTAGAAAGTCAGGAGCAGACCTTTGTTGGGGATAAACACGTGAAAGGGAGAAGAAAAGGAAATGGCGGCGCAAGGTGTCAGAGGAATGATTAGGGCAATATAATATGAATAGTAAAAGTTGCACTGAATTTCATAAAAGTAGAGTACAGATTATATGCTACTGACGTCTGTATATATATACAATGAAACAGGCCCAGGCCCATAATTTCGACTAGCCCATTCGACTGGCTCATTTCGACTAGGTTTCTAACTACACCTACTATTATTACAAGTAATAGAATTACAAGGCATATCTCAATATTCCATCCTAATTCACATTGCTGAGTGACATCATCCCAAGCATTGTTCTCAATTCTTCGAATCTTCCCTTTTGCAATGGCTTGGTCATTGCATCAGCTACTTGAAGTTCCGAACAACAATATTCCAGATTCAGCTTCTCATTGTTTACTTGATCGCGCAGGAAGTGATATCAGGTCTCTATGTGCTTTGACCTACCAAGTGCGTCAGGATTCTTGGCGAGATCTATTGCTTCGACCCTGTGCACTCCAATTTCGACCAACAGCATGCTCAGCCATGATGCTTGACATGCTGCAAAGGAAGCAGCCACATACTCTGCTTCACAAGAGGATAACGCAACTATACTTTTCTTTTTCGAGCACTAAGAGATGGGTGTCGATCCATGCATGAAGACATACCCACTTGTGCTCTTTCGATCACTCTTGTCTCGACTCCAGTCGGAGTCTGTGTAGCCAAACACTTCAGCATCATTCTTCGACTCTGACTTGCTAGGGAATAGAATACCATAACTTTGTGTTCCCTTTATATACCTTAGTACTCTTTTTGCAACTACGAGATGAGAGCTTTTCGGCTTCTCCATGAATCTGCTGATCATTCCGACACTAAACATAATGTCAGGTCGAGTGTTGCACAAGTACCTCAGGGAGCCCACAATCTGTTTGAAGAGGGTGGCATCTACTTCAATCCCTTCATCATCTTTCGACAGCTTGCTGCTTGTGTCTGCTGGTGTCGAAACCTCCTTACAGTTAATCATGTCGAATCTTTTCAGGATATCAGCTGCATACTTCGACTGATGCAGAAATATTCCCTTCTTCAACTCTGTGAATTCCATTCCTAGGAAATACGATAGATGTCCTAGATCACTCATTTCAAACTCAGACATCATCACTTTCTTAAAGGCTTCGACTTCGACTTCATTGCTGCCAGTTACTAGTAGATCATCTACATACAGGCATAACAACAACTGAGTCGAAGTTCCATTCTTCTTCACATATACTCCATGTTCATTGGTGCATCTCATAAACTTCTGAGCCAAGAGAAATCCATCAATTCTCTTGTTCCACGCTCTTGGAGCTTGCTTGAGTCCATATAGGGCTTTCTCAAGCTTAAAAACCATTTCTTCTCGACCCTTCGGAGGTCCATTAAGAAATGCTGACTTTACATCTAGTTGATGTAGAGGCCAACCTCTATGACTTGCCACTGCTACTACCAATCTTATGGTTTCGATCCTGGCTACTGGGGCAAAGACCTCGTTGAAATCCAAACCAGGTTTCTGCAGGAACCCTTTGGCTACTAGCCTGGCCTTGTACTTGGCCAATTCTCCATTGGGCTTGAGTTTGGTCTTGTAGACCCATTTCACGCCTATAGCTTTCTTTTGCCTTGGAAGTTCGACTAGCTTCCAAATGCCATTCTTTTCGATTGACTTCAGCTCATCAATCATTGTTTCCTTCCACTGCTTGTGACTAAGAGCTTCTTCTAGGCTCACTGGTTCTGCTTCAGCCATTAATGCAAAGTGTGTCAGGTCTCCCTCTGCTGTAATAGCAGAATCTGGGTAAGTGTCGAATCCTTCTAGTCTTACTAATCTCTGTCTTTCCCTTTGCGACCTTCTTAAAGGTTCGACAGCAATTGGTTCTTCTGGCTCTTCAGTTTCGACCTCTTCATTCTGATCATCTCGATCAGAGACTTCGTCGAAGTCCATCATTGTAGGTTTCTCACAGCCTTCTTCCCAGTTCCAATGTTTCGACTCATCTACTACGACATCTCTGCTTTTCACCATTTTCTTCTGCACAGGATCATACAGTTTGTATGCTCCTGTCGAATGATAGCCAACAAGAATCATTTGTTGTGCTCTATCATCCAGCTTGCTTCTTAGTGGCTCAGGGACATGTCTATAGCATAATGAGCCAATTATTCTGAGATGCTTGACACTTGGCTTTCTTCCTAGCCAAGCTTCTTCAGGTGTCTTCCCAATCAATCTCTTTGTGGGGGCATTTGTTCAGAATGTATACTGCTGTGGCTACAAGTTCTTCTATAAACTATGAGGTAGTTTCTTCTCCTTCAACATGCTTCTTACCATGTTGAGGATGGTCCTGTTTTTCCTCTCAGCAGTACCATTATGCTGAGGCGTGTAAGGTGCAGTGACTTCATGCACAATTCCTTCTTTCTCACAGAATTCGATAAATCCATGAGAATTGTACTCATCACCTCCATCGCTTCTAAGGGTTTTGATTGCACATTCACTCTGCTTTTCAATCATTACCTTAAACTTCTTGAATATTTCTAGTACTTCACTCTTCCTTTTGATCAAATACACCCAGGACATTCTAGTGTATTCGTCAATGAAGGTGACAAAGTACTTGTTCCCTCCTAAGGAACATACTTCGAAAGGACCATAGACATCAGAAAATATCACCTCTAGCTTCTTCCCTGCTCTGCTAGGTACTTCTGATTTAAACGAGTTTCTTGGTTGCTTCGACTTGCAACAACTCTCGCAAACTTCGACAGGTACTTTTACTGTAGGTAACCCATGAACCATCTTCTTTTCATGTAGTTGACTCAAGCTCTTGAAGTTGAGGTGGCCTAATCTCCCGTGCCATCTCTAGTGCTCCTCTTCGACAGTGGTCTGGAGACAATGTTCTTCGACTACTTGCAGCTTGATCTTGAAGGTTCTGTTACTCTGCATCGACACCTTCAAAATCATCTTCTTGGTCGAATCGAACAAGTTGAGACTGTTATCACCCATTTCGACGGTGAAGTTTTTCTCAATCATCTGCCCAATACTTAGCAGATTGCTCCTCATATCTGGTACATAAAATACCCCTTGGATGTAGCACCACTTACCATCTTTGGACAGGAACTTTATGGTACCTACTCCTTCAGCAGTAACTCTACTGTTATCTGCAAACCTTATCGTTTTGCTTATCTGCTCCAGTTCGACAAACCACTCCTTGTGACAACACATGTGATTTGAACATCCTATGTCGAGATACCATTCGACAGACTTCTCTTCAGTCGAATTTGTAACAGCCTTCAACAACAGTAATTCTAGGTCAGTAGCTGTCATGAATGACAATTCTTCATCATCATTGCTGGCAATGTTGGAGGCATCACCAGTGTTTCCACTGCCCTGCCACACACACATTGCACAAGTATTTTGAGCATCACAAGTGAATCCACTTATACAAGTGTTCCCACTATTTTGCTCGCTACTTTCAGCAATTCCTTCATCGAGTCGAATCTCATCTTCGACAGCCATCAGCATTAACTCCTCTGAGTCAGAGTCTGAGTCACCATCATTAGTAAACTTGGCTTCTGCATCTTTATCCCTAGGAACTTTCTTGTTTTGACACCTGTTCCTATAATGCCCATATTGCTGACAGTTATAACAATGAACTTTCGACAGGTCTCCCTTCTTCTTGTCGAAAGATCCTTGTTCTTTCTTCTTACTGCTTGATCCCTTTTCTCTACCCTTCTACATGTGTTATTAGTTGGTGGTTTTGAACATTTTGATGGTCTACATTGAGCTTGGGAGTAGTTGACTGAGGATTGTTGCTACATTTCTGATTTTTGAAGCTTAGAAGCTCCTTGTTTCTAGGGTGAAGCATTCATTTATTTTTGGTTTGTTATTTGAAAGGTCATAAAAACTTTGTATGTCAAACAACTAAATGTTATTTGAAAGGTCGTAAACTTTATTTGTGGTTTGTTATTTGAAAAGTCATAAAACATTATTCTAGAGGTTTGCTTTTAGAAAATACTTTTTTATTTTCATTTCATATTTTGTTTTCGGAACATATTGCATATTCAGATTTTCAAGATTTGGAAGATATATGTTTAAAATTTTTTTCAAAATTCGAAAACATAACAAATGTGTTTAGTTTAACTATTTTCAACAAAATTTCATAAATATTTGTGTTAGTCAAACCCCTATGAATACACAAGTCGATTAGGCTCCTATATTCATCCTGCTTGCATAATTTTGCACCTCCATGTTTCGTAAGTTAGAATGCATTTATTCTGTGCTTAGCCAGAAGAGGCAATGAACCCATATGGCGTGAAAGTCTTGCCATATCGTCTTTTGCACTGATTGCACTTGGACCATGAACTCTTTGCAAACGTCCAATTTCCTGTGGTCAAAAGAGGACAACTCTAGATTAACAAAACAAATAAAGAGATATGTAAATTTTCAGATCTGAAATTCCCCAAAAATGGTTGAATCATTCACAAAATTTCCTTAGAGCTTCTCTTAGTTGACGATCAACGAATAACATGTCTGAAACATTTTCGTTGGCTAGATTTTGAGATCGAATCGGGTATGAGCCTGGTCTGTTTTGACCCGCTTTCTCCGCGGGTGTAGAAAATGATATTTTCGGTAAATAAATAAATATAAGAAATGAGTCAGCGGGTGTAGCAAAGCCCATTAACGATGTCTATAACACACAAAAAACTACAACTATGTAAGTATCTACTTTAGCGCAATAATTAAAAGCGGAAGACTAGTAATATATAAAGAGAGTTCCCTTTGATAACTGATTTGTGGTGTCCTATTTTCCTTGCCCATTTTACCCTTAAAAACTCCTATAAAATTACATAGATACCCATTCAGTTTTCTTTTGGTATACAGATACTCATTCAGTTGTTGTTCTAAAAAAAACTGCACCAATGTGTGTGTGCAAAGAAGCAAATCGGTTATTCAAAATAACTGCAATTCTACTTACATACTGCAGTTAACACTAACATCACATGAAAATAAAACCATCCAAAAAATCAGAAGTATGCATAACTATCATGATGACGAGAAGCACTGAAACTAGAATACGGGGGGAAAGGAAGAGGTGGTTAAAGTGAAAACACCGTCTTATGTCATTCAAAACGCCATCTTTCTTTCCTCATAGATTGGCAAACGGATTACAATTGTTTTCTTGTTGAAGAAGAGTAACAAATGCATATTCTTTATTTTTCTTACTAGTGTTGACTTTGTTAAAGGATAAAACCATATTACTTATTTTATTCAACTTCAACTAGAATACTAAATTTTATGCAAAAAGTGGGCATTGTATCGAATTGCTTAAGGATAATCTTTGTTTGCAATGGAAATGCAAATGGGTTTTTATGTTAGCATAATATTGTTCGTTTAACTTACAATATCAATGTCTCCATTTAGCTTCTGCCTTTGTGATTTTTGCATCATTTTATTCAATTTTTCCCACTATTATTAATTATTATATTTATAGGGTGCATGTCACATAGTAGTACATTCATGGTGTTGCTTTTGTACATGGTATGTGCAGATAAAGCCGCCTGTCAATTATTTGATGCAATTGGGCACGTCACGACTCAGGGTTTGAGCAACGGATAGAAGAATTGAATCCTCTGGCTATATACACTATGACGTCATATATAATATTCTTGCATTCAGTATACAGTAAACTAAATAATGCAATTGATCCTCAATGAAATGTAGTGTCTTGGCATTTTGTAGTGTCTTTGCTATTGATCCTTAATAATGCCAACGATCATTAATATTTCTCTATATCATATGAATCTATACTTAAATGTGGTGTCTTGCATTCAAGGCATGGTGCTCTACTATGACTTGAATAACCCATAAAATTATCTTCAGTTGATTTTGCATCAAATTTACCCAACTTGTCTTTTGTGTTGAGAATGAAACACTTACTTCCAAAAACCTTGAAGTATGAAATAGTTGGAGCTCTACCATTCCGCAACTCGTATGGTGTCTTGTTAAGAGATGACCTCAGGTATACTCGGTTTAGCACGTAACATGCTGTATCAACTGCATGACCCCAAAAATATTTGGGAAGGTTGTGCTCGTTCAACATTGTTTTGCTCATCTCTTGTATGGTTCTATTCTTCCTTTCCACCACACCGTTTTGTTGAGGAGTCCTTGGAGCTGAAAAGTTATGATGAACACCATACTTTTCACACCAAGTCCTGAGTGATGAATTTTCGTACTCTCCTCCATGATCACTTCTAATTTCCTTGATGATTAAGCTTTTCTCATTCTGTAACTTTCTGCACAACTTAGCAAACTCATTAAAAGCATCACTTTTATTTCCAAGTAGAATGATCCAAGTATACCTAGAATAATCATCTACAATCACGAAGACATACTTGGACCCCCCTAGACTTACAACATCAATCTCACCAAATAAATCGAGATGGAGCAATTCAAGCACATTGTTAGTGGAAATAACAGGTTTTGGATTGAAGGAAGATCTATGCAACTTACCCAGCTGACATGCATCACATAATTGACCCTTTTCATACTTTAGCTTGGGTAGACCTCTAACATGCTCGTTCTTACACAACTTAGATAAAAGTTCTATACTAGCAAGTCCTAGACGTCTATGCCACAGATTCACATCATCAAGCAAGGAAGGCAGGCATACACTATCATTACTCACATTGTCAAAATCAAGATAATACACATTATTTTCTCGAAAGACAGTAATATAAAGTTTAGAAATCCTTTGAGTAATAACACATTTATCAATAGAAAAATACACATCAAAATCACTATCACATAATTGGCTAACACTTAGCAAGTTAAATTTCACACCATCAACTAGTAAAGCATTTTTAATCTTGGTTGTATTTTCCTTACCCACATAACCATTACCTATTACTTGAGCAGATTCATTGTTGGCAAACTTCACGGATCCATTGGCTTTGTTTCCCACCTTCAAGAATAGTGAGGCATCACCATTCATATGCCTCGAGCACCCACTGTCAACCATCAACACATTTTTTTTCTTGGATGACTGGCCAACCTGCAAAAGGAACATTAACGACTAGTACGAGGTACCCAAATTTTATTGGGTCCTTGGGGGTTAGTCTTCAAGGGGTTTGTTTTCACACTCCACCTTGGTTTCTTACAAGCAGGTATAAGGGTACCAAACTCACACAATCTACGAATAGGGCATCTATGAGAGCTATGATTCCCTTTCTGACAATAAGTGCAAGAGAAAATAGCAGGTGTCTCACTTGAAGTAGCAGCTACCAAAATCACTTTCTTTTTCAATTCAGAGGTGGTGGAATTACCTTCATACCCAATACCTCTCCTATCAACATATTCATGTTGGGAGTGAAGTAACTTGGTCAAGGTCTTTTCACCAACCTCAAATTTTTTTAAGGATTCTTTCAAATTTTCATTTTCAACCTTGACTTTTTCAAAATTTTGTTTAAGTTCAAGAAGCTCAAATTTGAAAGGTTTAGTTTTATGTAGCTCATTCTTCAACCTAGCTACCTCCTTCTCAAGAGTCTCAATTTGAGTGACCATGCTTTTGTTGCTCTTTGTCAAATCCTTAGATTTAACCAAAAGAGTTTCATGTTCATTATAAAGATCTTCAAAAGCCTCACTCAAGTTCTGATTACTATACACATCATCAAATAAGTCATCATGCTCAAGTGAATCAGAAAGACTAAGGTTAGCAAGGATTACCTTAGGGGTGTCATTTGACATAAGACAAACAACATTGGCAGTCTTCTCTTCTTCATCTGTTTCACTATCAGTGTCAAGATTGTCCCATGTAGCCTCAGGGGTGACATTTGTCATAAGACAAACAACATTTGCAACCTTCTCTTCTTCATCTGTTTCACCATCAGTATTAGTATTGTCCCATAGCCTTCATGGCTTTCTTCTGTGGGTACTTAGATTTTAGCTTTGGAGAATTCACTTTGAGATGACCCAGTTTGTTGCATTCACAACATTTTGGTTGATCATCTCTTCTCACATAACTATCACCTTTGTTGTACCCGAATTTCTTTGAATAGTCACCCTTCTAGATCAGGCTTTCTCAGCTCACTCAAGTCAATGGCATAAATATCTTCAATAGGTACTTCCTCAGCTGCACCAGTAGCTTGAGATTTGGTAGTATTTCCCTCAGCAGCAATCCCAGGTTTAGTAATCATGATTCTCATAGGAGTGAGTGGTCCATCAATTGTTGGACTATATGATAACCTTAGAGGGGGGTGAATAAGGTTATATGCTAAAATTGAAATCTTTTTGATTTTCGAAAAGTTAACGATGCAAGTTTAAATCGAATGCGGAAAAAATGATTTAAACTATATGCAATACCTAAGTAAGCTATAACAATGGTAGAAACAATTACAGTGATATTGAAGGCTACGCGAAATAATATCAAATGCAATGATAATTAACAAGTATACAGTAAAAGCAAAGTAAAGATAAGGGAAAGAAGTACACCGTAATTTTTACGAGGTTCGTAATAAAAGCCCTACGTCCTCGGCCTCCGGCTTTGCAACCTTCGGACTTGATAATAACCACTATAGGAGAAGAACTTCTTCAACGTCTTACAAGCAAGCAACTTCCCTACCACACCAATCTCAATTTTCCCAAATTGAGAACCCAAGCTCCCCGCTAAGGATTACGCTACAATTCAATCTCCCTGATTGAATTACCCAAGAAAACTTCTCAGGATTTCACAACAACCAAGTATAGATGATTACAAATGAAAACTAGGATGCAATCATTCAAGCAATATAACAATTATGTAGTTGAGAGAGATGAGAGATTTGGATTCAACGATGAAGAACGTGAAGAACGAATATGACTGTGAGAGTTCTAGTTCTTTTATTTTGTTGATTTGCCGTTGTTCTCCTCTCTGTTTTTTATCGTGAAAACCCTAAGTCCTATTTATATGGATTGTGAAAAATATGACTGTTGAAGCACTTTTTAACACAATTGTGATAAGAGAAGAATCGATTGCTTGCTTGAAAGAAATAGGATGAAAATCGATTTTGTTCTTTAAAATATAAGAGAAAAATCGATTTTATGCCTAGGGAATTAAGAAGGAAATCGATTGCTTGCTCCCAAAAGCAAGAGGACAATCGATTTTGGTCTTTAAAAATAACAAGTCATCAATCGATTGTTTTATTTCCAAAACAAATTTTTTTCTAAAACCAATCTAATATAGATATCGATTTTTGGCTTTAAAAGAATAGAAGGGAAATCGATTTTTGGCTTCCTAAACAAGCTAGAAATCGATTTAGCACTTAAAATACACAAAGTCATCTATCGATTGTTTTCTTTCCAAAAACAATTTAGCAAATCGATTTTCCTCTCTAAATTGAAGCACAAAATCGATTTCCCTCTTTAAAGAAGGAAGCAACAAATCGATTTTACACATTTAAAAACAATAAGTCATGATTCAACTTCTTTCTTTAAAAAAACTAGTCATTATTTGTGCCTAATCTATTAGGCTTTTATATAAAAAAAAATTTCCATGCTTTTAACAAAACAGTTATATTTTAAAAGATCATCTCTCGACTACAAAAGTCATAGAGCTGAAGTGACAGGATCTTACACGCGTCCTATGCAAAGCAATATAACACATAAGTCTTGAACGCTTGAGTAGCTTCTCCTCCAAGTTGCTACACTTCAAGATCTCATGTCAAACGCTTTGGTTCATGTCCTGTGCTTTGGTTCATGCCCTCAACTTTGGTTCAACTATAACCATTAGTAAACAGATTGTAATTTGTTATCATACAAAACAAAGAGTGTTTGACCTTGGTTCAACACTTATGTGATTACCAATTTCAATTTCAGTTGTGATTAGGTAAAAGGAATGAACTGTTGAAGAAATTTTTGATTAATTGATATTCAGGAATGTAAAGAATCTCGGGTCATTAGTTTCATCACAATGATGAGAACCCCATGTAATTCTTTAACTATTCTCCAATGATAAAATTATTCTCCAATGATAAAATTATTGTGTTTCAGAATACAATAATGTGTTTTAATCTAACCGTCAATCCTATTCTCGTGGTTGAAAGTTAGTAAAACCCATTAAGAACAATACCTTTCTTATTACCTCAAGGGAATTAAAATTATTCTCATATCTTAATTCTCTTGTCTAATTTCATGGGTCAAACATATAATTTCACCATTCGGTTCTTCACTCTAATGTTTAAGATTGAAATATATAAGATAATAAAATTAGATTGAAAACACAATAATTGGAGTGGAGAATAGTCTTGGGAATTACTAGGGACCTATCATTGGATTACTCCCAATAACCCAAGACCGTATTTCTACCCACTCGTGCTTAATATGTAAATTGCAATAAGAAAAATTGACATAATTGTAAATGACTGAAATCTAAATCATAGAAAGATAAGACCAGAAAGTAACGTTGCAAGAAAATAAAAGTGCTTAAAATAAAGAACAAGAATTGGAGATGAAGTAGAAAATTGCAATAAACTTTGAGCAAGGATTACAAGTAAGAATTACATGCCTAGCAGTCAGAATTTTGTGCTTATTTATAGGCCTAGAGTCATCAAGACTGATTAAAAACAGTTACAAGAAGTGAAGAAAGAAAAGTAACAACAATTGGTGGAAGTTGGGAAAACATGACCATGTTTTATAACACTGGCAGTCGTGTTTTATAACATGACCATGTTTTTTAACACTGGCGGGTATGTTTTCTGCAGAGTTCAATTTGGGCGCTTCAGCTTTTTAGTGAAACAAGACCATGTTTTATAACATGGCCAGCCGTGTTTCTTGCTGGAAAATTCTTCATTTCTTGCCTTTTCTTGGTTCCTTTGGTACTTCTTTCCATCCTTTTTCCTTGGGACTTCATCCTTATGCATTGGAAGCTCAAATTCCCTTGTTTTTCTCAATACTTGTCCTGAAAATAAAAATAATACAAAAGGTAGTAAAATAGTTTTAGAATAGAACTAAAATACCAAACAACTTACTTAAAATAAATACTAAAAAGACAACTAAAATGGACTTATCACGTCGTCTCCCCTACAAAAACATTGTTGTTTCCCTCCTTCCAAATGACCCACAAAGTGGCCATCCAAAATAAAAAAAATACAGCTTTTTGTTGCTAGAATTACCAATAATCATTCTACCATATGCCCAAAACTATCTCCAAGGTCACCTTCAATCCCTATCCAACTTAATATTTCTTTCCATATAGATTATGAATAAGAGCAGAGGAAGAAAACATGTAAACCAGTTTCATCACATTGAGCGCAAAAAGGACACTCACTATTGCCAACTTCCACATTCCTTCTAGCCAAATTATCCTTGGTTGGTAACCTGTCCAATAGTAACCGCCAACAAAATAATGCCACTTTGGATGGCACAACAGATTTCCTGATAACAGAAAGTACTTCTAAAATATCATTACTCACTTGATTATGGGTCACCAAACTCATGATAAAAGAATAACAAGAACTTACAGTCAGTGGATTAGATTTCTGTAAATTCCAGTTCCACTTATCTTGTATATCCTCCACCAACTGTACCTCAAAGAGATTAGTCTCCAAAGAATTCAACGCCTCTATCTCAATTCCTTCCAAATGGCGAGACCGTTGTCAATCCCACCTCCACCGTCCCATCTCCCAATGACCAGTCATCCGCACAAACGCTGCTTGTTGATCGAAGATTGCATACAAATCCAGAAACATCATCTTTTCTTTTGATTTGAAGGATAGTGAATCAAAGGTTATTGATGTTCAGTTTAGTGTTGGTGGTAGTTCTATTCCCATTAAAATAATCAATACCTCTTTTGTCAATATGGGAATAAGAAAATGGGGAAAAGTTGCATGATTAGATTGATTATGAAGCTAGTTAAGTTTCCAGAATTGAAGAGGTGCTTTAGTTTAATGTGTTTCTGATGTCTGAAGAGATGTTAGCAAGATTTAGTTTACTGGAAGGGAAAACATCCCAAGCATGCTTCAGCGTTCTGGATTAGGAAAATACACATAAGCAAAGGTTCTGGATTTTGTAGTTCTGCGTTTTGCAGTGGGAAGGGTTGGTGACGGTGGGTGTCAGAGGAGTGGGAGAGGAAGAGGAAGAGGAAGAAAAAGAGGAAGAAGAAGAAGATTACGGATTAGGCTGAGTTTTAATACACATAGGTTTTAATAAAATAAATAGAAAAACAAAATCTGATGTGTAAAAGCCAACATGACACTCTATTAGACACATCAACGTTTTTGTAACAGTTGGTTAACAGAAGGGCATATTTAAAAAAAGGCTTAAATATATGTGAAGCTCCTGCAAATATGGCCAAAATCCATTTAAGCCCCTGCAATTTTTTTTTAAAATGACCCTTGCAAATATTAAGCGTTTGCGGTTAAGCCCCTCGGTCAAATTTCCATCAAAAAAAACTGACGTGGCTAATAGTGATGACGTCACTGCCACGTGTCTTCATCCCAATGGACCATTGTGCCATGTGGCACTGAATGCCACGTCATCACCCCATGTCATCACTGCCATGTGGCACTTTCAAATCACTATAAAATAAAATAAAAACACTGCCTTATATGGGACTTGAACCGTTGACCATTTAGCCACAAACAACCACAACAACCACTGTACCAACTGTTAACTTTAGCGTATTGAGCGAACAAAGCAATATATACTACATAAAAACGAATTTATTTTTTTTAAAAAATCGAAACCCAATTCATCGTCATCATTCCCCATCATCAAACAATTCTGCAGATTTTTCCATCCAAATACTCAATTCATCATCATCCTCAACAACAGTAATAAACCCAGGTCAATTTTGAAACCCATAAACCTAGATCAATTCATCATCTTCCTCAACAACAGTAATAAACCCATTTTCGAAACCCATAAACCCATTTCGTTTTCCAGATCAATTTCTATAGCTATGGATCGAACAAATTGTTGAAATCAAAGAGGTTGAAATCGTTCAGTTACGATCCACATCTGTTTCGAGTTCAAACGAAATCGATAAATAATCCAGAAAATGAAGATTATGGAAACTCAGTAAACGAATTTGCGAAATGAAGAGAACTCAGAACTCAGAACTGTTTCGGAAATAGCAAAGATGATGATGAAGCTCGATGAAGAAGAGAAATGAAGAGAACTCAGAACTCAGATTCATTTTAAAATGAAGAGAAATGAAGCTTTGATGATGATGATGAAGAAGAAGAGAGATTTGTTCTTCTGTTCTTTGAGTTCCAGTTTTTTTTTTAAAAAAAATCTATGTTGTGAAATAATATAAATATAACAGAATTGGTATGATATCACAAGTGAAACATTGGTTCAGGTTATTTCAATTGTCTTTGACTAAAAGGTTGTGGGTTCAAGTCCTTTTGATGCCATTACTAAAATTGATTTTGAGTGTAACAACACAGCCACGTGGCAGCCATCTACTGGTTGCAGACGTGGCAATGATGACATGGGCTGATGACGTGGCATTCAGTGCCGCGTGGCACAATGGTCCAATGCGATGAAGACACGTGGCAGTGACGTCATTGATGATGTCATCCTGACGTCATCACTGTGTTAGCCTGCATTTTCGACAGGCTAAACTTAAATGCAGTCAACGAGCTTTGACTTGGTAGATTTAAGAAGAGAAACTACCATTTCAACAGCAAGAAGCTGCAAACAGGGAGAATCAGGATAGCGCATAACTTAGCGAAATATGGAAAGCTGAAGCCAGCGGTTAGACAAGAAGGAGAATAATGTCCAGATAACAGGTCAAGTCAAAGAGCGCTGTCGAAAGCAGTTTGGTCGAAAGATAGAACGGTTACCTGGTTGAAATAGCAGTTATTTATTTTGAAAACCGTTGTACGGTTATTGTTTCACTCTTTTAGTATAAATAGAAGTTTCTACGTAGAATTCAAGGTCGTGAAGTTTCTACAAAGTTCTGAAAACACTCCTACTTCCGCATATCAGAGAAAAGCGAGTCAAATCACGAACAATGTATGATCCCGCGTACCAACTTTAAATCCAATGCAATATCTTTACCATTCCTTTAAGATTCCTGCAATTTACTTGCTTTTGATCTTCTTTTCTTTGTTTCTTTGCGATTCCTGCACTTTACTGCATTTGGTCTTATTTTCCTTATTTGTTTAAGTTTCTGAAACCCTTCACGTTTCTGCACTTCTTCTTAAACACTTTTCTACTTCACTCACCATTTCGTTATCGTTTTTTCCTTCATTAAACGGTTATCACCATCGTTTTCAAACAAACCGTAAGAACCTTAACTATTTTCAATAAAGACTTTAACACAAATGTTCTGAGATGTTTCTAGTTGGTCTCGCAAGCAACACACACATGTAACTAGCGGTGTTTACCAAAAACCACGGTAAACAAATTGGCACGCCTGGTGGGACGTTTGTGCTAAGTTTTTAAAGCTTTTTGTTGAAAAAATTCTGGGTTCGTTATCAAACCCAAAACCAGTGTTTTGTATTGTGTATGCGTTTAAGAAGTGGTAAAAACGTTGCAGAAATGCCTCGTTCTAACATGAACACTGCTTCCACATCAAATGCACCTTCCCAAGCGGCAGTTAATGATACCAACGCTGCAAGTATTTCAGGAGTAATCGCCCCCGTATCTTTCCCAGGAGTAACTTCTCCTGTATCTTCTCTAACCATAGCAGGAGTAAGCGCTCCACTACCTTCCTCGACAGTTATAGGCGTAACTGCTATAACTGCTCCTATCATTAATCCTGTGTCGAATATGATGGTCCCTGTACCACCAATTTTAAATTCGACTAGTCCCTTAATGGCAAACTCCATGATGGGAAATATGCCGTTTAATTTCCCCATGAATGGTAGAAATTATCCATATGGCATGCCAACAGCCATGATGGTAGGGCTTCAAACAAACGCATCTACGTGTGCAGAAAACATAGCCTCAAGCTTTTCGCCTATACATAATTCCCCAGAAAATATTTATAGTCGAAAGGCACAACCTTCGATAACCACATCGTCTTTATTGGCACTAAGACAACAAATGGATGATAGTAATCATGACATGGTTAACATGCTGACACAACAGATAGGCACTGTCTTTAATCCTTTGATTCAAAACACAAACGACAGTTACCAAATGTTAGCAACCCAAATGGGTCGAATTGCTGATTTCTTTTGCACTCCACTAGTACATAATCAGCCTATTCCCCAAATGCAAAATGTCAGGCCTATTGATTTACCTGTCGAAAGGCCCAACAATGCAATCCCCATGAACCAGGCACAACAATTTGTTGTCGAAGAACCTGTCCCTGAAGTGGTGCTAGTAAATAGGAACCAAAATGCTGACGAAGTAGTCAGGCAAGTCCAACAAAATAACTTTGGGCTTCAAAATAATTTGGCTAATCTTGTCGAAACTATACTAGCCCAAAATGGCCTAAATGTAGGCCTCCATAGGCCTAACTTCGTATCACCTTTGTCGGAGTAGGTCTTACAAGTTGAGTTGCCAAGGGGATGGAAACTTCCTAAGTTCACCAAATTTGCTGGTGAAACTAATGAATCCACTGTCGAACATGTTGCCCGTTACTTAACTGAGGCAGGAGACTTGGTGCACAATGAGAACCTAAGGCTAAAATACTTACCCAATTCTCTAACTAAAAACGCCTTTACTTGGTTCACCACTCTACCCCCACATTCCATATTTAACTGGGGGCAATTAGAGAAAGATTTCCATCAATAATTCTACATGGGGCAATCGAAGATTAGCCTTAAAGAATTGGCTAGTGTTCGACGCAATGTGCCAGAGCATGAGTTAGTCGAAATGGCTGCTGGTGGCCTAGACTACTCTATTAGAAAGAAGCTAGACACTCTGCACTTAAGAGACATGGCACAATTGGCCGATAGGGTTCGACAAGTCGAAAGACTCGAAGCAGAGAAAGTTTCGACAAATAGATTTAATAATAAAAAAGAAAAAGTGGCATTTGTCCATATTGATAACAATAGCCAAGAGTTCGACGTATCATACGAGGATGTCGAAGAAGAGGTTAATGTTGCAGAATTAAAACCTTTACCTCCATATGCATGTAACAAAAAATGATAAGTTTATTGCAAAAACATACACCATTGATGTCACAAAATGTGATCAAATATTTGATCTTTTGGTGTCTGATGGTCAAATTTTAGTGCCCAAGGGTCTAAAAATACCACCATTAGAACACCAAAAGAAAAGAGGTTATTGCAAATATAACAATTTTTTGGGTCATAACACCTCTCGCTGTGTACTTTTCAGGGATCTAGTTCAAAAAGCACTGAATGAGGGAAGGTTGAAGTTTGGCGAAAAAGCAAAGACAAATATGAAAATAGACACAAATCCCCTCCCAGAGCCCGTTGGAATTAGGCATGGTCGAAGTAACCACACTCAAGGCTGCAGATGCCACAATCAATGCTGAAGCGTCGAAGAGAGACGTCGAAATAGTCACTCAAGACGAATATGATGAGAAGATGCCCGTGGTATATCCTGAAGCTGAGGAAGAACTGATAGACTTCCTAAATCGGTGCAAAACAAATAACACCGAAGTGATGTCGTGCCCCAGGTGCAGCGCTGTATTCGACAAGGAGGCTGCGAAGAGCCTTGAAAGCTACAAACCCCAGTCGAAAAGAAAAAGTAAGTGGGTCGATAACAGACCCAAGTTCAGTTTTAATCCAAGAGGAGTGCCTTACAAGGTAACACCTTCACCTAAGCAATCCCAAAGAGTCCAGGGGAAAACATTTCTACCTTCGACAAAATCTCCAGTCGAAAAGTGGGTACACATTGGAGGTAAAGAGGCAGGATACTATGCAACAATGATAAAGGGAAGCACCAACGCCACAAATAAGGCTCCTGGCTCAAACAGGTATGCCTATAGCAACAATTATAAGGGAAAAAACCCAATGGCAAGGACTCAGTGGCGTCGACACCAACGCCAGATGAAGGTACGACTACAGAAGGCAGAAACTCAAACCCACATAAGGGGAAGCAATTATCTTCTTGTGTGGAAATCCCTAGGAGGTCTGCCACAGAGAGAATCTACGCTCCTCTCTCAATAATAAAAAAAGGCCTAAATTCAGAAGAAGGCCTCAACTTAGATGATGAGATGGATTCTGAATTTTCAGATTCAGAGCCAGAACTCAACATCATTTGTGTTGTCTCAATCCTTCCGATTGAGTATGATGTGTTAACTGAGGTTAATGAGGTCGAAGAAGACCTTGACACAGAAATGGCTATGCACAAGCCAAAATGTTATTATGTAATGAACAATGGCTGCGTCGAAGAGCAGACAGCCACGTCTGAAAGGCCTGACGGTGGAATGAAGTACCACCTAAAACCCCTCTTTATCCAGGCGAAGGCAAATAATGTGGGGATAAACAAGGTCCTAGTAGACGGGGGAGCTGCAGTGAACCTGATGCCACAACACATACTGGCGAAGATTGGAAAGTCAGATACAGATCTGAGACCAGATAACATAGTTTTAACAAACTATGAAGGAAAAACTTGCCACTCATTGGGGGCCATTGAAGTGGAATTAGTGGTTGGTAGTGTAAAGAGACTAACCCTATTCATGGTAATTCCGACAAGAGCAAATTTCAATCTCTTACTTGGAAGAGAATGGATTCATGGTGTAGGCGCTGTGCCTTCAACCCTACACCAAAAATTGTCTATCTGGAGAGAGGATGGGCTGGTAGAGAACGTCGAAGGTGACCAGAGCTACTTCCTAGCAGAAGTGGATCATGTTACAAGAAAGACCTTCGACAAAAATATGGCCAATACTGGGCCATGCGTACCTTCAACAAGTGGATACACACCACAGAACAATGTGTTTTCTTCGCTTGATCTCCACCTTAACCATGGCTCTATATGGGAAAGGGAGGTCATGGGTGAAGACAACCACTCAGCAGGCTTCTGCAAGCCTACAGGGTGGGATGGTCCCTAGACCTTGATGATGTTTAAGCCCACTGCATGGGATCGAATTACGGCCTAGGTGGCCGAGAATAAACAAAATGTTGCTTTGGAAGCCGAATTACAACAAAAAATGGTTAATAAAACCACTGAAGTTAAAAACGAAGACAACTTGGTCGAAGGCCAAAGGCTCGACTGCATTTATGATGACGAGCCTTTAGGTTTTGAAAAAGACCCAATGGGTTCGACCAAGAAAATTCAAGCTCAAGATCCCCTAGAGGAGGTCGACTTAGGAGATTGCTCCATCAAGAGGCCAACATTCATCAGTGCTAAGATCCACAAAAGTTTGAGAGATCGAACCATAGAGCTATTGAAAGAGTACAAAGATTGCTTCGCCTGGGATTACAATGAAATGCCTGGACTGCGTCGAGAAGTGGTGGAGTTAAAACTGCCAATCAGACCAGACAAAAAGCCAGTGAAACAAACGCCAAGGAGATATGCACCGCAGATTCTGTCGAAGATCAAGGAAGAAATTGAAAGATTTCTCAAAAGCACCTTTATCAGAACTGCCATGTATGTAGATTGGTTAGCTAATATAGTTCCTGTCATTAAGAAAAATGGGACTTTAAGGGTGTGTATAGACTTTAGAGATTTAAAAAATGCTACACCAAAAGATCAATATCCTATGCCTTATAGCATAAATGCTAGTTGTAACACCCTAAATATTTAATTAAATTATTTAATTAAGTATTTAGGAATTTGATTTAATTAATTTGATGTAATTTAATTATTGGAAATTATATTAAAAATTGTGTAGGTGGTATTAGGAGGTGGAGGCACCAAACTAGATGGACTTGGGCTTAAGTGAGAGGCCCAAGCCCATGACTATTGTCATATGCGAAGTGGCCAATGCGCCTAGGGGTTAGGGTTTTTTTGTTAGCATTTGCGAAATTGAGAAGAGAGAAAGGAGAAGAGAAGGAACACCGTAGAGAAAGAGGAAGAGAGGAGAAGGTCGCGCAACCAAGGAGAGAGGAGGAACGGGATCTTGTTGCTGGGTTCTGTACGTGTCTATCTCTAAGGCTTCTACTCTTCGAATCCGATGTAAGGGGAGTTCTATCAATTTCTATAATAATTCCTATGATAGGTTTTAGGTAGTGATGGCCTAGATTTAACCATGATCATGAGTATGTTAGCGATTCCATGTTCTTGTTGTTGATATATGCGTGATTTCATGTTTGCGTTTGGGATGTTGTAGAATTTTGATGTTTGATAGATGATTTTGATGATCTTATGTGTGCTCATGAGTTATGGTAAATTGGTGTTGTGTTGGTCATGTGAAAAATTTGAAGGAAAAAAAAATAGTTTGTGCTGAAATTGTGTGAATCTATGTTGCTGGAAGTGTTCTGGGCGCCAGGCGCCCTGTGCTGGGCGCCAAGGGCGCCAGTGCGTGTTGCTGTGCGCGTTCGTTGTGGAGCCCTGGGCGCTGGGTGCCAGCGCTGGGCGCTGAGCGCCCGTGTGCGTGTGTTGCGTGTGGCGCCAAGGCGCTGAGCGCCCATGTGCGCGTGTTTCCGTGTTGCGCTGAGGCACTGGGCGCTGGGCGCCCGTGTGTTGCGCGTTGCGTGTTGCGCTAAGGCGCTGGGTGCCAGCACTGGGCGCTGAGCGCCCGTGTGGGTGTGTTGCGTTTTGCTGGGCGCTGGGCGCCAGGTGCCTGGAAGCTGGACGCCCAGGGCGCCAATTTTTCAGGATGTTCCCAAAATGTTTTCGAAAACTGTTTTCGCTATATCTTTTGACTCGGATATCCGTTTTAAACGTTTCAAAAAGTGTTGGGAAGCTTTTTCAGTGGTCTATCTGTGTGTCCCATTTTTGAAAATAAAAACTTATAATTCCGGTGGTCGCTGCTGTGACATTGAAAAGATGTTTTGGTGTCTTTAAAAATCCCCTTTGAGTATAACCAGTGGTTTCAACGTTTTAGTGTTAAAAGTGATGATTTTGACGATGATGCCCTTAGTGGCTAGTTAAATGACCTTTTTGCCCTTAGCGGCCAATATTGTTGATAATGATGTGTAAATGACGATGATGCCCTTAGTGGCTAGTTAAATGACCTTTTTGCCCTTAGCGGCCAATATTGTTGATAATGATGTGTAAATGACGATGATGCCCTTAGTGGCTAGTTGAATGACCGTTTTGCCCTTAGTGGCCAATGTTGTTGATATTGAGGTGTAAATGACGATGATGCCCTTGGTGGCTAGTAAATTGACATTTTTGCCCTCAGGGGCTATTGTTTGAGTTGTTGATGTTTATGAATAAGTGACGATGAAAACCCAGTGACGTTTTGAGGCCCAAAAGGCTAAGTGATGTTAAGGCCTAAAAGGCTAAGTGATGTTGTTGTGTGTAAATTGTGAATTGACAGCTGCTGTGCCTCTTATTTGGCAAATTGGTAAGTGACGGGTTACATAGTTGACCGTGATTGTGTGACTTGTGTGTGATGCATGTTATAGTGTCTCATGCATCCCATGTGCATAAACCCAGTGACGTTTTGAGGCCCAAAAGGCTAAGTGACGATGAGGCCATAATGGCTAAGCGACGTTTGTGATGAGTTAATGTAGTGATGTAATTGATGATTGATTGGGGGCAAAAGCTGTCGAAATTAGAGGTGACTCTGAATTAGTTGTGAGGCAATTAACTAAAGAATATAAATGCATTAAAGAAAATTTGATAATGTATTTTGTCACTGCCAATACGTTGTTGAAACATTTCTACTATGTTAACATCAAACATGTGCCTCGATCTGACAACCAAGAGGCCAATGATTTGGCACAAATTGCTTCAGGCTATAAAGTTTCTAAAGAGAAACTAGAAAGATTAATAGAGATAAAAGAAAAACTCATTTTGACAGAATACGCTTCGACTGAATTGTCAACGCCAAAACCTGGGGGGGCAGAAGAAATATTATCACCTCCAATCAGCGAAGGAAATTGGCACAATTTTCAATATGTCGAAATTTTTGCCATTGACATTATGTCGAATGATGATTGGCGAAAGCAAATTGTCGAATACTTGGAAAATCCAACTGGAGCAACAAATAGAAAAATCAAGTATAGGGCATTAAGCTACGTGATTATTGGAAACGAATTGTTCAAGAAAACTCCTGAAGGAGTTTTACTTAAATGTCTTAGTGAAAATGAGGCATATGTAGCAATATGCAATACTCATAGCGGAACCTGTGGGTCTCATCAAGTGGGTCACAAAATGAAATGGCTCCTATTTCGACAAGTGGTATACTGGCCAACTATGCTAAAAGATTGCATAGAATTTGCTAAAGGATGCCAGGAATGTCAAAAACACGCGGGGGTGCAACATGTACCTGCAAGTGAATTACATTCAATAATAAAACCTTGGCCTTTTGGGGTTCGGCCTTAGATATAATTGGTGAACTTAAGCCAACGTCGTCGAAAGGCCACCATTATATACTAGTGGGTATCGACTACTTCACTAAATGGGTCGAAGCTATTCCCTTAGCTAATGTAGACCAAGAGGCAATAATTAACTTTATTCAAAACCATATTTTATAAATGGTAGAATTTGCCTCTGAAAATGGATTTAAGTTATTAAGTTCGACACCATATTATGCTCAAGCAAATGGTCAAGTCGAAGCAGCCAATAAAATTATCGTTAATTTGATTAAAAAACATATTGAACAAAAACCCAAAAATTGGCACAAAACCCTTGATCAAGCATTATGGGCTTGTCGAAATTCTCCTAGAGAATCAATTAACACTACTCTATTTAGGCCCACCTTTGGGCATGATGCAGTATTGCCTGTCGAAATCTATCTACAGTCAACTAGAATTCAAAGGCAACTCGAGATCCCATCAGATCAGTATTGGGACATGATTTTAGATGAATTGGTTGAGTTAGATGAAGAAAGGTTATTTGCATTAGATATCCTTACAAGGAAAAAGGAGAGTAGCTAAAGCCTACAACAAAAAGGTTAAATCAAAAACTTTTGTCCTAGGAGACTTAGTGTGGAAAGTTATCCTACCTATGGACAGAAAAGATAGAGCCTTAGGTAAATGGTCACCAAATTGGGAAGGACCATTCAAAATTGCACAAATGTTTTCGAACGGTGCTTATGAAGTCGAAGAGCTAAGCGCTGATAATCGAATTTTGCGTATAAATGGCAAATACTTAAAAAGATATACGCCAATGTTGCAAGAAATTAAAATAACGCAAGATTAAGATAAAATGAGGGAACATAAACATGGCATGATCATTAATTCGAATGCCAAAACATATTGTCGAAATACAAATTGAGTAAAATGCTGTTAGAGTCCAAATCGAAAATTAAATTACAAAGGTAACTTTAAGCCTCTCAAAGGCTGCTCTGGCATGCCTCAATCTAGCATTTAAGAGGGATTCATCGTCAGTTAGCCTCTTAACTGCCTCATCGTGTTTCTGGACCCTCTCCAAGTGTTCAATAGCCAAGGTTGCGTCAGATCGAAGTGCAATCTCTAAAGGAATCGAAGATCTCTGTTGAACAGAAATTTTCTTCTTTTATTCTGCTTCAATCTTCGACTGCAACTCCCTGATTTGATCCTGGTATGTTGAAATGTTCGCATCACAGTCAGCTATCTCCTTAGAATCAATTGCTGCTTGAATTTCCAGTTTCGAAATCTTGCTTTTTCAGAAACTCAAGCTCACGCTCCTTGTTCACAACAGTGCTCTTCCTCTTCTTTATATCTCTAGAAATCTGCTCCAGTAAAGGCTCAAATTCGACAATGAAGCCTAAAAAAGAGTCACTAGAGCCAGAATTGTTAAGTTTGTTGAGCAGAGATTTGAGTTTGTAAGAGAGCATATGATCTGCTTCGATAGCCTTGAACAGATCTACCTCAAAGAGGGCTGCTCGAAGTTCTCGAATCATTTCTTCTTTAGGACCTCCAGAGGAATCGCTAACAGAGGCAGTCGAAACACTTGGCTTACTCTCTGTCGAGGATAAACCGCTCACCATTTGCTTGAAAGCCTCAAGAGGGTCTTTACTTTTTAGATCCGAAAGCTCCTGTTCTTGAGGGCTCAAAGTGGTGTCATGTGTCGAAGGCATAGAGCGTGGAGGATTAGCTGCCTCAGGAGATTCACTTTTCCCCTCATTGTTACTGTCATCTTCACCGTCCTCCTCGTTGTATCCTTGTTCCTCCATGTTCGGAGAGGAAGATATACTAATCTCAGCTGCACCTTGGCCAGCATCAGGACTTTCATCGGCATCCATAGCAGTGTGCTCTTGGCCATGATCAGAAACTTCCTTTGCAGCTTCAGCAGGAAGGATTGTTTCGACCAGTGGTTTATCTTCGACAGCGTTAAGAGGTAATTTCTGATTTGGCTTTTTTCCTTCGACACCTTCTCCAGCAACAGGCATCTTCGAAGGGGATTGAGTAGAGGTAGGCGTGGCTTGCCTTATTTGAGCTTCAGGGTTGAGAGTTTTAGCACCCTGATAATGGAGCTAAGTGAGTGTCACCACAGATAGATAAAACACCTGAAATGGAAATAAGTTTCGATCAACTACCCGGGTTTTGGTATCTTCGACACGAGAATGAGCACTATCAGGCTTTTTGAGAGCCTTCTTCGGTACCGCCTCTAGAGAAATTGGAGCTATTTCTGTGGGCTCTCTCTTTTGCTTTTTCCATTGCCTTTCGACAGAGGGAGATTGAGGAATAACTCTAGAAGCTTCCTGAGAGTTTTTCTTTTTCTTCTCCCTCTCCACTTCAGAAATTTGAATTTTGACAGGTTTCTTTCTGGTCAATGGCACCTCATCAGACTGAAAATGCAACACTCATATGAGCAGAAGCAATAAAGAAAAAGCATAAACATAATTAAGCAAGAAGTTAAAGAGCTTCGACCTCCGAGTCGCTCACGAGGGACGTGTTGACCTTCCTTGCCTTTTTTGGATTGATGGTTAGGGATCTGCTTGGTCTCTTTCGATTCTGCAAAAATAAGAGCTAAATCAGTCATTGGTAATAATGGAGTGATACAAAGGAAAAAACGAAGGGTACTTACTTTTTGTTTTTCTTCCTGAGGAGTTTGGTCTTTCTTCGACGAAGTTTCAATGCTTTTCTCCTTCGCCTTTGTTGTTTGATCGCCTGTCGAATCAGACACGATAGGAACAGCTACGGATATTCGACAAAACATGTAAGCACAAATCATGCACAAGAGAGAAATTAAATTCTTCTAAGAGTTTGATACATCACCTTCTCTGATAATAGATGTGACTCGAACATGTCGAATGTCCAAATGAAGATGACCTTCAAATGTGTGTAAGGTACACTTAGTCGGAACTATTTTCTCAGCTGTCTTATTCGAAAGAAAATTGTAAAGTGCCCCAATCGAAGCACAGATAAACCATGGTGGGAGTGGTGGTGAAAATGCCAAAGCCAATGGACTAGTTGGCAAAGGCGGAAATTTGAGTTTGTTGTGTGCCAAAGCAAAAGAATACCTATCGGTCACATAAGAGGGAAAGACCATTGTTGGAATTTTTTCGATATATTTGTCTTTTAAAACTTTTGCAGCCCGAGAAACAGTTCGACTAAGTTCATTTGGGTCATACACAGTTTCGAAGTATTTTTGAAATGCTCAAATTTCTTGAATATGTGTACCTTTCGACTTGGTCGTCTTTATCTGCGAAGAAGGAAAAGCAGAAATTAGACTTGGCAGCAAAGTAGTCTCTTCGACACCAGCGAATTTTCTGGTGATATAATCCTTCCACCACTTAGAAAACTCTTTGGTACAAGAGTAAAATGGGTCGAAAGGAATAGGCTTGAAGATGATAGAGCCTGGGATAAACCAGTCAAGACACTCTCTCCATGCTTCTTCGTTCCTTGGAGGTATTATTTCTTTCTTCGACCTGAAGAAACGACCGGGTCGAAGTTGGCATAACCCAAATTTCCTTGCTAATAAGATAGGGTGATAGGAGTATACGCCATATGAAGCTGCAGATTTCCCAAGAGAAATACTGGCTGACAAGAACTTGGGAGTTAAAAAAGCTTCCCAAATTTGGTTAGTTTCCTCCTCGTCGACAGAAGTAGTCGCAGGAAACTCTCTGGTGAACCAAGATGGTCCATAAGTCCTCTCGGCAAAAGCTGCCATTGAAGGAATAAAATCAACACAATCCAAGAACATAGTGAAGGACTGAGAAAACAAATCTTGAGTAGACACTGCTATCTCTCTGGGCCTCAGAGCAGCAAGTCTTTCACCTTCGACCCCCCTGTTTTCGACCATGCTAGCATAGTCATCAGGGACGTACATTTGCAGCTTCGACTCAAAAGTGGCAAGAAGCCACAATTGACATAACCAGATTGGTCCAGAGACCAAAAATTTCTCCTCTGGTCGAAGTCCTTTTGGGGCAAGAACTCCTTGTATCAGGCTGTCGTAAAGAGACCCTAAAATGAGGGTGGCCAAATTTATCTCTCGACATTCATGCAATTGAATGGCCAAGGGAATATACATCTTGGCCACTTGGAGTGAAGAAGAGCAAAATACATAAAGAAAAAGCCAGAAGGCAAGAAAAGCGATGTGTTCCTCATCAGAAACATCATGAGAATCAGCAACATGGTTGTCTTCAATGTACCCTTTAGAGGTGGCACGCTTGAAGTCGAACTCATGTTGGTCGCCAGTGGTAGCCGGGTCAAAAACCTCCCCTAATGGCTTCAAACCCGTGATAGCAGTCACCTCAAGTAAAGTGGGGGCAAGCATGCCACACTTCAAGTGAAGGCTATTGGTGGTAAGCTCCCAGAAATGCAGAGCTGCGATGAGCATTGGTCTTTGGTATTTAGGCCCATATCTTGACAATTGAATCAGGTCGAAGATTCCCTGATTTTTCCAAATGTCTCCCTTTTCGACTCTACTTTATTGAGCCAGTCGAGATAAGGCATGTTCTTTTCTACTGGTGGAGAAGATCTAAAAACCCTATTTGGGTTGCCCATGAAATCCATTATGTATGGACCCTCTCCAAAGACCCTAGGGCTATACTTGTGATAGCTAGGGAATACCTCCTTAACTTTGGTTGAATCATCTTCAGGGACAGGAAGAGGGCCCAAGAACGCATACTTTAAAGGTTTAGGGGAGGGGATTAGTACCTGAGACTGATAAATCAAGGTTTCCTCTCTGCTTAGAACCGATTCGGACACCAGAACTTGTTTCGCAGGAGCAACAGTAGAAGAAACGATCTTGGAAGAAGATGCCTTTGTTGTACGAATAGAGTTTACAGAGAATTCAAAGGCAATTCGAGATCCCATCAGATCAGTATTGGGACATGATTTTAGATGAATTGGTTGAGTTAGATGAAGAAAGGTTATTTGCATTAGATATCCTTACAAGGAAAAGGGAGAGAGTAGCTAAAGCCTACAACAAAAAGGTTAAATCAAAAACTTTTGTCCTAGGAGACTTAGTGTGGAAAGTTATCCTACCTATGGACAGAAAAGATAGAGCCTTAGGTAAATGGTCACCAAATTGGGAAGGACCATTCAAAATTGCACAAATGTTTTCGAACGGTGCTTATGAAGTCGAAGAGCTAAGCGCTGATAATCGAATTTTGCGTATAAATGGAAATTAAAATAACGCAAGATTAAGATAAAATGAGGGAACATAAACATGGCATGATCATTAATTCGAATGACAAAACATATTGTCGAAATACAAATTGAGTAAAATGCTGTCAGAGTCCAAATCGAAAAATAAATTACAAAGGTAACTTTAAGCCTCTCAAAGCCTGCTCTGGCATACCTCAATCTAGCATTTAAGAGGGATTCATCCTCAGTTAGCCTCTTAACTGCCTCATCGTGTTTCTGGACCCTCTCCAAGTGTTCAATAGCCAAGGTTGCCTCAAATCGAAGTGCAATCTCTAAAGGAATCGAATATCTCTGTTGGACAGAAATTTTCTTCTTTTCTTCTGCTTCAATCTTCGACTGCAACTCCCTGATTTGATCCTGGTATGTTGAAATGTTCGCATCACAGTCAGCTATCTCCTTAGAATCAATTGCTGCTTGAATTTCCAGTTTCGAAATCTTGCTTTTTCTGAGGCTTCGACAGCGGCACTTTCTTCTTTCAGAAACTCAAGCTCACGCTCCTTGTTCACAACAGTGCTCTTCCTCTTCTTTATATCTCTAGAAATCTGCTCGCGTAAAGGCTCAAATTCGATAATGAAGCCTAAAAAAGAGTCCCTAGAGCCAGAATTGTTAAGTTTGTTGAGCAGAGATTTGAGTTTGTAAGAGAGCATATGATCTGCTTTGATAGCCTTGAACAGATCTACCTCAAAGAGGGCTGCTCGAAGTTCTCGAATCATTTTTTCTTTAGGACCTCCAGAGGAATCGCTAACAGAGGCAGTCGAAACACTTGGCTTACTCTCTGTCGAGGATAAACCACTCACCATTTGCTTGAAAGCCTCAAGAAGGTCTTTACTTTTTAGATCCGAAAGCTCCTGTTCATGAGGGCGCAAAGTGGTGTCATGTGTCGAAGGCATAGAGCGTGGAGGATTAGCTGCCTCAGGAGATTCACTTTTCCCCTCATTGTTACTGTCATCTTCACCCTCCTCCTCGTTGTATCCTTGTTCCTCCATGTTTGGAGAGGAAGATATACTAATCTCAGCTGCACCTTGGCCAGCATCAGGACTTTCATCGGATCCATAGCAGTGTGCTCTTGGCCATGATCAGAAACTTCCTTTGCAGCTTCAGCAGGAAGGGTTGTTTCGACCAGTGGTTTATCTTCGACAGCGCTAAGAGGTAATTTCTGATTTGGCTTTTTTCCTTCGACACCTTCTCCAGCAACAGGAATCTTCGAAGGGGATTGAGTAGAGGTAGGCGTGGCTTGCCTTATTTGAGCTTCAGGGTTGAGAGTTTTAGCACCCTGATAATGGAGCTAAGTGAGTGTCACCACAGATAGATAAAACACCTGAAATGGAAATAAGTTTCGATCAACTACCCGGGTTTTGGTATCTTCGACACGAGAATGAGCACTATCAGGCTTTTTGAGAGCCTTCTTCGGTACCGCCTCTAGAGAAATTGGAGCTATTTCTGTGGGCTCTCTCTTTTGCTTTTTCCGCTGCCTTTCGACAGAGGGAGATTGAGGAATAACTCTAGAAGCTTCCTGAGAGTTTTTCTTTTTCTTCTCCCTCTCCACTTCAGAAATTTGAATCTTGACAGGTTTCTTTCTGGTCAATGGCACCTCATCAGACTGAAAATGCAACACTCATATGAGCAGAAGCAATAAAGAAAAAGCATAAACATAATTAAGCAAGAAGTTAAAGAGCTTCGACCTCCGAGTCGCTCACGAGGAACGTGTTGACCTTCCTTGCCTTTTTTGGATTGATGGTTAGGGATCTGCTTGGTCTCTTTCGATTCTGCAAAAATAAGAGCTAAATCAGTCATTGGAAATAATGGAGTGATACAAAGGAAAAAACGAAGGGTACTTACTTTTTGTTTTTCTTCCGGAGGAGTTTGGTCTTTCTTCGACGAAGTTTCAATGCTTTTCTCCTTCGCCTTTGTTGTTTGATCGCCTGTCGAATCAGACACGATAGGAACAGCTACGGATATTCGACAAAACATGTAAGCACAAATCATGCACAAGAGAGAAATTAAATTCTTCTAAGAGTTTGATACATCACCTTCTCTGATAATAGATGGGACTCGAACATGTCGAATGTCCAAATGAAGATGACCTTCAAATGTGTGTAAGGTACACTTAGTCGGAACTATTTTCTCAGCTGTCTTATTCGAAAGAAAATTGTAAAGTGCCCCAATCGAAGCACAGATAAACCATGGTGGGAGTGGTGGTGAAAATGCCAAACCCAATGGACTAGTTGGCAAAGGCGGAAATTTGAGTTTGTTGTGTGCCAAAGCAAAAGAATACCTATCGGTCACATAAGAGGGAAAGACCATTGTTGGAATTTTTTCGATATATTTGTCTTTTAAAACTTTTGCAACCCGAGAAACTGTTCGACTAAGTTCATTTGGGTCATACACAGTTTCGAAGTATTTTTGAAATGCTCAAATTTCTTGAATATGTGTACCTTTCGACTTGGTCGTCTTTATCTGCGAAGAAGGAAAAGCAGAAATTAGACTTGGCAGCAAAGTAGTCTCTTCGACACCAGCGAATTTTCTGGTGATATAATCCTTCCACCACTTAGAAAACTCTTTGGTACAAGAGTAAAATGGGTCGAAAGGAATAGGCTTGAAGATGATAGAGCCTGGGATAAACCAGTCAAGACACTCTCTCCATGCTTCTTCGTTCCTTGGAGGTATTATTTCTTTCTTCGACCTGAAGAAACGACCGGGTCGAAGTTGGCATAACCCAAATTGCCTTGCTAATAAGATAGGGTGATAGGAGTATACGCCATATGAAGCTGCAGATTTCCCAAGAGAAATACTGGCTGACAAGAACTTGGGAGTTAAAAAAGCTTCCCAAATTTGGTTAGTTTCCTCCTCGTCGACAGAAGTAGTCGCAGGAAACTCTCTGGTGAACCAAGATGGTCCATAAGTCCTCTCGGCAAAAGCTGCCATTGAAGGAATAAAATCAACACAATCCAAGAACATAGTGAAGGACTGAGAAAACAAATCTTGAGTAGACACTGCTATCTCTCTGGGCCTCAGAGCAGCAAGTCTTTCACCTTCGACCCCCCTGTTTTCGACCATGCTAGCATAGTCATCAGGGACGTACATTTGCAGCTTCGACTCAAAAGTGGCAAGAAGCCACAATTGACATAACCAGATTGGTCCAGAGACCAAAAATTTCTCCTCTGGTCGAAGTCCTTTTGGGGCAAGAACTCCTTGTATCAGGCTGTCGTAAAGAGACCCTAAAATGAGGGTGGCCAAATTTATCTCTCGACATTCATGCAATTGAATGGCCAAGGGAATATACATCTTGGCCACTTGGAGTGAAGAAGAGCAAAATACATAAAGAAAAAGCCAGAAGGCAAGAAAAGCGATGTGTTCCTCATCAGAAACATCATCACAATCAGTAACATGGTTGTCTTCAATGTACCCCTTAGAGGTGGCACGCTTGAAGTCGAACTCATGTTGGTCACCAGTGGTAGCCGGGTAAAAAACCTCCCCTAATGGCTTCAAACCCGTGATAGCAGCCACGTCAAGTAAAGTGGGGGCAAGCATGCCACACTTCAAGTAAAGGCTATTGGTGGTAAGCTCCCAGAAATGCAGAGCTGCGATGAGCATTGGGCTTTGGTATTTAGGCCCATATCTTGACAATTGAATCAGGTCGAAGATTCCCTGATTTTTCCAAATGTCCCCCTTTTCGACTCTACTTTATTGAGCCAATCGAGATAAGGCTTGTTCTTTTCAACTGGTGGAGAAGATCTAAAAACCCTATTTGGGTTGCCCATGAAATCCATTATGTATGGACCCTCTCCAAAGACCCTAGGGCTATACTTGTGATAGCTAGGGAATACCTCCTTAACTTTGGTTAAATCATCGTCAGGGACAGGAAGAGTGCCCAAGAACGCATACTTTAAAGGTTTAGGGGAGGGGATTAGTACCTGAGACTGATAAATCAAGGTTTCCTCTCTGCTTAGAACCGATTCGGACACCAAAATTTGTTTCGCAGGAGCAACAGTAGAAGAAACGATCTTGGAAGAAGATGCCTTTGTTGTAGGAATAGATCTTACAGAGAAAATGGAGTCTTCGTAGGTGTGTTCTGTAGCGAGTACTGGAAAAGCAGAAGAGAACAGAGGATTCGCAGAGAAGAGGATAATGGGTATTCGCAGGAGAAAAGTGGAAAAAGATGAAGATTCTGGAGAAAAAAGAAAATGGTGGAGCACGGTTACCTTTTATAGCCGTTCTGGCCGAATTTTAAATTGAAACGAATTAAGGAACGTGGGTACCCACAACGTTAGTTGGGAAACGTGGGATCATGGAAGATCCCAACAGTTACTTTTCACGCGTGGCGTGACATCAGTGGGGGAAAGCGACAGCAAACTGTCGATTGGCACAGAAACATCTCCTCATACTCTGAGAGAAGATATTAAATGATGTGATAAAGATTTGGTACAGAGTAGTCAAAAGACACTTCAAAAAGTCATTCTCTATCTCCGTTCAAGACTCAGTCGAAAAAGTCTTTTTGGGGGGCAATTTGTTAGCCTGCATTTTCGACAGGCTAAACTTAAATGCAGTCAACGAGGTTTGACTTGGTGGATTTAAGAAGAGAAACTACCATTTCAACAGCAAGAAGCTGCAAATAGGGAGAATCAGCGTAGCGCATAACTTAGCGAAATTTGGAAAGCTGAAGCCAGCGGTTCGACAAGAAGGAGAATAATGTCCAGATAACAGGTCAAGTCAAAGAGCGCTGTCGAAAGGGACAACAGCAGTTTGGTCGAAAGATAGAACGGTTACCTGGTCAAAATAGCAGTTATTTATTTTGAAAACCGTTGTACGGTTATTGTTTCTCTCTTTTAGTATAAATAGAAGTTTCTACGTAGAATTCAAGGTCGCGAATCATTTCTACAAAGTTCTGAAAACACTCCTACTTCCGCATATCAGAGAAAAGCGAGTCAAATCACGAACAATGTATGGTCCTGCGTACCAACTTTAAATTCAATGCAATGTCTTTACCATTCCCTTAAGATTCCTGCAATTTACTTGCTTTTGATCTTCTTTTCTTTGTTTCTTAGCGATTCCTGCACTTTATTGCACTTGGTCTTATTTTCCTTATTTGTTTAAGTTTCTGAAACCCTTCACGTTTCTGCACTTCTTCTTAAACAGTTTTCTACTTCACTCACCATTTCGTTATCGTTTTTTCATTCATTAAACGGTTATCACCATCGCTTTCAAACAAACCGTAAGAACCTTAACTATTTTCAATAAAGACTTTAACACAAATGTTCTGAGATGTTTCTAGTTGGTCTCGCAAGCAACACACACGTGTAACTAGCGGTGTTTACCAAAAACCACGGTAAACACACTGTTAGCCACGTCAGTATTTTTTGTATGCTTTTTTTGATGAAAAATTGACCGAGAAGCTTAACCGCAAACGCTTAATATTTACAAGGGTCATTTTAAAAAAATATTGCAGGGGCTTAAATGGATTTTGGCCATATTTGCAGGGGCTTAACATATATTTAAGCGTAATAATATTAATTTGCAGGGAGTTATTTAAGAAAACGCTATATTTGAAAAAACGCTATATTTTGTAGGGACTTATTTAAAAAAAAACGCTATATTTGCAGGGACGAAAAGCATATTTAAACCTAAAATCTAATATACATTAAAAGAGTACCATAAATAAACGTGGCATGTTTTTTTATAAGCAATGTTAGTGGGTGTGGGGGAATGTTAGTTTCCGGGCTTTGAACCCGGGACCTCCTTCTTGCACTATTTTGATGCACTCCTTGTGTTTTTGTTTTGATGATCTGTCTTCTTTTTCATGATGCATTGTCATTTGGTGATCGTATTTTATCAAATTTCTTCCTTCGACTGATTTATGTTTATTTTTATTAATTCTTTTCGGCGCTTCTCAAGATCTCCAAATTAAATTCTCCCAATATATAACCAACTTTTTTTCCAATATATATGACCTTCAGCTTATTTTGACATTGATTTTCTATTGTGACAGTTCTACCATTCTTGAGTAGTTATGCAATTGATTTCCATTAGCATTTTATGATTTTGTTGACACGAAATAAAAAATTACAGGCTATGCAAGTCAGTGTAACTAATGTTAATTTTGTCCATTAGTTGCTTAGTCATGTAGCTGATTGATCTGTAGTATGTAATGGGAATTTAATAATTGGCAAAGAAAAGCCTTCTTTCCGTCCAAGCAAGTGTATGAAAAGTATGAAAAGTTTTGCAATTCTAAAGGAATTTGATTACTTGCACTTTTGCCTTGCTTTGGGAGATGATCATGATAGTTATTTGTTGAATTGATGCTGCCACAACTAGGCCTGTGCAAAGATATATAACAACACTGGTACCCTTTAAATAGTGCCCGTATTGAATTGACAAAAGACTGATTGTAACATCCTCAAAATAATTAGGCGAATTATCTGAATGTTAACTCAATGAATTATTTTAGTACTTGATTAGAGTGATTATAGAGTGCTAAAGTTAATTATTTGGTTGTCTCAGGGTCGCTGACCAGATAACACGGAATAAGGGCAATATGGTCTTTGACCATATTACCCCTTAGTGAGATATTGATGAAGTGAAAAGAAAAGAAAGAAAGGAAAAGAAAGAGGAGAAGTCGTGAAAGAAGAGAAAAGGAAGAAGAAGAAGAAGACCTATCACCCCCAAGCTCCCAAACTCAATCATCTTTATCATCTCCCCTCCATTGCCAAAACCCCCAAAGCTTGGTGAGTTTTCATCCATTTTTCCCCAAGTTATGGAGCTATGAATTTTAGGGGTTTTGAGGGAGAAAATTGTTGAAATCTTGGATTGAATGTTGATATTGATGATTTAATCTTGTATAGGGTCGAAGCCAAGGAAGGTTGAACGCGTTTGAAAGCTCGAATCGAAGTTGAAAGCGGATTGGTGATTTTCGGTTCTCGTTTGGAGATTTTGAAGTCTCGGTGATATCAGCTCTCGCTTCAAGGGTGAGTTTTACTCAAGTTTAGGATTGTGTCGCGTTGAAATGAAATTTCTGGTGATTGAGTTCGAGAGATTTTGAGTCGAAAACCGTTATTTCGAAATATATCGTATTTTGGTAAAATTCGTTTAGATTGACTTTTTGATTGGATTGATTGATTGTGTGGCTTTGATTGGGTCTGTTTTGTTGGTTATTTGATCTGTTTTCGATCAGAACGAGAATCGGAATTGAGCGGAATAGCGGATTTCGCGAAAAATCGCAAAATCTGCACTAGGCAGGTCCCCATCGCGTCGCGACCCGCAGGGCATCGCGTCGCGAACTTGTGTGTTTTCGCAACGCAAATGTTTCTGACTCTTTTCACGTCGCGACACCAGCAGTTCACGTCGCGACGGTTTTCAGATTTTCAGCAACTGAACACTGTTTTTGTTTTCGCGATAACTTTTGATCCGGGAACCCGATTGAGGTGTTCTAAGATGCGTTTGAAAGCTTATTCAGAGGCCTAACTGAATATTCTAATTTTAAGGTAAAAATGAACTGTTTGGAGTTGTAAATTGTGTTGGAAAAGCGGTAAATTAGTACCCGAGAGAGAACTTAATCTTTTGTTAATTGAAACTGAATGTTCGAGTATTGGTATGAATGTAAACGGACTTTGAGTCCATATGATTGTAGATATATGTTTATATATCGAGTTGGGTGACGACCCATTATTCTAACATACTAGGAGGGGCAGTCATGATCCCCTACCCTAGGCTCTGAGGCCAATAGCGGAACTGTTATTGGTAAGGGGTTCGACGGGTTCTGCATTAATGCAGTCGGGGGTGTGTTAAAAAGTATTGTGTGACGTTCACCGGGTTCTGCATTAGTGTAGTCGGTGGTACGGTACCATGGTTATGTAGGCTCCGAGGCCAATAGTGGAACTATTATTGGTAAGGGGTTTGCCGGGTTCTGCATTGGTGCAGTCGGTTTCTACTGAGTATAAAAGAATTCATAAATGAACCGAGAGTTTTAGTAGGGGTCTCGGTAGAAATCACTGAGATTGTATCTCATTGTTTAAATGTTGTTGTTTTACAGAGACACAGGGACAACTCGGGCGTTGGCTAATGACTTAGTTTCATTTTGTTTAAGTTTATGTAGCCCTCTGTCATCTGTGTAGTTTGACACTATGACATTAGTGTTATGTTTATTTTTCATTCCGCTTTCTTGTATGACACTGACTACCTTAGTTGCTGATAGTTTATGGTCTGAGAACCGTATGGTCTTGATTGTGTATAAGATGGCTATGTTATGTTTCAGCAAAAATTGTATAGTAGTATTCAGTGTCTGAGCAGGAAATATTATCTCTGATGTATTATGGTTGTGCACTTGGGTATATTTTTAAAATAAAAAAAATACCGAGGTGTTACAGGTTGTATTAGAGCGGTTCGACCTAGTTGGACTTAGCTATTAGAGTCTTTTACTTCCTTCGGTCGTGATTTTCTTAGTATGCTATTAGACATTGAGCTTGATCAACTTAATACTTTGTGCATATTTTGCAGAATTATGGCCAGAAGTGGTAGAGGAGTTCCTCCCCCTGCTGATCCACATTTTGACTGGATGCAAAATGTGATCGAGAACCAACAGAAAATGATGCAAGACATGATGCTTATGCATCAGCAGCAACAGATCCAACAGCAAAATGCTTAGCAGCAGCAAGCTCAAGAGCCACAAGTGAACCCAAGGAGAATCTTCACAGAATTCCTGAAAATGAAACCCTCCGAGTTCAGAGGTGGGCCTGATGTCATGAAAGCACAACATTGGCTGGATGACATTGAAAAGATTTTTCTCACAATGCAAGTTACAGATGAAGATAAGTTGAGATTGGCATCCCATATGCTGAAGGGAGAGGCCAATAACTGGTGGACAAATGCTAGGGCCATGATGGAGACAATGGAAACTCCCCAGACTTGGGAGAATTTCCGAACATCATTTCTGGAACAATTATTTCCCACGGCTATGAGGTTTGATAAAGAGAATGAGTTTTTAGCTCTCACACAAGGAGGCTTGACCGTGGGCCAATACACGGCTAAATTTGAAGAGTTGTATCAATTCTTCGGTTTAGTCGGATATGCTCCCAACGACCGATGGAAAACTGACAGGTACAAGTATGGGCTGAGAGAGGATATTGCACAAAGCCTAAGTTCTTTTCCGAGGACCAACTATGCAGCCATGGTTCAACAAGCCTATATTGCCGAAAGTGATTTGTCAAGATTGTATGCAAGCAGGAAGTCGTTCCATCAGAATAAGAGGAGTGCTGGGCCATCTAGTTCTCAATTTGGCCCCAAGCATGATTCGGGCAAAGGAGGTAATTATAAAGGGAAGCAGACGCAATCTTCCGATTCTCCAAGGGTCCCCAAGTGTAGTAATTGTGGGAAGCATCATTTCGGCGATTGTCAGCAAAGATCTAATCAGTGCTATGTCTGTAATGGAGAGGGCCATCATGCAAAGGAGTGCCCAACAAAGAAGAACTTCCAAAGAGCACCAAATGCTCCTGGTCAGGGATGAATCAACACATTGGATGCTCGAACCATCACACCTACTGATAATCTTCTGAGGGGTACAGGATCTCTTTTTAATAACTCAGTCAATATTTTATATGATTCCGGTGCAACTCACTGTTTTATATCACAAACGTGTATGGATCGGTTGGGACTAGCATTGTCTGAGCTATCCGAACCGATAACTATTTTAACTGCTACCAAGGGTCGTGTCCAGACCCAATCATTGTGTGAAAATTTCCTACTTGTCATAGGGGACAGACAATTTGTTGTGAAATTTATTTGCCAGCCTATGAGAAGTATGGACATTGTTCTAGGTATGAATTGGATGGCTGAAAATCATGTAACAATCAACTGTGCCGATCAAACCATTAGCTTCGCCTCCGAATCCGTAGGATTGACACAGGCAGATTCTGAAGCAACGATCTCTTACACCGAAGCCAGCCAGTCATTATTCCAAGGTGCGGAAGCTATTCTTATTATGTTGTCTGCATCTACTGAAACGGGTTTAGATTTGTCATCTGTGCAAGTGGTAAATGAATTTCTAGATGTCTTTCCAGAAGAAGTTTCATCCTTACCTCCTGACCGAGAGGTAGAATTCTCAATAGAATTGATTCCTGGTACAGGATCAATATCTATTGCTCCTTATAGAATGTCTCCTTTAGAATTGAAGGAATTGAAGTCTCAACTTGAAGAATTGATCTCAAAGAGGTTCATTCGACCGAGCGCTTCTCCATGGGGTGCTCCGGTGTTGCTAGTTAAGAAGAAGGACGGAAGCATGAGATTGTGTATTGACTACCGTCAACTCAACAAGGTGACAATTAAGAAAAAATATCCATTGCCAAGGATAGACGATTTGATTGACCAACTTCGAGGTGCCGTGGTATTTTCAAAAATTGATCTGAGGTCGAGCTATCATCAAATAAAGGTACGAGCCTTAGATATTCCGAAGACAGCTTTACGTACGAGATATGGACATTACGAGTTCATAGTAATGCCCTTCGGTTTGACTAATGCTCCAGCAGTATTCATGGATTACATGAACCGAGTTTTCCACACTTACCTAGACCAATTTGTTGTAGTCTTCATTGATGATATCTTGGTGTACTCTAAGACCATTGAGGATCATGTTCAACATCTTCGCATTGTTCTGAATGTACTCCGAGAGAAGAAATTGTATGCAAAGTCGTCGAAGTGTGACTTCTGGATGCCTGAAGTGAAGTTTTTGGGACATGTAATTTCCCAAACGGGGGTTGCGATAGATCCCAGTAAGGTGGAAGCGGTGTTGAACTGGGAATGACCAACATCAGTCACAGAAATAAGAAGTTTCTTGGGTCTAGCTGGTTACTACAGGAGGTTTATTCAAGGATTTTCACAATTGGTTCTTCCACTTACTCAGTTAACTCGTAAGGCCCAACTGTTTATATGGGATGCCGATTGTGTGGAATGTTTTCAAGAGTTGAAGGTTAGGTTGACTTCTGCTCCAATCCTAA
The DNA here is from genome assembly GCA_039519185.1 of Astragalus membranaceus. NCBI lineage: Eukaryota > Viridiplantae > Streptophyta > Magnoliopsida > Fabales > Fabaceae > Astragalus > Astragalus membranaceus. The sequence goes on along the minus strand of CM076848.1, from coordinate 107,152,095 downwards.
TTCTTCCAGATCCGTCCTTGGAATTCCAAATTTACAGCGATGCTTCTGGAAAGGGTTTGGGATGTGTTCTCATGCAGAACCAACAAGTTGTAGCATATGCCTCCAGGCAATTGAAGACTCATGAAGTGAATTATCCGACTCATGATTTGGAGTTGGCAGCGATTGTGTATGCACTGAAGATTTGGAGACATTACCTGTATGGGTCTCGTTTCGAAGTCTTTAGTGATCATAAAAGTTTGAAATACCTATTTGATCAGAAGGAGTTGAATAACAGGCAGAGAAGATGGGTGGAGTTTCTGAAAGATTATGACTTCGAATTGAAGTATCACCGGGACATCATTATTACCGATTACATCAAAAGGTTTTACTTCAGCTCACGACACCAATTAGGACACCAAAAAGGGTTTTAAACATCGAAATAGTTTTAGAACGCCAACAACAACGACCAACGGGGACAGCCACTTGAGGCGCCCAGAAACTGTCAGAAAGATAATAATTTTGACCATAAAACAGAACACACAGGTAGAAAACTGAATAAGCTTCGCAACGCACTTTGAAACACTTAAAACGGACACCCGAGTCAAAAGATATGTCAAAAACAAAACTGGGAAAAATTTGGCAACATCCTGAAAATGGCTCCCAAGAGCTGGGCGCCTAGCAGGGAACACTGGCGCAGCCACAGAAACTGGCGCAGTAACACAAACTGGCGCAGGAAAGGGATCCTGGCACCCATAGGGGATCCTGGCGCCCAGCAAGACAGCAACACAGAAAAACTAGCGCAGGCAGAACTGGCGCCCAGGGGAGGGGATCCCAGTGACATTTCAGAATACGCAACTTAGCAACCAAAACTCAGCACCAATGACATCCAAGCAACATAACTACACGGAAACACAACTTAGGAACGCAACACGGGCAGCCAAAATTAGGCGCCCTTGGCGCCCAGGCACAGGGAACCTGGCGCCCAGGCCAGACACAGACAGCAAAACTGGCGCTGGGCAGCAACACTGGTGCCCAGGCGCCCCCCTGCGCCAACAACCAGCGCAACACAGCAGACAACAGCGCCCATGGCGCCCAGACAGCAACAATAACGCATGACAATGGCAACAACAATGGCGCCTAAGGCGCCTAGGACTTGAACAACAACATCACAAAAATTACCAACATCTCATATGCGACCAAGACAACATCAAAAACACCAATTTCATGACAACCATCATCAAAACGCCAATTCGATAGTAATCATCAATCAAACAACAATTTTGCAATAAACATCAATCAAGACATCAATTCGTAATATCCATAAATCAAGCATTTCAATCAACTACAAATCAAGCAATTACATATTATCATGGCAACATGGGTCTAAGCCCCTACCGTAATACCCATCATAGACCCAATTATAGAGGAAGATGAGACCCACCCTTACCTTAATTCGTAGGAATAGAAGACCCCGGAGAGAAAGTCACCAACAGAACACAGCAACACAGCTCCTCCCTGCTCCCTTGACTTTTGCGAAATTCTCCTCTTCCTCTTCTCCCTTGAGATCGCCGCACCCCTCTTCTCACTCTCTCCTCTTCGCAATTTCTTTCTTTTCTTTTTGCAAAAATGAGCCAAAACCCTAAATTTTGGGCTTAAGTATGCGCCTAGCTTAAGCCCGATTACTAACGCCATCACCTAAAACCCAATTACACCCCCCCCAATCCAACATTAATACAATTACACCAATTAAATAAGTAAATAAATAAATAAATAAATAAATAGTTGAATACCTAAATATTTAATTAAATAATTTAATTAAATATTTGGGCGTTACAACTCTACTTATTGTAAGAGATCAACCTTAAAATAAGATGGATGTAGTATAACACAAGACCCAAAATGATACGACACTTAAAAGCATAATAACTTACTCAAAAGATCATTATAAGTTTAGAACATCTCAACTAAAGCAATTTAGCTCATGTTACTCATTATATAATAGAGAGAATCTGTAAGGAACATGATAACATGAATCATATAAAAGATATCAATAGGGTAGAAGTTACACAAATTGATGTTCCTTTGCATGAATTCTGACAGGTGCAGAAGCACTGATTCCTTCGCCTATCTATGAAGAAGTGGAGGAAGAGGGTGTCAATTCCTTCCTCACCTTCTTACAACTAACTAGTAAATAAAATACAAGAATTGAAACTACTAAAATATAAGTAAAGTGTTTGATCTACATATTATCAAGTGAGATATGCGATGCTCTTCAAGTGAGAAGTGGGAGCCCTTTTTATAGCCTTGGAGATTTCGTTTGCTTGAGGGTTTGCTTGAAAACCAAGTTAACCTAAGGAGGTTTAACCATGGTTGCTTTTCTGATCTTTAGATAAGGAGATTGAGTTCAGCACATTTCCATAAGAAGAGGTCCAATTATGTAAGGCCATATGTGTAACATCCCCTATTTAGCTATTCCAGTTCCTGAAAATAGCAAGAGGTCAAGTTATATATATTATCTTAGTTAAAAGTATATTGTGCTTGACAAGTGAATTAATTGTTTAAATTAATAGTAGTACTTGTGTGTTTAAATTATAGGCTTAACTACAGTTTTGGTCCCCCTATTTTGATCAATCCACGATTTTGGTCCCTAAAGTTTTAATTTGACGATTTTGGTCCCCCTATTTTCCCAATTTGAAAAATCAAGGTCCCCCTATTAAATAAGTCAAAATTGAAACTCAATTTTGACTTATTGTCCTATGTGGCAGCCTACGTGGCACCCCCACCCCCACCCCCCCACCCCACCCCACCCCCACTGTTCATCTTCCCCTTCCCCCTCCCCCACCGTGACCCCTCCCCCCTCCCCCACCTCCCCACCCCCCATCGATCTCCACCTCCCTCTCTCTCTCGCTCACCGTCTCTCCCCCCCCCCCTCGATTTCCCTCTCTCTCTTGCTCACCGTCGGTCTCTCTCGCTCACCGTCGCTCTCTCTCTCCCTCGCATCTCACCGTCGCTCTCTCTCTCCTTCGCATCTCACCGTCGCATCTCCCCACCCCCCATCGATCTCCACCGTTCTCTCGCTCGCTCGCTCGCCGCTCGCTCGCCGTTTGCTCTCCCCCCCTCGTAACTCTCCTTTCTCTCTCTGCGTCTCTCTCTCTCTCTCTCTCTACGAACTCTCTCTCTCTCTCTCTACGAACTCTGGGGGTGGGGGTGGGAAGAGGAACAGTGGAGGGTGGGGGTGGGGGTGGGAGGGGGAACAGTGAAGGGGGGAGGAGCGACAGGGAGGGGGAGGAAGAAAAAGGGGGGTGGGGGTTGGGGGTGCCTACGTGGTAGTCTACGTGGACTGCCACGTAGGATGAGTGAGTCAAACTGGGTTTCAATTTTGACTTTTTAAGTGGGGGACTATGATTTTTCAAATTGGAAAAATAGGGGGACCAAAATCGTCAAATTAAAACTTTAGGAACCAAAATCGTGGATTGATCAAAATAGGGGGACCAAAACTGTATTTAAGCCTAAATTATAAGTTAATTCCATTGAGTTAAGTCACCTAGAACTAATAGGGAGTCATAAGAGAAGAGTGACAGCTGAAGGGTAATTGAGTCCTTCCCTAGCCCACTTAACCCACCAGCTGAAACCCCAAACAAACAAAAACACTTCACTTCATTTGAAGCAAGTTTCAGAAATTGAACAAAGAGAGAGGGAGGAGAGTGTTGCGAAGAGGGGGAGGAAGAGAAGAAGAGAGAACCCAGGATCCTAAATGCATGTCTCATCTAAAAACATCACTCAAATCAGATTTCCAACCTCTATCTCCTGGTACAAACTTCATCACCTACACAGCCCCCAATCTCTTTCCACCATTTTCGAGTGGTTGAACTTCATTTTTGATAAAAATGGAGATTCTGTCTTGCATGTGTGTTTGATGAGCTGTAGAACCCATTTCAGCACTTACACCACAAAATAGAGCAGCTAAGAGAAGGATTGAGTTGCTGAGTTCGAGTCTTAGGTCCTTGGGAAGTTCAGGTTCAGTTTTGGAGCGAGTTCAGAGACGGTTCGTGAGGATATTCGAACGTGTCAGCTGTGAGATTCGTCGTTGAGTGATTTTCATCACTTCGGGTGAGTTCTATAACTCGCTTAGGGAATGTGTTTGTGTTTCTGAGTCTTTACTCTTCGAAAACTCTTGTCACGTATTTCCGGTAACGAAAGGAAACTATTCGAAAACCATTTTCTCAAAAAGATTGTGACTTAAATCATATATCGTTTGATTGATTGTTTGGGATTGCTATAATATATTATTTCAATGTGTGGTTGAGTTTGGGTCTCGATCGGAAGGGATTTTGGAATCGGAATGGAATGGAAAAACTCATGAAAAGTCTCTTTTCTGGAAAACTGATAGAGACGCACGGATCGTGTGCCTACGAGCACGGGTCGTGCGCCCCCATCTGATACTACAAGAACTGAATTTTTAAACACGCACGGATCGTGCGCCTAGTTGCACGGGTCGTGCGTATGTTCCTGGAACTTTCTACAATTTTATTGGATAACGCACGGATCGTGCGCTTAGTCGCACGGGTCGTGCGTATCTTTCTGGAAATCTTCCACAAATTGTTCAACAACGCACGGGTCGTGCGCTTACACGCACGGGTCGTGTGAGACTTTCTGACCTTCAAATTCAAAGTACCTTTTTATCCATTCCAAATGATTCCAATCCTCTTCTAATCCATTCCCCAACAATGTAAAGATATCGATGGCATGAGATCGAATATGTTCGATAGAAAACCTGTGTATTATGAAAGAAATGGAAAACCGTACTTAGATAACGCGAGAGAACATATGTCAATAATTATACACGGTACTTGACTGATATTATACATGGTACTTGACTGATATGACTAACAGCCCATTGCGGGTACATGGATTTATAATGTATAATAAATACAAGAGGAAAAAGGGGGTGACGGCCCTTAGAGGTTAGCATACTAGGGGAGGGGAAGTCATGAGCCCCAAAACCTAGACTCAAGAATGTTTCCCCCACTAGAAATAGCGGGATGGGTTCACCAAAGTCAAAGAAGTACCTATAAAATAGGTAGACTGAGGTGTTATGCTAAAAACATGGAACAAAAGATTGTATGCTTCATGTGTCGCTTAGGAGGGCCATGAGCATAAAGGTTACAGGAACTTAATGTATTTCCACATGGTTGCTTTTTAGGACCACGAGTTCAAAACAAGGCATAATGAACCGCTAGAGTTAGTAAGGGGTCTCGATAGGACTCATTGAGATAATGTTTATCTCACCCTTCATATTTGTGGTTTTTATAGAGAAACAGGGGAAAGCAAAGGCGACAAAGCACGGTTAGCTGGTGTGACTCTTGGAGTCATTGAAGACCTAGTTTCATGTTTTAGACCTTTGTCCCATTTATTGTTTCTATGTTCTGATTGTATAACTTTCGATGTTAAGTTGTAAAATCGTTTCCGCTACTTTATGTTTTGAGTATTGAACACCAGGGTTGTGTATAAGTCTTAAGTTTTGAAACTTAAGCATTTTCAGGAAGTTTATGAGGTTCTGAGAACCATTAGTATGTATTATCAAAAGTTTTAGATGTGTTCAATATTTCAATAACAGGAAGTTACTCTGATGTATGCCATTTAGTGCATTTCGGTAATTCTATATGATAGAATTTATCGGGGTGTTACAATATGTCTTTAGGTGAATAGCCTTTCATGATGATGTTTATGGTGGGCGCCTCCTTATGCATGTGGCCATGTGATCCATGTGAATTGTGACAAAGCATGATGTCATAGAAGTTTTGGAGCAGAGGTATGATTTGAGGTGCTTCCCTTGTGGGGATATAAATCTTCAGCGCAGGATGGTGCAGAAGCATTTGTGGTGCAGAAGCATCGTAGTGCAGAAGCATCATCTGTAGAAAAACTGAACAAACACATCAAACATACCAATATATATACAAAATGCTTTATTCATCACATAATTCCTAGAATGTTGTTATTTTACTAATATTACTATATTTAACACACTTTGTACTTGAGTTTAAAGCACTTTGTTGCGTTTAGAAGTATAAATAACTCTATATAAATTAGAGTTTAAAGCACTTTGTTGCGTTTAAAGCACTTTGTTGCGTTTAGAAGTAATGACAAAAAGGGAATACAAGTAGGATTTTGAAATTAAAGAAAAACAGATCAGCTATATCTTTTCAAAGAGTGAATTTGCATTTTTATGAACTTCATTTTTCAGAACATTTTGTGCTTTTGAATTCCCTAAACATCCAAAGTTTATTAAAATTCATTTGTGTGAGTGTGTGTCCCACTGAGATCCAATATGTTCCAAATGCACTGACTTTTTGTAACGGTGCAGAAGCACTTGAGTGCAGCTGCATTTGACACTACTTTTTATGGTTTGTAGCATGTATTGCCCTCCTCACTGACCTCCTTATGCATACTTTTTTCTTTGGTTTTTGTTTTTCTTTTCTTATTTTCTTTTCTTTTTCTTTCAAACCAAATGCACTACTAGAACAGGTTCAGTTTAATGATTTTGGTCAATATTGCTAGCTCATAACATTTTGGCTCTTTTGTAGTGTATTTTGGTAACCTTTTGCATTGACTCTACTTAGCCTTAGTATTCATGGAAATTCCCCCAAACTTATTTTTTTATGCTCTTCTATATTTTTAGTAAAAATTTGTTTTTGACCTTGGATTTCTAAAAAAATCTTCTTGTATCAGATAGTTTTCCATATAGCAAGGTTCTTTTCAAAACTCAGTTTTTGCTGTGTCAAGGTAATAATAAAAATTGGTCATTTTGAGGAAAACAAGGCTTTCTTTTCTTTTTCTTTCATTCATCATTAAAATTTAGTTCAAAGAATGCATTTAGCTAGGTTTTGTAAAAAAGATTTCAAGCTGATCATGCTTCAAAAATTCTCAAATCTTACTTTGACATAAAAACAATTTGATGCACTTCAAGAGGTTTGTGTGACTGATGTTTTTGTAAAACAATTTTCTGAAAAAAAAATTTCAAAAGAAACTTTGTTGATTGCATCACAAAATTTGAAAATAGCTGTACTATATTTTGCATATATAAGGAAATAACAAAACTCAGACATGCATACTTACTAAAAAACATATCAGCACATGCATATAGTAGATTAAAAGTGTTTTTCTCCCCCCCCCCCCAACTTAAAGTTGAGCAGCGTCCTCACTGCTCTAAGTTGAGTTAGAAAAAGTAATTTTTGTTCCAAAATGGGGAGGGGGGTTAATACATGTGGGATACAAATAGAACATAAAAAGTACTTATAAAATAACAACATGAAAGAGTTTACTCTTTCTTGGCACCACTATTGATTCTGGAGCTGGTTCTGCTGGGCATGTGTTTGACTTTCTGTTTCTTCTTCTTTGCCTCTTCAACCTTTGGTGCTTCTACACCAAGTGCAGCTGCACCAACCACCTCTGTTGCTGGTTCTGTATGTGCAGATGCACTAGGTGCTTCTGCATTGATTTGTTCAGCAGTAGTTCTGTCTTCTGTTTGTTGTTCTGCTGGTTGCTCAAGTGTAGCCTCAGCTTCTTTTGGTTGGTCTTTCTCCTTCTGTGGGTCTTCCTTTTTAGCTTCTTCTCCTTGTGCCTTGCTGTATTCTGCACCTTCCAGTCCTTGACTCTCTTTTACACTGGTTTCAACAGCTTTCTTGAAGAATTTCTGGGTGTTGCCCAGTTCTTCTCTTTTCTTCTGTGCCAGCTCTTCCAGCACCAGTTTGACAGTGTTTTCTTTGTTCTTTTGTATGATTGTCACAACTGGAACACCTTGAGATGCATCTGCACTAGGTGCAGAAGCATCAGTTGCTGGTTGATCTTTTTCTTCAGGGCTGGCTTATTCTTCTTCTTCCATTGCTTCCTCTTGAATAACCTGCAAAGTTTGTTTCTCAAAAATAATGTTAGAAGTTTGTGCGGCTGGTTCTTGTTCAGGTTGGCTTTCTTGGAAGATGGGTGGTGGTGATGATGATTGTTGAATGGGTGATGGTGGAGGGGTAGGTGTCTTTCCTGTGGAGGGTGATGTTGATTTTTCTGGCTGGGGGTGGGTTGGTGGAGTGATTTGGGTGAGGAGTCGTTCTACTTGGGATCCAGCCTCATATTTCTTTCTTACAATATCCTCCATGTTCTTATTCTCTTCCTCTTCCTCCCCACTTTTGTCTGTACTTTCAGTGGTATCATCATCCTCTTCATCTTTGTTTCTCTCCATTTCCTTCCCCATTCTTGTTAATGTCTCATCTTCATCAGTCTCAACTAGTCTCTCACTCAGTAGTTCTTCCTCTTCTTCACTCTTTTTCTTCTTCCCTTTCTGCTTCCTGATAGTCTCCTTCTTTCTTTTCATTACTTTTTTCTTTTTCTCTTCACTCTCTTCCTTCTCTTCCTCCTTTTCTTCTTCTTTTTCCTCCTCTTCTTCTTGTCCTGGGCTCTGAAAGACCCATGTTGGAAATACTGGGGTTTCTATCTGGGTTGGTACCTGATATATCTCCATTAACCTAAGTTGTAGCCACTCATGCTGTTCTTGCTGAAATTTCCAAACTGCCTGGTGCTTCTGCACTAAGTGCTCCTGCACCAGGCTAGTTTCTTCAGGTTTAATTTTTGTTCTTTCTTTCATCTCAGCAGACAGTGGGCCTGGAGGATATTTTCTTTGCTTATGTTCCTCAGGACTGATATCCACCCCTTGTTTCATACATCGTTCAGTGATTAAGCATGGAAAAAATAAAAATCCTTCCTTTCTTGCTGCACAATCTAGGATCTGTTTATTGATAATTTTCCCTATATCCACATTTTTGTTTGCTAAGATTGCATCCAGTAGGATCAATCTATCTTTTGATAGTGTGTATGTGTGGGATGTAGGAAAAATAGAACAATCAATGAACAGATACCAGTTGCCTAACTCAGGGATTAAGTATCTGTTTTTTAATTTGAATTCTGTATTGGAAATCTTATCCCACTTGGAATTTTTCACAGCAATCCTAGACTTGACTCTTTCCATCTCTTTCTTACCATAGTTCTCTACTTTTTCTTTGAAATCAGACCCAGAATAGACTAGATTATAGTCAGTATTGATTCTATCAGCACTAAAATAAACCTTTCTACCTCTTATCACAGAATGATCATGCATGTTACCTTGTTTGTTGCCTTGAATTCCAGAGTAGAATTCACTGACCACCTGCTCCAGATAGAAGGCTCTATGTTGTATAAACAGATCCCAGTTGAGACTTGAGACTGTTGCCATGAAATTGGGGTGAGCCTTCATTAGACTGTAGCCTCGCTCAGGGAGAAATTTCCTTTCCCAGAAATGTGCAAATTTAGGGTCCACTGTAACACCCCTTTTCTACCCGGTAATTATTTAATAAAATCAGACTTACAAAAATTTATTTCATATTTCGAAAAGAGATGTCACACATTCATCGTTAAATAAAACGTCTCATATGATATAAATAACCTTGTCAAAAATACATCACCACGCAGCGGAAATAGAAATAAGATTCAAAACAATAAAATCATGACGTCCTGAAATGGACTCCAAACAAATAAAATGCAACAACTAAAGTTCAGCGTTTATCCCCCCCCCCTTGAGTGTTACACATCAAAGCAAAGGAAACCGACGACACCGACTCAGAATAGCGAAGGTACCTAAGCCTTCACTCGCAATCACCTGCACGTTACCGCATAGGGGTAACATTCAAACAGAAGGGGTGAGATATCTTCAATATAATAGCGTAAAATGATAGGAAATATGCTAGAATATGACAACTATATCTACCACTCCAATACACACATCTAATTCATAAACACACGTCAAATAGTAAACACCACAATCAGTCACCAAATGTCATGACAATGCATGAATGCAACCCACACCAACGGGCATATGCATGTGGTACCAAAATCACCAAAATTGTGCCTGTAAATAGAGGCGTGACCAAAATTGAGAGCTTTCACACCCGGCTCACCAATTCACCAAAAATTGAGCTTTCACACCAGGCTCACTAGTTTTAGAAAATTTGAGCTTTCACACCTAGCTCCAAGACCAAAGGCCTTCACCAAAATAAATGCATATGCTCTATGCGACACCATGAATGCACATAGACAATCACCAATTTAGTCACAATATGACACACCAAAATCAATCACCGAATATCACCAAAATTGGGCTCTCACACCTAGCCCCAACGACACCGAAACACCAAGACTACCCGACACAACGGAACACCAAAATTTGGAGCCTTCACACCTAGCTCCTACAACACCAAGGTTTGAGCCTTCACACCTAGCTCAAACAGCACCAAGACACCAAGAAGACAACAGTTTTCCAAAACATTTGAGACGCGAGGATTTTTCCCAACACCGGAGACAAACGACAATTTTCCAAAATATTTGAGGCCACGACAATTTTCCAAAATATTGGGACAACGACAATTTCTTCCAAAGTATTTGAGACATGACAACTTTCTTTTTAAGACATCACCATTTAACAACTACACCAACGGTTAACAATTTTTCCAGAAAAATGGACTACTTTGCCTCAAATCAGAATATCCAGCTAGGCCTCTAAATAAGCTTTCCAAAACATTTTGAAACGTCTAAATCGGACTCCCGAGTCAAAAGATATGCCAAAAACAAAACCGGGGAAAAATTGAGGAACATCCTGAAAATGGCGCCCAGGCGCTGGGCGCCTAGCAGGCAACATGCTGGAAGCTGGCCAGCAACAGGAACTGGCGCCCTTGGCGCCCAGGCAACACAAAACGCAACATGGCAGGATATGGTGCCCAGGGAGGCGCCCAGCAGGCACCACAGCAGGAATTGGCGCCCTTGGCGCCCAGACAGTAGGGAACACAATCAGGAACGCAACATGGCACAGGAAACACGCCCAGACACGGTGCCCAGGCACTGGGCGCCTAAGACAGCAACACATAGGAAACGCAACACACCCAGGATGTGGCGCTTATGGCGCCCCTGCGCCAACAGCGCGCAACACAACACACACTGGAACACGGCGCCCACACCTAGGGTGCCAAAAACTGCAACACGAAACCGAACGCAACATGACCCAAACACGGCACCCATGCACTGGGCGCCAAAAACAGCAACACGAAACGCAACACACAGCGCCTAGCATGGCGCCCAGCACGAGGGACCCAAAAACAGCATCACACCAAATTCACCAAAACACCACATATGCAAATCATATCACCAATTTAGCTCATCAATTCTCAATCACCAATGTCAATTATCATAATTTGCTAATCACAACACCAAACAAACATTTTATCGAACACCTAACATGCAATTAGGACTAACAACAATGAGTCACCAATTTGTTTGAGTCACAACAATCACCAACAAGCAAGTATTTTCAATCAACCTAGTTATGATCCAACTACCATCAAACTACACATCAAAATAAAACCCTAGGCATCATAGGATCTATTCCCACATAACCACATCATGAAACCCCATTATAAGGAAGAACCCCACCCTTACCTTATAGTAGGAGAGCACCAATTCTCTTGATCGAGTCACCAACAAAACCTCAGCAACACAGCTCCTCTATGCTCCCTTGAATTCGCGAACTCCTCCTCCTCCTCTTCTCCCTTGTGCGCCGAAACCCTTTCTCTCTTCTCCTCTCTCTATTTCGCAACTTTTCTTTTCTTTTTCTCAAGGCAATTCGCAAATGAGCCAAACCCTAGCCTAGGTGCTTCACCTATGCACCTAGCTAGTGGGCTCATGGATCACGGGCTTTCCTCCAGCTTAAGCCCGATTACTAACACCATCTCCTATTATTCAATTATACACCTCTTAATCAAATGCTAAAAATGATTACACCATCTAAAATAAATAAATAATTAATTGAATACCTAAATATTTAATTAAATAATTTAATTAAACATTCGGGCGTTACAACTATCCCCCACTTAGAATGTTTTCGTCCTCGAAAACTCACCTGAATCAAACAGCTCTGGATAGGACTCCCGCATCTTACTCTCCAACTCCCAAGTCATGCTTTCACCGGCAGCTCCTAGCCAGACCACCTTCACCAATGCAATTTCCTTGCCTCTTAACACCTTCACCTCATGGTCTTCAATCCGCACAGGCATCGTCTCCATCGTGAGATTATCCCGCACCTCCACATCATCCATGTGGATCACATGAGATGGATCCGAAACATACTTCCAAAGTTGCGACACATGAAACACGTCGTGCAAATTCGAAAGATTTGGCGGTAAAGCCACTCTATACGCCTCATTCTCAACTCTCCTTGAAATCTGATACGGGCCGATGAATCGAGGAGTGAGCTTCTTCGACTTCAAAGCACGGTCAACACCGGTCACTGGAGTGACTCTCAAAAATACATGCTCACCCTCCTGGAACTCTAAATCCTTTCTCCTCTTGTCATGATAACTCTTCTGACGACTCTGCGAATCCTTCATCTTCTCACAGATCAACTTTATCTTCTCGGTTGTCTCCCGAACAATTTCTGGTCCAAGTACCACACTCTCTCCAGACTCATACCAACACAACGGGGTTCTACATTTCCGACCATATAATGCTTCAAAAGGTGCCATCCCAATACTAGAATGGTAACTATTGTTATACGTGAACTCAAATAACGAAAGGTAGGAATCCCACGAACCTCCTTGTTCCAAAACACAAGCCCTCAACAAATCTTCTAATGACTGAATTGTCCTCTTTGACTGACCATCTGTTTGAGAATGATATGCCGAACACAACCTCAGCTTAGACCCCAACTTCTCTTGCAAACTCTTCCAGAAATCTGAAGTGAACCTCGGATCTCTATCCGAAACAATACTCTTAGGAACTCCATGAAGCCTCACAATCTCTCTGATATAAATCCCTGCCAACTTCGACACCGGATACGTGATGCTGATAGGAACAAAATGAGACGATTTCGTTAACCTGTCAACAATCACCCAAATTGCATCATACCCTTTCGCAGTATTAGGCAATCCCGTTACAAAATCCATCGAAATGCTATCCCATTTCCACTCCGAAATTTCTAACGGTTGCATCAGTCCAGCAGGCTTCTGATGCTCAACCTTTGACTTCTGGCAAGTCAAACAGGCATACACAAATAGCGCCACGTCTCGCTTCATACCAGGCCATCAAAACAACTTCTTCAGATCTTGATACATCTTTGTAGCTCCCAGATGAATACTGAACTTACTTCGATGACCCTCTTCTAAAATTGCTCTCTTCAGCTCTGCGCCTTCAGGAATACAAATCCTTTCACGTAATATCAAAACACCATGCGCATCCAACTTAAAGTCACTACCCTCAGGCTGATCATCCCCGACCATCAAATCCACCAACTTGATATCCAACTTTTGGGCTTCTCTGATACTATCAAGGAACTCATTATTAATCTTCAACATACCCAACTTAACACTCTGAAGCGACACTTCACAAACCAAACTCAAATCCCTGAATTCCTCAATCAACTCTAACTCCTTAGCCATCATTGCCGACATATGCAAAGACTTTCGACTTAAAGCATCAGCCACGACATTAGCTTTGCCTGGATGATGTTGACTCTCAATCATATGATGTAAGTTAGGCATTTTTAGGACCAATTGTGCAGGTTTTTCATTGTATCACAGTCATTGTCTGGGATTTAGTCTAGTTTTAGATAATTGTAGTAGGAAGTTCATTTGTAAGTAATTCCTTCACTTTTGGAGCTAAATTGGACATTGAAGACCTCTAATTGGTTGTGGCATCATTCGGCGAACCAGACACTTGCCCGGAAATGCAGCAAAATGGAGGGATTTGATTTCTGTTCAATATCGCGTCGCGACAAGGAGGGTTCGCGACGCGATCTGGAGGAATTTTGCAAGCCAGAACTTTCTGTTTTTTTTCGCGTCGCGACCAGGAGGGTTCGCGACGCGACCTGGAGCAGTTTTGCGATGCCTGATGCTTCTGTCTTTTGTCGCGACGCGACGGACACGGGCCACGTCGCGATGGTGCGTGAAAATTAGGGTTTTTAAAGCAGTTTCAGCAATTTTTCAAGGGACTTCATTTTGGGAATTGGAGCCACACTTTGGAGCAGCTGGAGGGTGCGATTTTGGGGCCTTCTCACCACTTGGGAACAAGGGATTGAAGGTTCTAATGTCTTCCTTTATGTTTGTTTTGTATCTTATGTTGGTTTCCACTCTTAGGATGGATTGTAACTAATTTGCTTAGATTAGGGAGAGATGAATCTCCCAACCCTATCATGTGAACCATTGTTTTAATCAATTCAGTTGTTATTCGATTTACCTTGTCTAAATACCCATGTTCTTAATGCTTTTCAATTACATATGATAATTGTGATGATCCAGGCTAGTGATTGCATAGGAATATGAATTAGTAGCTGGAAATTGGGTAGTTGGATCACATGCTAGTAATCATCATAGGAATATGTGGTAGCTTATGTGAATTCATTAAAATTCTTAATCTTAATGCGTTACCCTCTGGCATGACTCACCTAAGGAATTAGGGTAACTCTTAGGGTAATAGGGGTCTTGAGACAAGGAATTGCCCTTGACCTTAATTAGTGAATTGAATCTAGAAATTGAATAATTAATTTGAATTGGTTAAGGTTCATGTGATAGGTGAGGTGAGAGGAGTCAATCCCTAGTCGTTTTTCTCGTATTATTAATTCACGTTTGTGTACTGTTACTAATTACTCAAATTACCAAATCTCTACAATCTAAGAATTTACAATTTTTCTATTTTTGTCAACGCGCAATCCCTGTGGAATCGACCGGTTACTTACCGTATTTTATAACTTGCAACGACATTTGGTACACTTGCCAAAGTCCTAACAAGTTTTTGGCGCCGTTGCCGGGGATTGTTGACTTGTTGTCGACAAGGCAAACGAGTAAATTCTAGATTTTCAGTTTTGTTTTATTCTGAGTTACCTAAATTTTGCTGCTTAGCGATTCTCTTGGACCTGTTAACGTCTGCGTGGTGTTTCCAAAGAACTGTTTATACAGGGGTACAGGAACGTTCGGTTGAATTAATGGCTGAAAATCCACTGGGCAGACGCACTCTCAATGATTTTGGGAGAAGAACTCAAGGCACACATACTCACACCTTCCAACCAGTGTAGGCGGCCACTTTTAATATCAAGTCGTCCGTTCTCTCAGCATTAAGGTCAAAGCCGTTTTCTGGGTCAGATACTGAAGACCCCAATCAACACTTATCCCACTTCCATGAAATCTGTGGGACCACCTATCCTGAGGGAGTAGATGAAAACTCCAAGCAGTTGCGCTTGTTCCCTTTCACTTTAACAGGCAGGGCAAAGGATTGGTTGAATACTCTGCCACCAGGAACTATTAATGCCTGGAGTGAACTTGAAGGTAAGTTCCTATCAAGGTTCTTCCCAATTTCTAAGTTTATTGAAAAAAGAACAGAAATCTCCAACTTCGCTCAAGAGGATGAAGAGTCCTTGTACGATTCCTGGGAGAGATTCAAGCTGTCATTAAGAAAGTGTCCTGGGCATGGTATTGACGATTTTGTGCAGCTACAAACCTTCTATCATGGATTGAAACCTCTAACCAGGATGATGTTAGACACCTCAGCAGGAGGGTCTTTGGGTAACAAAACCTGGGAAGAAGCGACACAATTGATAGACGATGTGACATCAAATGAATATAGAATGCCGAATGAGGGTATAGCTGTACAAAAAAAGAAGATTTTGGAACTGGATTCTAATAGCGCGGTGTTAGCCCAACAAAAGCTAATGTCTCTTCAAATCGAATCTCTCACCAAACAAGTGGCAGCTGCATTGGAGAGTAGGTCCCGAAATCCAACAATTACCCAAGTAAAACAACTCCATGACCAGGGGACTCAATTGCATGATGTACTATCCCAATGTATGCAAACGACTCAGACCACATTGAAATCCCAAGAACAAGTCATACAAGGCATGGAGAGGAACCATGAGGTTTCATTAAAGAACTTGGAGAGCCAAATGGGTGAGATGTCAGGGCAACTTGCTGAGACATCCAAGGGTAGTTTTCCTAATAGCACGGTGGAGAGCCATAAGGAAGAGAGTTGCAGAGCTATTTCATTGAGGAATGGTAAGAAACTTAAACCGGTTGAAGCGACCAAGCACAACTCTGAAAGGGAATGTAGTGAAACGGAAGTGTGGAAGGAAGAAGTTGAAAATGAGTTGAGTGAGAAAAATGAGGGAGTGGTGAAGTCTAACCAAAAAAATTATTTGCTTAATGAAAATTTGCAGGTGGACGAGAAGCCTAAGGAAATTCCTTCCTACATGAAGTTGCCATACCCTCAGCGGAGTAAGAAGATTCATAAGGATGAGCAATTTTCAAAGTTCATGGAGATCTTCTCCAGTCTCCAAATTAGCATTCCTTTTGCAGAGGCCCTGGAGCAAATGCCTATTTATGCAAAGTTCATGAAGGAATTGTTGAGTAAGAAGAGGAAGTTCAAAGAAGATGAAATGGTGGCTCTGACCGAAGAATGTAGTGCCATTATTCAAAGGAAACTTCCTCCAAAATTGAAAGATCCTGGAAGTTTCACCATACCTTGCACCATTGGGAACTTGACTATAGGCAAGGCCCTTTGTGATTTGGGAGCAAGCATCAACCCGATGCCCTTGTCTATGTTCAAGAAGCTAGGTGGAGGTGAGGTGAAACCCACTAGGATGAGTCTGCAGCTTGCCGATAAATCAATCAGACAACCCTATGGGATCTTGGAAGATGTTCTGGTAAGAGTTGACAAATTTTTATTTCCTGTTGATTTCGTGATTCTTGAGATGGAAGAAGATGCAGATGTCCCACTTCTCCTTGGTACACCATTTTTGGCCACTGGGAGGGCCCTTGTAGATGTTCAACAAGGACAGCTACGGCTAAGATTCCAAGATGAGGAAGTGATATTTAATGTTTTTGAAGCTATGCGCCACCCGAATGACCAAGAAAAATGTTTTAAGGTGGATGTGATTGAAGATTCAGTGCGAAAAACTTTTAGACACAACTTACCCTCTCCTCCTCTAGAGAAGGTAATTGTGAACTTGATTGAGGGCGTGGACGAAAACTTGGGAATCGAAATAGAGGACTGCGTTCGCCAGTTTGAAGCTTCTCAGACAGAAAAGGTTTTCAAGAGAAAAGAAGAGCTGAATAGGGGGAAGGCCCAGTCAAAGGAACTCCCGAATTGAAACAACTCCCCTCTCATTTAAAGTATGTATTCCTTGGGAGCAATGATCAATACCCAGCCATCATCAGTAGTTCTTTAACTAAGCTGGAAGAGGAAAAGCTAATGAGAGTTTTGAGATTAAATAGAACTGCACTAGGTTGGACTATCTCCGACCTTAAAGGGATTAGCCCAGCTTTTTGCATGCACAAGATCAAGCTCGAGGAAGAGTTCAAGCCGGTGATTCAACCTCAGCGACGGTTAAATCCCACTATGAAGGATGTGGTGAGGAAAGAAGTGTTAAAACTCTTAGATGCCGGAATGATCTACCCAATCTCAGACAGTTCTTGGGTGAGCCCGGTCCATGTGGTACCCAAGAAGGGGGGTATGACCGTTATTAAAAATGAGAGGAATGAGTTGATCCCTGCTCGCACAGTCACCGGGTGGAGAATGTGTATCGATTACAGGAGACTGAACCAAGCCACTAGGAAGGACCACTTCCCGCTGCCATTCATGGACCAAATGCTTGAAAGATTGGCAGGTCAGGCCTTTTATTGCTTCCTGGATGGATACTCTGGATACAACCAAATAGCAGTAGAACCAGAGGATCAGGAGAAAACTGCCTTCACATGCCCATTTGGTGTTTTCCCCTATCGGAGGATGCCCTTCGGTCTGTGTAACGCTCCGGCAACTTTTCAAATGTGCATGCTTTCTATATTCTCTGATATGATGGAAAATGCTATTGAGGTATTTATGGATGATTTTTCTGTTTTTGGTCCCTGCTATGATTCCTGCTTAGCTAACCTCAATGCAGTATTAAAAAGATGCATTGAAACCAATTTAGTCTTAAATTTGGAAAAGTGCCATTTTATGGTTCAAGAAGGAATTGTTCTTGGCCATAAAATCTCGTCAAAGGGCATTGAGGTTGATCAAGCCAAGATAGAAATCATAGAAAGGTTGCCTCCTCCTATGAATGTAAAAGGGGTGAGAAGTTTTTTAGGACACGCCGGATTTTATCGACGTTTCATAAAAGACTTCTCCAAGATTACAAAACCTCTATGCAATTTACTTGTTAAGGAGAATGAATTTGTCTTTGATGCTGAATACCTGCATGCTTTCAATGTATTAAAGGAAAAACTGATTTCTGCCCTAGTCATTGTCGCCCCTAATTGGGACATTCCCTTTGAACTAATGTGCGATGCTAGCGATTATGCAGTGGGAGCAGTGTTGGGGCAGAGATCGGAGAAGTTTTTTCATGCCATATATTATGCTAGCAAGGTCTTAAATGAAAATCAGGTAAATTATGAAACAATGGAAAAAGAATTGCTAGCTATAGTATTTGCATTGGAAAAGTTTCGTTCCTATTTGGTCGGGTCGAAAATAATTGTGTTTACTGACCATGCTGCGATAAAATATTTGCTAACCAAGGGCGAGTCTAAGCCTCGACTCCTTAGATGGATTTTGCTTTTGCAGGAATTCGACTTGGAGATAAAGGATAAGAAGGGGAGCGAGAATGTGGTAGCAGATCATCTGTCCCGGTTGGATAATAAGGAAGTGACCGCACGGGAAAAAGAAATACTTGAAGAGTTCCCCGATGAAAAGCTGTTTGCAATTGAAGAGAGACCGTGGTTTGCCGACATAGCAAATTACAAGGCAGGTGGAATGGTCCCTCAAGACTTTACTTGGCAACAAAAGAAGAAGTTCCTCCGTGATGCCCAACACTACCTGTGGGATGATCCCTTTCTCTTTAAAGTTGGGGCGGATGGAATTCTTCGAAGATGTGTTTACGGTAGCGAAAGTCAAAAGATTCTATGGCATTGTCATGACTCTCCATGTGGAGGACACTACATTGGGGAACGCACAGCGGCAAAAGTGCTTCAATCTGGATTTTATTGGCCGCCCATTTTCAAAGATGCGCACAATCATGTTAAAAATTGTGACAAGTGCCAGAGGACAGGTAATATTTCACGTAGGGGGGAGATGCCGTTGAACCCTATACTTGAAGTGGAGGTGTTTGATTGTTGGGGCATTGACTTCATGGGACCATTTCCACCATCGCATTCTTGTCAATATATTTTGGTGGCAGTGGATTATGTTTCTAAATGGGTGGAAGCAATTGCCACTTCTAAAAATGATTCCCAAACTGTGGTCAAATTTGTTAAGAAAAACATCTTCTCAAGATTTGGTGTTCCGAGAGTTCTAATCAGTGATGGGGGTAGTCACTTTTGTAACACGCAGCTTAGCAATGTGTTATCCAAGTATAATGTAAAGCATAAAGTGTCGACACCGTATCACCCTCAATGTAATGGCCAAGTGGAGGTATCAAACAGGGAAATCAAGAGGATATTAGAAAAGACAGTGGGGAACGCAAGGAAAGATTTGGCAGTGAAGGTAGACGATACTTTGTGGGCATACAGGACAGCTTATAAGACACCCTTAGGTATGTCCCCTTACCAATTGGTTTATGGCAAACCTTGTCATTTGCCAGTTGAACTTGAACACAGAGCATATTGGGCGTTGAAATTCTTGAATTTTGATCCTGGATCAAGTGGGGAAAAGAGAACACTTCAGCTTCAAGGATTAGAGGAGATGCATTTAAATGCATATGAGAACAACAAGATCTACAAGGAAAAAATGAAGGTGTACCATGACAAACATATTGCAAGAAAAGAATTTCACCCTGGATAACAAGTCTTGTTGTTCAACTCAAGGCTCAAGTTATTTCCAGGAAAATTGAAATCCAAGTGGTCGGGACCCTTTGTTGTCAAGGAAGTAACACCGTACGGAGCAATAGAAGTGGAAGAGCCAAAGTCCCAGAGATCTTTCAAAGTCAACGGACAAAGACTTAAGCCTTATATGGGTGACGGATTGGAAGAGCTTCAAACGGTTCTCATGCTGAGAGACCCATAAGAGTGACAAAAAGCGTCAAGCTAGTGACGTAAAAGAAGCGCTTGGTGGGAGGCAACCCACCGGTGAGCGCCATTTTTCATTTCCTTTAGCAGGCGGCTCATTTATCATTTTCCTGTTTTACTCAGACATTTTATTTTGCATTTTTGGTTGTATTTTGCCCTATTTTGACTTTATTTCGCACTTTGGTCTGTACTTATTATTATAACTTACTCTGTGATATTGGGGCACCACTGCCCTATATTTTGTTTTTGTTTTGTTAAAGCAGCTTCAATAGTGATGATCTGTGGCATTTGGGGTCACATGTTTGCATTTTTCCTTCTGACACTCGCACTTCAAGTTTTATCATCAAGTAATAGCAGGGGTCATGACAAACGTTGCGGAAGTCCTTTATCATCTGTGAGCAGCATCTCTCAAGTTCCATCTCTATGATCCCAACTGTGAGGTTTGAGCCTAAACACGTTCTTATATATATTGTGTGTATTCCTTGCCTGCATTAGTCTGTAGAACTTGACATTGTGCTTAATTGTTTTTTGCATTTGATTTTCATACACACTGAGGCATTTCTGTTGGCACCCCTGAGCCTTTCAAACCACACCTAATTAATGTTTATCCTCTGCTAGCCCCTCTGAGCCTATTGTTAAAAATTGTATGTTGTTTCTCTGAAAATCATAGCCTAGTTAATTCTTAACTTGGAGTACTTGGAGTTAGGTAACAAAAGCTGTGAGAGTGGGGAAATTTTTAAGTTTGGGGTTGCTCGTGGAATAGCAACAATATAAGTTTGGGGTGGTATACAAGAGAAGGAACAAGAAAAGAGAAAATATATATATATATATATATATATATATATATATGTATATATATATATATATATATATATATATATACATCAAAAAAAAAGAGAAAAATAAATAAATAAAATCCTTCTCTTGTTTTGTTAAATGCTTTGGGAAAATGGGTGAGTATTGCGTGAAATTGACAAAAAGAGAGGTAGGACTAACTCCAAGTGCAACCTACTTATCCAAATGTATCCACCTTTACCTAAGCCCCGCTATAACCTTTAAAGTCCTCAAAATGTGTGTATGCATTTCATTTGTCTAAGATGATATAGAACTCTGTCAAGCCTATGAAACGATGATGTAGGTACTGTGAATTGAGTGAATACCCGAAACACCTCAAGAGTGAAACACTGGTGAGATGTGCGTACAGAGAAAACTTGAGAATGCTGCCTGCTTATGATTCGGTATTTCCAATTCAGTTGTCCTGCCACTGTATTAGGTTGATGATGATAGTTGATGTGCTGATGTGTTTAAGGTTGATGTATTATATGTAACAGCTAAATAGAAAAATCAGCCGCAGTCTGAATTGATTGTTTGCTTGAGGACAAGCAAAAGTTTAAGTTTGGGGTTGTGTTGACTCTCAATCATATGATGTAAGTTAGGCATTTTTAGGACCAATTGTGCAGTTTTTTCATTGTATCACAGTCATTATCTGGGATTTAGTCTAGTTTTAGATAATTGTAGTAGGAAGTTCATTTGTAAGTAATTCCTTCACTTTTGGAGCTAAATTTGACACCGAAGACCTCTAATTGGTTGTGGCATCATTCGGCGAACCAGACACTTGCCCGGAAATGCAGCAAAATGGAGGGATTTGATTTCTGTTCAATATCGCGTCGCGACCAGGAGGGTTCGCGACGCGATCTGGAGGAATTTTGCAAGCCAGAACTTTCTGTTTTTTTCGCGTCGCGACCAGGAGGGTTCGCGACGCGACCTGGAGCAGTTTTGCGATGCCTGATGCTTCTGTCTTTTGTCGCGACGCGATGGTGCGTGAAAATTAGGGTTTTTAAAGCAGTTTCAGCAATTTTTCAAGGGACTTCGTTTTGGGAATTGGAGCCACACTTTGGAGCAGCTGGAGGGTGCGATTTTGGGGCCTGCTCACCACTTGGGAACAAGGGATTGAAGGTTCTAATGTCTTCCTTTATGTTTGTTTTGTATCTTATGTTGGTTTCCACTCTTTGGATGGATTGTAACTAATTTGCTTAGATTAGGGAGAGATGAATCTCCCAACCCTATCATGTGAACCATTGTTTTAATCAATTCAGTTGTTATTCGATTTACCTTGTCTAAATACCCATGTTCTTAATGCTTTTCAATTACATATGATAATTGTGATGATCCAGGCTAGTGATTGCATAGGAATATGAATTAGTAGCTGGAAATTGGGTAGTTGGATCACATGCTAGTAATCATCATAGGAATATGTGGTAGCTTATGTGAATTCATTAAAATTCTTAATCTTAATGCGTTACCCTCTGGCATGACTCACCTAAGGAATTAGGGTAACTCTTAGGGTAATAGGGGTCTTGAGACAAGGAATTGCCCTTGACCTTAATTAGTGAATTGAATCTAGAAATTGAATAATTAATTTGAATTGGTTAAGGTTCATGTGATAGGTGAGGTGAGAGGATTCAATCCCTAGTCGTTTTTCTCGTATTATTAATTCACGTTTGTGTACTGTTACTAATTACTCAAATTACCAAATCTCTACAATCTAAGAATTTACAATTTTGCTATTGTTGTCAACGCGCAATCCCTGTGGAATCGACCGGTTACTTACCGTATTTTATAACTTGCAACGACATTTGGTACACTTGCCAAAGTCCTAACAGATGATAGTTCAAACTGAAATCATAGTCTTTCAACAATTCCAACTACCTTCGCTGCCTCATATTCAGCTCCTTCTGGTCAAACAGATATTTCAAACTCTTATGATCACTAAACACCTCAAATCTGGAACCATACAAATAGTGCCTCCAAATCTTCAACACAAAGACTACTGCAGCCAACTCTAAATCATGCGTTGGATAATTCTTCTCATGAATCCTTAACTACCTCGACGCATAAGCAATCACCTTCCCATCTTGCATAAGCACGCCACCTAGACCCATCTTCGAAGCATCACAATACACCACGAACGGCTCTCCCGGATTTGGCAACGTCAAAACAGGAGACGTCGTCAATCTCTTCTTCAACTCAAGGAAACTTTCTTCACAACGAGCATCCCACACAAAAGCCTTACCTTTACAAGTCAACTGCGTCAACGGAAGGGCCAATTTAGAAAAACCTTCAATGAACCTTCTGTAGTAACCAGCCAACCCTAAGAAGCTTCTAATCTCCGTAGCCGACTTCGAACTCTCCCACTGCATCACGGTATCAACCTTAGACGAATCTACAGCAATACCACTACCAGAAATGATATGACCCAGAAAACTTACTTCTGACAACCAGAATTCACACTTAGACAATTTGGCATACAGCCTCTTCTCTCTCAGGACTTCCAATACTAATCTCAAATGCTCTGCATGCTCTTCCTCCGATTTCGAATAAATCAGGATGTCGTCAATGAACACAACCACGAACCGATCCAAGTAAGTATGGAATATACGATTCATGTCTTCCATAAATACACCCGGCGCGTTCGTGACACCGAACGGCATCACCGAATACTCTTAATGCCCATACCGCGTCCTGAAAGCAGTCTTCTGCACATCTCCATCCTTCACCTTGATCTGATGATAACCTGATCTCAAATCAATCTTGCTGAACACTCGAGCACCCACTAACTGATCCATCAAGTCGTCTATCCTCGGCAGTGGATACTTGTTCTTAATGGTCACCTTATTCAGCTGCCTATAATCAACACACAACCTCATGCTTCCATCCTTCTTCTTCACCAGCAACACAGGAGCTCCCCATGGCGATACACTCGGCCTAATAAACTTCTTCTCAAGCAGATCTTCAAGTTGCTTCTTCAATTCAGACAATTCTGACGCAGACATCCTTTACGGTGCCATTGACACAGGCCTCGTACCGGGTACAAGGTCAATAGAAAACTCCACTTCCCTCTCGGGCGGCACACTTGGAATCTCATCAGGAAAGACTTCAGGAAATTCGCGCACCACTTGCAGCTCTTCAATGATAACTTGATTCTCAACAGACACCGATGCCATCAGCGAGAATAACTGAACTCCCTCCTTTTCTAACTTCCGCAACTGACTAGTAGATAACAAACCAGACTCTTCCTCTCCAAAGCTCACACACTTGCGACGACAATCAATGCGAACATGGTTATGCTCCAACCAGTTCATGCCCAAAATTACATCTAATCCCTTCAGCGGCAAACAAACAAAATCCACAACAAAGTCTCTGTCGAAGATCGACAAGGGACACTGAGAACACACCAGAGAGGTAGTTACCGACCCCTTAGCTGGAGTGTCGACAACCATCTCTCCATTCATAGCAGACAATACAAGATTTAACCTCTTACAACAATCAGCAGCAATAAAGCAATGCGTAGCACCAGTATCAACAATAGACTTTAAAGGAGTACCATTAATGAAGCACGTACCTCTAATGAGTCCATCATCTTCAGTAGGCTCTTCACCTACTAAAGCGAACACTTTTCCACTGGACCTTTCCTTCTTCGGCTTCGGACACTGAGTACTAATGTGCCCCTCTTCACCACAGTTGTAGCAGACCACTGCCTTGCGCTCACATTCGGCCACCACATGACCGTCCTTACCGCACTTGAAACACTTCTTTACGTCGCTTCTGCACATGACACTCTTGTGGCCAGGCTTGCGACACTTAAAACACACAATGCTAGCAGGGGCATCTCCCCCACTGGTCCTCTTGCCAGCATCAGCTCTCTGCTTACCCTTGCCCGCAGGGACCTCGTACGGCTTACTACGGCCTTGAAACATGCTCCTCTTATCATTCACAATCTTGTAGTGAGCATTACTATCCTCCTCAAAAATTCTACAACTATCAATCAAGTCAGCAAAGACACGGATCTTCTGATATCCGATTGCTTTCTTGATCTCGGGCCTCAAACCATTCTCGAACTTGATACACTTGGAAAACTCAGCAGTAGCTCCAGTGTAATGCGGATAGAACTTTGCTAGCTCCACGAACTTAGCGGCATACTCCGATACGGACATACTGCCTTGTTTCAGCTCCAGAAACTCAATCTCTTTCTTCCCTCGGACATCTTCAGGATAATACTTACGGTTAAACTCTCTGCTGAACACTTCCCAGGTAATCTCTTCATTAGCAGTCTCTAACCTCTGCCTCGTCTCTAACCACCAATCATCAGCTTCCTCAGCTAGCATATGCGTACCATAGCGGACCTTCTGTGCTTGGGTACAATCCATCACTCGAAAAATCCTCTCCATTTCTTTCAACCAAGCCAAAGCACCATCGGGATCATAGTTGCCCTTGAACGTGGGCGGATTCTCTCTCTGGAATGTCGCCAGACTGCGAGTCCCAGCATTCTCACCGGCATTCTGATGATTATGCACCGCCTGAGCCATAGCAGCTAGAGCAGCAGCAATTGCAGTATCGTTCCTCCCAGCCATTTCAATTCACTTGCTGCAAAACAACCAACGGTTAGATATAATTGACAACACACCATTGTCAATTGACACTACGACTGGACAACTTGGCCGGACAGACCGAACTTTTGCTCTGATACCACTGATGTAACACCCCTTTTCTACCCGGTAATTATTTAATAAAATCAGACTTACAAAAATTTATTTCATATTTCGAAAATAGATGTCACACATTCATCGTTAAATAAAACGTCTCATACGATATAAATAACCTTGTCAAAAATACATCACCACGCAGCGGAAATAGAAATAAGATTCAAAACAATAAAATCATGACGTACTGAAATGGACTGCAAACAAATAAAATGCAACAACTAAAGTTCAGCGTTTATCCCCCCCTTGAGTGTTACACATCAAAGCAAAGGACACCGACGACACCGACTCAGAATAGCGAAGGTACCTAAGCCTTCACTCGCAATCACCTGCACGTTACCGCATAGGGGTAACATTCAAACAGAAGGGGTGAGATATCTTCAATATAATAGCGTAAAATGATAGGAAATATGCTAGAATATGACAACTATATCTACCACTCCAATACACACAACTAATTCATAAACACACATCAAATAGTAAACACCACAATCAGTCACCAAATGTCATGACAATGCATGAATGCAACCCACACCAACGGGCATATGCATGTGGTACCAAAATCACCAAAATTGTGCCTGTAAATAGAGGCGTCACCAAAATTGAGAGCTTTCACACTCGGCTCACCAATTCACCAAAAATTGAGCTTTCACACCAGGCTCACTAGTTTTAGAAAATTTGAGCTTTCACACCTAGCTCCAAGACCAAAGGCCTTCACCAAAATAAATGCATATGCTGTATGCGACACCATGAATGCACACAGACAATCACCAATTTAGTCACAATATGACACACCAAAATCAATCACCGAATATCACCAAAATTGGGCTTTCACACCTAGCCCCAACGACACCAAAACACCAAGACTACCTGACACAACGGAACACCAAAATTTGGAGCCTTCACACCTAGCTCCTACAACACCAAGGTTTGAGCCTTCACACCTAGTTCAAACAGCACCAAGACACAAAGAAGACAACAGTTTTCCAAAACATTTGAGACGCGAGGATTTTTCCCAACACCGGAGACAAACGACAATTTTCCAAAATATTTGAGACCACGACAATTTTCCAAAATATTGGTAAAAACGACAATTTCTTCCAAAGTGTTTGAGATATGACAACTTTCTTTTTAAAACATCACCATTTAACGACTACACCAACGGTTAACAATTTTCCCAGAAAAATGGACTACTTTGCCTCAAATTAGAATATTCAGATAGGCCTCTGAATAAGCTTTCCAAAACATTTTGAAACGTCTAAATCGGACTCCCGAGTCAAAAGATATGTCAAAAACAAAACCGGGGAAAAATTGAGGAACATCCTGAAAATGGCGCCCAGGCGTTGGGCGCCTAGCAGGCAACATGCTGGAAGCTGGCCAGCAACAGGAACTGGCGCCCTTGGCGCCCAGGCAACACAAAACGCAACATTGCAGGATATGGCACCCAGGGAGGCGCCCAGCAGGCAACACAGCAGGAATTGGCGCCCTTGGCGCCCAGACAGCAGGGAACACAATCAGGAACGCAACATGGCACAGGAAACACGCCCAGACACGGCGCCCAAGCACTGGGCGCCTAAAACAGCAACACACAGGAAATGCAACACACCCAAGATGTGGCGCCCATGGCGCCTCTGCGCCAACAGCGCGCAACACAACACACACTAGAACACGGCGCCCACACCCAGGGCGCCAAAAACAGCAACACAAAACCGAACGCAACATGACCCAAACACGGCGCCCATGCACTGGGCGCCAAAAACAGCAACACGAAACGCAACACACAGCGCCTAGCATGGCGCCCAGCACGAGGGACCCAAAAACAGCATCACACCAAATTCACCAAAACACCACATATGCAAATCATATCAGCAATTTAGCTCATCAATTCTCAATCACCAATGTCAACTATCATAATTTGCTAATCACAACACCAAACAAACATTTTATCGAACACCTAACATGCAATTAGGACTAACAACAATGAGTCACCAATTTCTTTGAGTCACAACAATCACCAACAAGCAAGTATTTTCAATCAACCTAGTTATGATCCAACTACCATCAAACTACACATCAAAATCAAACCCTAGGCATCATAGGATCTATTCCCACATAACCCCATCATGAAACCCCATTATAAGGAAGAACCCCACCCTTACCTTATAGTAGGAGAGCACCAATTCTCTTGATCGAGTCACCAACAAAACCTCAGCAACACAGCTCCTCTCTGCTCCCTTGAATTCGCGAACTCCTCCTCCTCCTCTTCTCCCTTGTGCGCCGAAACCCTTTCTCTCTTCTCCTCTCTCTATTTCGCAACTTTTCTTTTCTTTTTCTCAAGGCAATTCGCAAATGAGCCAAACCCTAGCCTAGGTGCTTCACCTATGCGCCTAGCTAGTGGGCTCATGGATCACGGGCTTTCCTCCAGCTTAATCCCGATTACTAACACCATCTCCTATTATTCAATTATACACCTCTTAATCAAATGCTAAAAATAATTACACCTTCTAAAATAAATAAATAATTAATTGAATACCTAAATATTTAATTAAATAATTTAGTTAAACATTTGGGCGTTGTAACACCCTAATTTTGTCCTATCCAAAAATAAGAAATTTTATCTATAAAAAATAATTATTTTATTTTCATGTCATGTTAGTTTGCTACGAGTTCCAATTTTTGAAAAAAATAATAATAATTAGAAGTAGAGAAACAAAATAAGCAAAGGAGTAAATAGGGGAGGTTTGTAAAAAATAGATAGAGGTGCATTTAGGATTGGGCCATCTAAAGCCCACTCCTCCACCAAACCTTATGCCCAATTCGCATAACCCTAGACCTAACCCATATCCAACTCCTCCACCAAGCCCAATCCAACTCCTCCACCAAACCCAATCCATACCCTAACCCTAACCCATATCCAACCCATAACCCAACACAGAACTCCATCCAACCCACTCCAACTAAACCCTAATTCGCATACCTCCCCCCCTTCACTCTAAAATGTGTCCACATTCACTCTTCCCCTCAACCCTAAAATGTGTCTACATTCACTCTCCCCCCTAGCCTTAAAAATCATCCACATTCATCCCCTCTCTCCTCCCTAGAAATCCGCCCCACTTTCCCTCTTTTCCTCCTTGGAACTCACAATCCCACTTCCACACACAACCCCACTTCCCCACATCTCCTTTCCCCATACACTCCACCCTTCCCATCACTCACTCTCTCACACACTCACACACTCAACCTCCCCCCCCCCCCTACGGCCATCTCTCTCTCTCCCTCACATATCACTCAACTCACTCTCTCTCACACACTCCCCCTTCAAAACCCTTCTTAGCTCTCATTTGATCTCACTCTAAGTTTTGGACATAATTCCTCTCCTCCTCCTCTCCTCTAAAACCGTAGCTTCACCTCTCCTAAACCACCTCCATTTTTTTCAATTTCTCTTAACCAATTCATCATCAAACTACCTCCAATCCATTCCTCTCACACTCAAGAAAAATCAAGCACATAATCCTTCTCCTCCTCTCCTCCATTAAAACCGTAGCTTCCCTTTATTTACCTCTCCTCTACTTCTTCAATTTTCTACCTATTTTAGAGATAAGGTAAAATTCCTAATGTCTTAGCATCATTTTCAAACATTTTGCATCAAGATTTATCTTATCATCTTCATCTCATATTCTCCTCTTTATTTTTGATATACTCATCATTTTCACTTTTAAAATGTAGTTTGTTGTTGTTAGGGTGAGAAGTTGCTTCTCACCTTTGAGTAATTTAGCTTGTTGTTAGTTTGTGTTGATCTTTGTTTTTTTTAAAATGAAATAAACATGTGATTTTATATCCCTTATACTTCGCATTTTCTTTTTTTTAACTCATCTTGTGGTTCCTTTTCACTTGAGGATGATTTATTATTAGTGTTTAAAGCCTTGTGTTAAATGTGATTTTTAGTCCTTGTGATGTTGATGATCTTACAACTTGACTCTCCCTTGTGTTTAGAACACCATGATTTAAGGGAGAAGATTTTAAGATAGGATTCAACTTTCTTTATGAATTTTCCTTGTTCAATATTTGTTTTAGTTGTTATTTGTTGATGATCTAGCCATATGAGTCTCCACTAGTGCCTAGTGCACTTTAATTTAAGTGGAGGAGATGGCTAGAAGGGATTCAACTTTATTTAGATGCTCTTCAATTTTCATATGCTAATTTGCTAAACTAGTTTATTTATCTATGTATCTTTACCCTAATCTAGTTTCATAGTTCATATGTTCCTTAATTGGTTTTTGGTTAGTTGTTGATGATTTAGCTATGTGAGTTACCACTAGTGCCTAGTGCACTTTAATTTAAGTGGTGAAGATGGCTAGAAAGGATTCAACTTTATTTTCTTGGTTCATGTGTTCTATTTTGCTCATTGCTAGATGTTGATGATGGGGTAAGCTGATTTTCACTTGTGCCCATGGCACTTTAATCTAAGTGAAAGGATTACTCTATATGATTCAATTTTGTTTAATGTTTACACTTTAAGGTGGTGTCTTATGTTTCTTTTGTATAATAATTTGCAAAGTTTGGTATGAAATTGAAGATGGATTATTGTTTGATAAGCTTCGGCCAGAATGTAAAAATAGGGTTCAAGTATTGTTTTGTGTATTTGATGATTTGTAGTTGAAAAATGACTTGGTTTGGGTTAGTTTGTGTTTCGGGTTCAAGGGTAGGATTAGGGCTTCCATTGTTTTTTTTCCCTTTGATTTTGTTGTTGAATAAATGTACGTCTTGCTTGAGGTTTGTCTTGTAGTCTCATATGTTGGAATAGGGTTGCATCTTGTGATGTGTTTGTGTGTTAACTTGTGAACTTTAGCATGAAATTGATGTTGATTTTTGCATGAGGAGCATTCGGCCAAGGGCCACTTTTATGCATAGATGTATCTCTTTGTTTTGTAATGCTTGTATGAAGTGTAATTAAGGGAATTGCATCTTGGTTAGAAATTGATATGTTGATGGAAATGTTCTACTTATCTTTCAAAACTTTTTCCAAATCAAATTCTTTTCCAAAACTAGTCTTCAAACCCAAGTCAAATGTTTTCTCAAACAAAAAACTCTAAGGCATTTTTCTTAAATAAATCATTAGTCATCACTCAAAGCCTTTGCTTGTTTGATCGCTAATGAGGAGTTATTAGTGGTAGTCACTCGAAGCCTTTGCTTGTTTGGCTATCATGAAAGCTCCTACACCTTAACTAAAAAATAAATAAATTCCAATTTCAAAAACAACGTAATTGTCACCAAGGCTCACCTTTTTCAAAAATGATTTCAAAAAAAAAAGATAATAAAACGTTGTTACTTGTAGTCACTCGAAGCCTTTGCTTGTTTGATTACCGGTTTCGACTCTTTTCTTTCGAGTTAGTAATGGACGCCACTCGAAGCCGTTGCTTGTTTGGTATTCGTGAACACTTGAGTCCTATTTCAAAAACTCAAAAAAATTAAATAAGATAAAACACAAAAACATTTTCAAAACCGAAAACCAGAACTACGTAGCTTTGAATTCTCCATCGCACCGGGAGATACGTAGGAGCGGATATCCTCCGTCAAGCACAATAAACTAAAAACTTTTTTTCTCCTTTTCTTCTTTTTTAAAGTCTTTTCATTCTCTTTTCAAAAAGGGGCAAATTTAAGTATTTTCCAAATTAGCACTTAAAACCACGCATTTAATTAAAGGTTCCCTTTCGGTAGAAAGGAGGCGTGGGGTGCTAAAACCTTCCCTATGCCTAACCGACCCCCGAACCCAAATCTTCCGGTTTTTCCAAAAGGCCATTTGCTTTCCAAAAGGTTTTTCTTCAATATTTTCCTTATAAAAAAATATTGGTGGCGACTTCATTGATTTTCAAAAAGTTGTAAACGAAGAAAGATTCCCTCGGGGACTTTTTCGGGCGCAACAGCTGGCGACTTCACTGGGGATTTTTCTTTTTTTAAGTGGGTCAAGCCTAACTAATTAAATGTGTGGTTTAGCGTGCTATCAATGTGATTTGGATACTTTGTTACTTACATCCCTTTTCGGCTGGCTCTTCTTATCATGTTGTATGCATGTGCATTTGTTTTCTCTCTTTCCATGTTTATTTTTCTCGTCTTCGCTTATGTGCTTAGTACCCTCATGCTTTTCCCCCCCATCTTGTTATGTTCCCCTCTTCTTGGCCCTTTTTCTTGAGGTAAGCAAAACACTTGATTATTGTTGAAACCCTAGGGTAGTTAATTTGATATTGAACCCTAGTGTAGACAACATGTTACCGCTTGCTATTTGTTTGGACTGTTCTGGGTTTTCCTTCGCAGGTGGGGTATATGTGGGTAGTTTTAGGCGGTATGTCCCCGCTACACACACTCACCCCCTTATGATTGAGCTTTGAGAGAGGCCTAAAACCCAAGGTCTGAAAAACACCTAGGAGAGTGGAAACGAGTAGTGACTGCCAATTGGACCGATGTCCTTCTGCTCTCACGAAAGTTTCAGCCAGAGTACGCTCTTTATGGTACCTCACACCAGATGGCGTTCCATCGTTGTGGGTGTTATCATAAAAGAGATTTAGCTCTGGTAGCCTTTGCGAGGGAGTGAATAGAGCCACATGGGAGGATTACCCTTTTAATTGCCCTAGATCCTAGGTCTCACCTCTTTTTAGGTCACAAGGGCTTTCCAAAATGTGTGCTGCATTGTAAGCTAGGCACGTTTTCAAAAAGAAAAGGAAATTTTTCGAAAAAAGAGAAAATAGAGAAAGAGTTGCCGTTGTAACCTTTCTTTCGCCGGTCTGTATGGAGTGACATATGAACCACTTTTTTTTTTTTTAAAAAAAAAAGAGGGAGTGAAAGAGTTACCGCTGTAGCCTTTCTCATACCGGTCCATATGAAATGACGTACGACCCGCATTTTCCAAAAAAAAAAACTTGAATCACTGCCAATAAGGGCTGGTCTCTGAGTTACATAGACATAGAACATCATCATCATTTACACGCATCCTTTGCATAAAACATACATTTTCAATAGTTTTCGCATGCATCTTTGCATCTCATCATGGTTTGCTTGCCGAGAACCCCAAGTAATAAGAAATTTTTGTCATAGATACGGCATGGAATCTAGAAGGGAGACGGTGTATACTCCAAGGTACCCCGCTGTAAACAAGGTAGATGTGACTAGTCTGAAAAAATGTGTTGACCTGATGGGACCTATAGAAAGGGGATCGTTTGATAATGCTTATGGGAACCTCCGGAAGTTGTTGTTGCTAGAGGTGCAGACCGAGGCTATTGTGGCTTTGAGTAGATTCTATGACCCAGAAATCAGGTGCTTTCTTTTCAAAAATTTTCAAATGGCACCCACATTGGAGGAATATCAGCAGATTTTGGGTTTCACTCAGACAGAAGCTGTCCCCTACCGGTATCAAGAACAGTACTACACAGATGAGGGGTTCGCTGCATTATTGCAAGTGAGTGTAGAGGACCTGAAGCTCCAAAAGCAGAAGAGAAACAATGTGATAGGTTTCCCGCAGAGCTACCTTGAAGGTTTAATGGGAGCCTATGCTAGAAGTAAAAATTGGGTTGTCTTCAAGCGAGTTTTAGCCTTAGCAATTTTTGGGGTTGTTCTCTTTCCGCGGATTGAGAGGTATGTGGATGTGACTGTTATTGGTATCTTCCTAGCTTTTCAGAACAAGAGGAGCCCCATTAATCCAATTCCCGCCATCCTTGCCGACACTTATTCTGCTTTTACTCATCATTGTGACTTAAGAAGGAAGAAAATCTCTTGCTCTTCTCACCTGTTGTATGCATGGCTTCTCATCCATGCCTTCACTAACCCAACACGAGTGGAAAAGTTGATTAGCTACGCTGTAACTTGTGAGGTGAAAGCTATGAGTATTCAAGAATGGATCCAGTTTCTAGGGGGTCTAGATGAGCACTCGATCCGTTGGTATCTCTCATCTTGCTGGGAAGATAGGCCTAAGGTAGTCTTCCGCTGTGGTAATTTTCAAAATGTCCCGCTGATGGGCACTAAAGGATGCATCAACTACAACCCATCTCTGACTCTGAGGCAATTAGGGTATCCAATGAGGAATTCGCCTACTGAAGGGATGATACTCCCGCTTTACATCTATGAAGGAGGACCAAAAGATGACAGTTTGCTTAGAAAGGTCTTGCAAGCCTGGAGTACGGTGGTTCGCATGGGAAAAGTAGAGCTCGCTCAGAGGACTAGTGGTATCACCTTCGCTCAGTGGCTCGAAAAAAGGATCCAGAATGTTCAACTGCCTTACCAAAAAGAGCTGCAAGTTGAGAGGGAAGTAGTAGACGCCAGTGCCCCGGTTGTCGAAGAATTAGGC
Source organism: Astragalus membranaceus (assembly GCA_039519185.1). Lineage (NCBI taxonomy): Eukaryota > Viridiplantae > Streptophyta > Magnoliopsida > Fabales > Fabaceae > Astragalus > Astragalus membranaceus. Next base: position 107,118,151 of record CM076848.1, on the reverse strand, counting down.
GAAGTTAAGTTGACTCTGATGAAGGCAGAGGAAGAGAAGAAATCTTTGCAAGCTGAGATAGAGAAGATGGCTCTGAAGAACAAGGGGTTGAAAGAAGAAAATGCCTTGAAGTCTGCTACCATTGAGAGTTTCAGTCAGAAACTAAAAAGGGAAGAGGAGAGCAAGTTAGAAGTTCAAAGGTATCTGCAAGGAGCCAAGGAGAAAATCAAGAGACGAAGCTTGAAAGAGAAGAAGGCCCTGGAAGAAGCCAATCAGTGGAAAGAGTTATGGGATGAAGCAAAAATGGGAGAGAGAACGGCGAAAAGCTTGCTTGCCAAGTCAAAGAGAGAATCCCGCATGTTACAAGCTGAATGGGAGAGTAAGTTAGACAGTGTTGTGCAAGAGAGAGACTCTTTTGAGAACATCCTCAGGGAATATCAGCGGGCCCTAAAAGCAGAGCAAGAGGATTCTGATGAGTTGAAGGAGCGTCTTTGTCACATCAGTGATGCGTACCGGCAAGTGAGGGATGAAAGTCAGTATTGGGAGCATCGCTATGTTGAGCTGCTCGGTAGGATCGAAGAGCAGGCAGTCATCATAGAGCTGAGAGACGAGGTTCAACACTGGAAGGGTAGGTTCTCCAAGCTATCAGAATTGGTCAACCAGGTTCTTGCAGATATGCCCAGGAGGTTAAGAAAAGCTGAAACTGAGATGTATCCCCTCAACACCCCTCTTGAGGTGTACAAGTTTGTGGAGTACTGCAGAGCCCTAGTTGAGGAAGCCAAAGGAAGAACCGGAAGTACCTCCACCAACAACAAAAGGAAAAAGAGTGGAAATGTCAAAACCCTTTGTATTTGAGCTTCTTTATTGTAATTTTTGTTTTATTGTACCTTTCCTTTTTCAATCGTTGTATCAGAATGTCGTACTTTCGGATTCAGATTTTGAAGTATTTTGAATACACCCGTTTCGCTTCCAGATTCCAATTTCAGTATAATCTAAAGAAAGCGATATAACAAAAATAATCAAAGATTTACTCGCGTATCTATGACAAGACATAATACACTGCGATTCTCGGCAAGACAAACTAAACACGCATTCATTCGCATTGCATTCATTTATTCGTTCTTGTGTTCATAAACGTGTTCCGTCAACAGAAAATTAGGCAAGCTGGTTAATCATCGCTATTGGACGCGTCTGCAAGCAAGAAACATGGAAAACGATCAAGCCAACCATGATCAGAACGATCCGCAGCCACATCAGGATGACGGAATTCCAGGAGGTCCGGATCCTAATGGTCAGGGTTAGCACGATCAGAATCAGGGGAATCAAGTCACTCAAGCTGAGATGGAAGTCCTAAGGGCTCAAATGGCGGAGGTCATAAGAGTGCTAAGTGCCTTAAGAGATGTTGGCACAACTGAAACCGCTGTTGCTGGGACGAACAATCCTCCTCCCCTTCCTGGGTCTGGGATCTCTCAAACCCTCCAAGCTGCGCAATGGCCTCCCTATGGTCTCCCACTGGGCTATACGCCTCCTGCTGCTGATGCAAACCCTGGAGGAGATCCTTCAGGAACCACGGGGCACGCTCAGCCTAATACAGTTGTGAATGAAGTTGGAACAGGGACGCATCAAGCCCAGATTCAGATCCCAATTCCTGTTATTGCTCCAGGAACTCCGGCGGGTTTCAATTCACCAATAATGGTTCATCCACACGTGCAGGGCCCAGTCCCTCAGAATATTGCTCACCGACACATGACCCCGGTCGTGGCGTCGATGAATAACCCTCACTATGGTGCCGGCGTTTTCCCACAGAATTATCCTGCCGAAGCTAGAAGTCAGTATCAGATGCTGGAAGAAAGGTTAAGAGCTGTTGAAGGGGCAGGTTCCCGAGCCAGGAATGCCCATGAGTTGTGCTTGGTTCCTGATCTAGTCTTGCCACCCAAGTTCAAAGCACCCACTTTTGACAAATACAGAGGGACAACTTGCCCAGTCAGCCATGTGACGATGTACTGCCGAAAGATGACTGCTTACGCCCGTGACGATAACTTAATGATGCATTGCTTCCAAGAAAGTTTAGCTGGAGCTCCCCTTGACTGGTACATGCAGTTAGAGCCAACTAATATCCGTTGCTGGAAAGACATGGCGGATGCCTTCATGCGTCAATACCAGTATAATAATGATTTGGCTCCAGATAGAACTCAGCTACAATGCATGTCTAAGAGGGATAACGAGTCGTTCAAAGAATACGCTCAGAGATGGAGGAACCTTGCGGCTCAAGTAAAACCCCCTCTGCTGGACAAGGAAATGGTCCACATGTTTATGGAAACCCTTCCTGCAGTGTATTATGATAGGTTGGTTGGCAGCGTAGCCTCAAACTTCTCTGAGATGGTGGTCACAGGGGAAAGAGTAGAGAATGGTATGCGCAGCGGAAGAATAGCTCATAGCCCGATGCCTCCTGCCAGTCAAAAGAAGCCATTTTTTGGGTCTCATAAGAAGAAAGAAGGTGAAACTAATGCAGTCATCGGAGCCAGTGGTCCGTCGCACAGCAATCCATCGCAAGCTATTTCGGTTCCTCCTCAGGCACCGCTGGCACAGCCTTTTCAATCAAATTACCAGTACCGGAACTATAATGAAAGGAAGCCTGCTGTCTTTGATCCCATTCCCATGTCCTACACGGACTTGTTTAATTATCTCATCACCAACAAAATAATCAGTACTCGTCAAATGAAGCCATATCAGCCTCCCTATCCTAGAGGGTACAACGCAAATGCCACCTGCGCCTTTCATTCTGGGGCAGTAGGTCATGTGGTGGAGGATTGTAAAGCATTCAAATATGTGGTGCAAGACTTACTTGATAAGAAAAGCATATCATTTCAACAACCCAATGTAGCCACCAATCCGTTGCCAGGGCATGGAGGGTCTGCTATTAATGCCGTTGACCATCAGGAGGGTCAGTGCTTGGTGAGAAAAGTTGATTGCATTCAGACGCCTTTGAATTTTATCCATGCTGAATTATGCCGCTTCGGTATCATCAAAGAAGGGTGCGCTAGGAAAGACGCCTGTGATAATCCTCGCTGCATCGGGGCATGTGAAGGCTTTAAACCAATCCTCCAAGATCTCTTAGACAGACACCTGGTCCAAGTGGGAATCCAGGAGAAAGAAGAAAATGTACTTACCTTGCAATCGGGCAATAGAGGCTTCAGAAGACCGATTGAAATTCCCTGCAATCTGAATTCCAGCCTAGCTGTGACGAGACCCTCGACTGTTGTTATTCCAGTACCTGCTGCTACCCCTAGTGGGGATACTAGGATGACTCCACGGAGCTGCAATGTGCAAATGCAAGCGGAGGTCCCTAAAGGCACTCTGGACATAACAAACATTGCTGGAGGTAGTTGTATCACAAGGAGTGGAAGGATGTATACTCCTGAAAACCTCAGAAGAGAGCAATCCAAGGGAAGTGAAGAAAGGGGCCGTAAGGGAAAAGACAAGGAAGCTGTAGAGGTCAGGGATGTGTCGGACAAAGAAGCTCAAGAATTCCTAAGGGTAATGAGACAGAGTGAATATCGGGTGGTAGACCAGCTGAATCAAACCCCATCCAAGATCTCAATGCTCTCTTTGCTGCTCAGTTCAGAGGCACATCGTGCTGCACTGCTAAAGGTCTTGAATGAAGCTCACGTCTCCCATGACATTACAGTAAACCAGCTTGATGGTATTGTTGGCAGCATTGTAGCCTCTAATTACTTGACCTTCTCAGACACCGAGCTGCCTCCGGCAGGAAAGAGTCATAATCAAGCTCTTCATATCTCAGTCAAGTGTGGGGACCATATACTTGCCAGGGTGCTTATTGATAACGGTTCATCCTTGAACGTGCTGCCTAAGTCTACAATGGATAAGTTGGATGTAGACTGTTCATATCTAAAACCAAGCTCCACCTTGGTCAGAGCATTTGATGGGTCAGTGAAGGAAGTTTTTGGAGAAGTGGAAATGCCGCTGCAGGTAGGCCCCGAAGTATTTTATGTCGTCTTCCAAGTAATGGACATCAATTCATCCTACAGTTGCCTGCTAGGACGTCCTTGGATACATGCGGCTGGGGCAGTGCCATCCTCGCTTCATCAGAAGCTCAAGTTTGTGGCCAGGGGAAAGCTGATAGTGATCTCCGGAGAGGAAGAAACATTGATAAATCGATCACCACCTGAATATTATGTGGAAGCAGCAGAAGAGTCCTTTGAGACTGCTTTTCAGGGATTGGAGATTTCAAACGCTGTCTTCGTCGAAGGAGAACCTCGGTGGAAGCCCAAGTGGTCCAGGGCAGACATGATGACTGCAAAAGTGATGCTGGGACATGGGTATCAGATTGGTAAGGGCTTAGGAAAAGCTGCTCAAGGAATTGTAATGCCTATCCAGTTGAGGGGTAATATTGAGAGGTTCGGTGTTGGATACATCCCAAGTCTTGCTGATCGGGAGAGGCTGACATCTGACAGGAGGGAGAAATGGCTGGCCAAACTCAGAGGAAGGGCACCCAATCAGGAGAGAATAGTCATCGCTAATCTTAAGGACAACTTCCGGAGTGCTGGTATGCTGAACCCTGACCAGGTCAATATGGTTGAAGAAAGATCAAGCTCAAGTGGCCGTGCTGAAAGTCTGGTGCGCTGCTGTGCGGTTGGAGAGAAGCTGCAAAACTGGGAGACCATGGATTTCCCCGTATTTTCCAATTTAAAGTAATTATCATTGTAATGCAAATCCCTCGGCTCTGCCCAAGGCCTTGGGATATTTCATTCGGGCACACATGTTTTCGTCGAAAATCATCAATCAATAAAGTGTTATTTTGAATTTTCAATAAAATTTCTGTCTTCATCTTTTATCTGTGTTGCTTTTTCTTTGTTTTTATTCGCCGCTCCATTCTAATGCAGATCGGTAATAAACTCTGAAAATAATAATGCCCATAACTCATACTGTGACTTTGATTACCCGGTTAATCAAGCCGAGGAAGATGTTGAGGATGATTGGGATACTCCTCCGGAAATCATGAGAATGGTAGAACAAGAAGAAAAGGTCATTGAGCCTCCAAACAGAGAGGTCAAGGTTGGTACTGCAATGGGGGATAGAGAGCGCAAAAAGTTGATTCAGCCCTTTGAGGAAATCACTTTCCAGCACATACCCCGCAGCGAGAATCAGTTGGCAGATGCCTTGGCAACTTTGTCTTCTATGTTCAACGTCAGCTGTGACAAAAGTTTGACGACTGTCAGAATCCAGCACAGAGGTCAACCTGCTTATCACTACTGCATGGCAGTCGAAGAGGAATCAGATAGTAAGCCTTGGTACCATGACATCAAGCAGTACATCACAAACAGAGAGTATCCTACCGGAGCTACAGAGAATGACAAGAGAACACTCAGGAGGCTATCAGCAGGTTTCTTCTTGAGTGGAGACGTCCTTTACAAGAGAAACCATGACTTGGCACTCCTCAGGTGTGTAACAAGAGAAGAATCAGTAAAGATTATGCGGGATGTTCATGAGGGCTCATTTGGGGTTCATTCCAGCGGGCACGCAATGGCTAGAAAAATCCTGAGAGCTGGTTACTACTGGTTGCAGATGGAATCAGAGTGTTACAATTTTGGGAGAATATGCCATAAATGTCAAATCTATGCAGATCACACTCATGTACCTCCAACTTCTCTGAATGTCTTGAGTGCACCATGGCCATTCTCAATGTGGGGCATGGACATCATTGGTCCAATTGAACCCAAAGCTTCAAATGGCCACCGTTTCATTCTGGTTGCTATTGACTACTTCACTAAGGGGGTGGAAGCTGCCTCTTATCCCAATGTAACGAGCTCAGTGATTGCTAAGTTCATCAAGAAAGACTTGGTTTGCCGCTACGGCCTTCCAAACAAGATTATCACAGACAACGGTAGTAATTTGAACAGCAGAGTGATGAAGGATTTGTGCAAAGACTTCAAAATACAACATCACAACTCTTCTCCCTACCGCCCAAAGATGAATGGGGCAGTTGAGGCAGCCAACAAGAACATCAAGAAGATTGTGCAAAAGATGGTGGTGACCTACAAGGATTGGCATGAGATGCTCCCATTTGCCCTGCATGATTACAGAACCTCAGTACGCACCTCCACAGGGGCAACCCCTTACTCCCTGGTTTATGGGTCAGAGGCAGTCCTCCCCATCGAGGTTGAAATACCATCCCTGCGGGTGTTGATGGAGACAAAACTTGATGAAGCAGAATGGGTGCGGTCTCGTCTTGACCAGTTGAATCTCATTGATGAAAAACGGGTGGCCGCGATGTGTCATGGACAGTTGTACCAACAGAGGATGAGGAGGGCTTTTGACAAGAAAGTCCGTCCTCGTGAATTCCAAGAAGGAGATCTTGTGCTCAAGCAGATCTTGCCGATCCAGACAGACTTTAGGGGCAAATGGGCTCCCAAATATGAAGGACCTTATGTGGTGAAGAAGGCATTCTCAGGAGGAGCATTAATTCTGGCAAACATGGACGGAGATGAGATCCCAAATCCAGTGAACTCAGATGTGGTCAAGAAGTATTATGCCTAGAAAAATAGATGAAAAAAGAGAAAGATAAGCCAAGGAAAAATCAGCTCGCTAGGTTGAAAACCCGCAAAGGGCGACCTAAGCAAAATCAGAGCGGCCCGGTGGATTGAAAACCCGTAAAGGGCGATCCAGGCAAAAATTAGGGTCAGAAAACTTGGGCTTGAGAAAAGAAAAAGGCAATCAGCGCTCCAAAGGTTCGGATGAGGGGGTGATCAATATTATGAGTATGGACGGTGGGCACCGTTACTTCAGAGATAGAATCACGAGATCTGTTTCCTTTTGCTTGTATTTTTTTTTTGTAGTTTAAAAGAAAGATTGCAATGCACTTTCGATTGGCGTGACTTTCTGCACGTCCAATTTCTATATCAATAAAAGACCAACTTTTCTTTCATATGTGTGCTTTTCTTGTCTCTGTTTTCATCTGTTCAGTTTCTTTCAAAATAATAACTTTTATGATTGATGAAGTCGAATTGCAAAACATGTGCACATTCAGAGCATTACAGGATCATTACGAAATCTTTGAAAAAAAATACGGAAAGAAGTGATTCCCCAAGTGAATAAAATTGCGAAAAAGGCAGTCGTGACAAACCAGTGTGCAATCCTCGTGGATCACCGCCCTGGAACAGCCTGCGCCCGGCAGATCGATTTAACCAGCAAAAAAAAGAGTGCCAAAGAAAAACAAATAAGCAGAAAAAAGAAAGCTGCTTAAAGAAAACAAACAGAATAAACAAAAACAAATAAGCAGAAAAAAGAAAGCTGCTTAAAGAAAACAAACAGAATAAACAAAAAAAAAGAGAAAATCACAGAAGACGGAACATAAAAGAACACAACATCTTCACATCATATCATCCATACCATTCGTCACTCCATGACATCAAACAGTGGCGCGTTACGCTTTCAAATTCGCATCTCAGAAGAGCGAAGAATAACAAAAAGAAAAGAAGTGAATGAGGAATCAAACAAAAAAAAAGCATCCCACCAAAATCAATCATGGCATTCATGCACATCCAAATACCCAAATGCATGCATTTCATGCACCATCCAGGAAGTTACTTCGGACCAGAGGGTCCCAAAAATCTTATTTTTCAGAAAATCACCATCAGCACTGAGTTAGTAAACTCCATCAACCCAGAGTTAGTAAACTCCATCAACACAGAGTTAGTGAACTCCTTCCACAGATCACAACATCGTGTACGAGCATGCGATGGATCCATCAGACTTCGTTAAGTCCTTCGGATTAGTTGTGTCAACCTAAGGCATAGCGTAAATCCATTGATCAAATCAGTTCCGGACCTGATATTGATCGGCCGCTCGAAAAGGCCACCCCCAAAGCTCGGACTCGACAAGAGTTCGTTAGAAGGTTTTTAGGCAACCTCCGAATTCCCAATTTACTGCTTTTCCCAATTTACTGCTTTCCCGTTAATACGACAAGTGTTAACCCCCCTTTTCTCAAAAAGAAAATAACAAAAAGAAAATCTGAGCTTTTCCGAAAGCGGACAAAATTAGTGTTATTTCTATATCTTTATTTCCATTTCACCAACAAATATGAAAAGGCCAAGTCATATTTCTTGGCGAAATGTGAAATAAAGAGGGGCAGCTGTAACACCCTAATTTTGTCCTATCCAAAAATAAGAAATTTTATCTATAAAAAATAATTATTTTATTTTCATGCCATGTTAGTTTGCTACGAGTTCCAATTTTTGAAAAAAATAATAATAATTAGAAGTAGAGAAACAAAATAAGCAAAGGAGTAAATAGGGGAGGTTTGTAAAAAATAGATAGAGGTGCATTTAGGATTGGGCCATCTAAAGCCCACTCCTCCACCAAACCTTATGCCCAATTCGCATAACCCTAGACCTAACCCATATCCAACTCCTCCACCAAGCCCAATCCAACTCCTCCACCAAACCCAATCCATACCCTAACCCTAACCCATATCCAACCCATAACCCAACACACAACTCCATCCAACCCACTCCAACTAAACCCTAATTCGCATACCTCCCCCCCTTCACTCTAAAATGTGTCCACATTCACTCTTCCCCTCAACCCTAAAATGTGTCTACATTCACTCTCCCCCCTAGCCTTAAAAATCATCCACATTCATCCCCTCTCTCCTCCCTAGAAATCCGCCCCACTTTCCCTCTTTTCCTCCTTGGAACTCACAATCCCACTTCCACACACAACCCCACTTCCCCACATCTCCTTTCCCCATACACTCCACCCTTCCCATCACTCACTCTCTCACACACTCACACACTCAACCTCCCCCCCCCCTACGGCCATCTCTCTCTCTCCCTCACATATCACTCAACTCACTCTCTCTCACACACTCCCCCTTCAAAACCCTTCTTAGCTCTCATTTGATCTCACTCTAAGTTTTGGACATAATTCCTCTCCTCCTCCTCTCCTCTAAAACCGTAGCTTCACCTCTCCTAAACCACCTCCATTTTTTTCAATTTCTCTTAACCAATTCATCATCAAACTACCTCCAATCCATTCCTCTCACACTCAAGAAAAATCAAGCACATAATCCTTCTCCTCCTCTCCTCCATTAAAACCGTAGCTTCCCTTTATTTACCTCTCCTCTACTTCTTCAATTTTCTACCTATTTTAGAGATAAGGTAAAATTCCTAATGTCTTAGCATCATTTTCAAACATTTTGCATCAAGATTTATCTTATCATCTTCATCTCATATTCTCCTCTTTATTTTTGATATACTCATCATTTTCACTTTTAAAATGTAGTTTGTTGTTGTTAGGGTGAGAAGTTGCTTCTCACCTTTGAGTAATTTAGCTTGTTGTTAGTTTGTGTTGATCTTTGTTTTTTTTAAAATGAAATAAACATGTGATTTTATATCCCTTATACTTCGCATTTTCTTTTTTTTAACTCATCTTGTGGTTCCTTTTCACTTGAGGATGATTTATTATTAGTGTTTAAAGCCTTGTGTTAAATGTGATTTTTAGTCCTTGTGATGTTGATGATCTTACAACTTGACTCTCCCTTGTGTTTAGAACACCATGATTTAAGGGAGAAGATTTTAAGATAGGATTCAACTTTCTTTATGAATTTTCCTTGTTCAATATTTGTTTTAGTTGTTATTTGTTGATGATCTAGCCATATGAGTCTCCACTAGTGCCTAGTGCACTTTAATTTAAGTGGAGGAGATGGCTAGAAGGGATTCAACTTTATTTAGATGCTCTTCAATTTTCATATGCTAATTTGCTAAACTAGTTTATTTATCTATGTATCTTTACCCTAATCTAGTTTCATAGTTCATATGTTCCTTAATTGGTTTTTGGTTAGTTGTTGATGATTTAGCTATGTGAGTTACCACTAGTGCCTAGTGCACTTTAATTTAAGTGGTGAAGATGGCTAGAAAGGATTCAACTTTATTTTCTTGGTTCATGTGTTCTATTTTGCTCATTGCTAGATGTTGATGATGGGGTAAGCTGATTTTCACTTGTGCCCATGGCACTTTAATCTAAGTGAAAGGATTACTCTATATGATTCAATTTTGTTTAATGTTTACACTTTAAGGTGGTGTCTTATGTTTCTTTTGTATAATAATTTGCAAAGTTTGGTATGAAATTGAAGATGGATTATTGTTTGATAAGCTTCGGCCAGAATGTAAAAATAGGGTTCAAGTATTGTTTTGTGTATTTGATGATTTGTAGTTGAAAAATGACTTGGTTTGGGTTAGTTTGTGTTTCGGGTTCAAGGGTAGGATTAGGGCTTCCATTGTTTTTTTTTCCCTTTGATTTTGTTGTTGAATAAATGTACGTCTTGCTTGAGGTTTGTCTTGTAGTCTCATATGTTGGAATAGGGTTGCATCTTGTGATGTGTTTGTGTGTTAACTTGTGAACTTTAGCATGAAATTGATGTTGATTTTTGCATGAGGAGCATTCGGCCAAGGGCCACTTTTATGCATAGATGTATCTCTTTGTTTTGTAATGCTTGTATGAAGTGTAATTAAGGGAATTGCATCTTGGTTAGAAATTGATATGTTGATGGAAATGTTCTACTTATCTTTCAAAACTTTTTCCAAATCAAATTCTTTTCCAAAACTAGTCTTCAAACCCAAGTCAAATGTTTTCTCAAACAAAAAACTCTAAGGCATTTTTCTTAAATAAATCATTAGTCATCACTCAAAGCCTTTGCTTGTTTGATCGCTAATGAGGAGTTATTAGTGGTAGTCACTTGAAGCCTTTGCTTGTTTGGCTATCATGAAAGCTCCTACACCTTAACTAAAAAATAAATAAATTCCAATTTCAAAAACAACGTAATTGTCACCAAGGCTCACCTTTTTCAAAAATGATTTCAAAAAAAAAAGATAATAAAACGTTGTTACTTGTAGTCACTCGAAGCCTTTGCTTGTTTGATTACCGGTTTCGACTCTTTTCTTTCGAGTTAGTAATGGACGCCACTCGAAGCCGTTGCTTGTTTGGTATTCGTGAACACTTGAGTCCTATTTCAAAAACTCAAAAAAGTTAAATAAGATAAAACACAAAAACATTTTCAAAACCGAAAACCAGAACTACGTAGCTTTGAATTCTCCATCGCACCGGGAGATACGTAGGAGCGGATATCCTCCGTCAAGCACAATAAACTAAAAACTTTTTTTCACCTTTTCTTCTTTTTTAAAGTCTTTTCATTCTCTTTTCAAAAAGGGGCAAATTTAAGTATTTTCCAAATTAGCACTTAAAACCACGCATTTAATTAAAGGTTCCCTTTCGGTAGAAAGGAGGCGTGGGGTGCTAAAACCTTCCCTATGCCTAACCGACCCCCGAACCCAAATCTTCCGGTTTTTCCAAAAGGCCATTCGCTTTCCAAAAGGTTTTTCTTCAATATTTTCCTTATAAAAAAATATTGGTGGCGACTTCATTGATTTTCAAAAAGTTGTAAACGAAGAAAGATTCCCTCGGGGACTTTTTCGGGCGCAACAGGCGTAAATTCACCTCTTTGAATTATACACCTCTTTGAATTTTCTTGTCATGCCAAGCTTTGGTTTTTGTTTTGTAAATTTCTGCATTCTCATATGAGAATTGCCTAAATTCATCTAATTCATTCGATTCTAAAAACCTTTGTGCTCCTGCTTTATTGAGATCATAATTTAGCTTTTTCATAGCCCAATAAGATTTGTTTTCCAACTCAACTGACAGATGGTATGCTTTTGTCATAGACTAATCTATAGGGGGACATACCTAATGGTGTTTTAAATGCTGTTCTGTATGCCCATAATGCTTCATCAAAATGTAAGGACCAATCTTTTCTAGATGGTCCAACCATTTTTTCAAGCATTCTTTTAATTTCCCTATTTGATAGCTCAGCTTGCCCACTTGTTTGTGGGTGGTAGGCTGTAGCAATTTTATGCTTAATCCCATATTTTGCAAGAAGATTTTCAATAAGTTTATTGCAAAAATGTGATACTTCATCATTGATAATTGCCCTTGGGGTGCCAAATCTTGTAAAAATGTTTTTCAAATGGAATTTGCTAACAGATTTGGCATCATTATTTAGTAATGCTACTGCCTCTACCCATTTGGACACATAATCTACAGCTACTAAGATATATTGTTTGCCAAAAGAAGGTGGAAATGATCCCATGAAATCCATGCCCCATACATCAAAAAGTTCAATTTCTAATATATTGGTTTTAGGCATTTCATGTTTTTCAGAAATATTACCTGCTCTTTGACATTTGTCACAAGTTTTGACCATTGAATATGCATCTTTAAATAAAGTTGGCCAATAATAACCAGACTGTAGTACCTTAGCTGCTGTCCTGTTGCATCCAAAGTGACCTCCATGTGGTGCAGCATGGCAGTGCAGAAGCACTGCTTGCTGTTCTTCTTGGGGGATGCATTTCCTCATCAATTGATCTGGACACATTTTGTAGAGAAATGGCTCATCCCAGTGATAATCTTTGATTATGTGAAAAAATCTCCTTCATTGTTGGTAAGTCATATCTACTGGTACCACCTTGCTTACAAGAAAGTTAACAATGTCAGCAAACCAAGGTGCAGAAGCACTAGGTGCTGTTAGAGTTATGGCTAACGGTTTTTCATCAGGAAAGCTTTCCTTGATCTCTCCCTTTTGTGTACCTGTTCTTTCACCTTCAAGTCTAGATAAATGGTCAGCAACCTGATTCTCCACCCCCTTTTTGTCTCTGATTTCAAGATCAAATTCTTGAAGGAGGAGAATCCATCTTATTAACCTTGGTTTTGCATTTTTCTTGGAAATTAAGTACTTGATGGCAGCATGATCAGTATAGACAATAATTTTGGTGCCAACCAAGTAGGATCTAAATTTATCAAATGCAAAAACCACTGCTAACAATTCTTTTTCTGTTACAGTATAATTCATTTGAGCTTCAATTAATGTCTTGCTAGCATAATAAATAGAATGAAAGATTTTGTCATACCTTTGCCCTAAGACAGCTCCTACAGCAAAATCACTAGCATCACACATTAATTCAAGGGGCCTGCTCCAATCTGGTGTAACAATCACTGGTGCAGTTACCAATGCTTTTTTGAGTTTTTGGAATGCTTCCATACAAGGCTCATCAAAGTTAAAAGGTGCATCAATTTGCAAGAGTGTACATAATGGCTTGGATGTCCTTGAAAAATCTTTGATAAATCTTCTGTAGAAGCCTGCATGGCCTAAGAAGCTTCTGATTCCCTTGACAGTTGTTGGAGGTGGCAGTTTTTCAACGACATCAATCTTTGCTTGATCTACTTCCAGACCTTTTTTTGATACTTTGTGACCTAATACAATGCCTTCTTGTACCATGAAATGGCATTTCTCCCAATTAGGTACTAAGTTTGTTTCCTCACATCTTTGGAGAATTTTCTCTAAATTTGATAAACATGTTTGAAATGTGTTTCCAAAGACTGAGAAATCATCCATGAATACTTCCATTGATTGCTCAATGAAGTCAGAAAAGATGGACATCACGCACCTTTGGAATGTTGCAGGCGCATTAGAGTCCAAAAGACATTCTTCTAAATGCAAATGTTCCATAGGGGCATGTAAAGGTAGTTTTTTGTTGGTCTTCAGGTTCTATTGCAATCTGATTGTACCCTGAGTAACCATCTAAGAAACAATAAAACTCCTTACCTGCCAACCTATCTAACCTTTGATCAATGAAGGGTAAAGGGAAGTGATCTTTCTTTGTGGCCTTATTGAGTTTTCTATAATCCATACAGATCCTCCAACCTGTAACAGTTCTTGTTGGTATCAATTCATTTTTTTTCATTGGCTATTAACGTCATACCTCCTTTCTTTGGAACACACTGAATAGGGCTTATCCATGCACTATCAGATATGGGGTATATGATTCCAGCATCTAGCCACTTGATGATTTCTTTCTTTACAACCTCTTTCATTATAGGATTTAGCCTTCTTTGCCCTTCTATATAATTTTTAGAATTATCTTCTAAATTTATCCTATGCATGCATATAGAAGGGCTAATTCCTTTTATGTCTGCCATTTGCCAGCCTATAGCTTTTGTATGCTTTCTTAAGCTACAAATTAGATCATGCTCCTGCTCTATTGTTAAGTCAGAGGCAATGATCACTGGAAGTGCATCATCTTCCCCTAAGAAAGCATACTTCAAATGTTTGGGCAATTCTTTCAATTCTATCTTAGGAGGTTGTTCAATTGAGGGTAAATTCTTTTTAAGGTTAGGGTCTTCTAAATTAAGAGATTCAAAAGTTCTAGACCATACCTTTTGTGTTGGTGCTTCTTTTGAAAAAATGTCTTTTTCCAAGATTTCTTCTTCAAGAGGTGCAGAAGCATCTGGTGCTAGTGCACTAGTGAGATAATCATACTGTTTCTGAAATTGCTTCTGCACCAAATGGTCAAGATTGGTGATTCCTGAGCACTCTTCACTCTCCTCAGCAGGATACTTCAGAGCATTCATCACATTGAATTTCACCTCTTGATCATTTACTCTCATGGTCAGTTCTCCCTTTTGGACATCAATTAGTGCTTTCCCAGTTGCTAAGAATGGTCTCCCAAGAATGACTGGGACTTCTTTATCTGCATCAAAGTCAAGAATAACAAAATCTGCAGGAAATACAAATTTGTCAACCTTAACCAAAATATCTTCAATGATTCCTTCTGGATAAGCTATTGATCTATCAGCTAGTTGAAGTGTTACTGTTGTAGGCCTAGCATTTCCAATCCCCAGTTGTGTAAATATGGATTTAGACATTAAGTTGATACTTGCACCTAAACCACACAATGCACGACCTGTATAAGATTTTCCTATTGAGAATGGGACTGTAAAGCTACCAGGATCCTTTAGTTTTCTTGGAATTTTGCTTTGTAGAATTAGACAGCATTCCTTATACATAGCAACTATTTCAAAATCCCCTAATCTTCTTCTTTTTGAAACTTACTGAATTTGTTTTAAAATCTCAAGAAACTTACTGAATTGCTTCTCATCATGTGCCTTTTTTAACCTTTGAGGATAAGGAGGAGGAGGGTATTCAGGAACTAACCTTGGAGTTGGAACTTCAGGAGATGCAGATGCATCTGGTGCTTCTGCACCATGAGTATTTTTTTCACTTTTATTTTTTTCTCTCTTACCTTCACCTTGGTCTTCACCTGGATCTGCAAGATCTTTTCAACTTCTTAGAGCAATGGCCTTTACCTGCTCCTTTCCTGGCCTTTAGGCTGTGGTAGCTTCTGTATTTGATGGTAATGTACCTGTTGGTCTTTGATACAGAGCTGTTGCTAACTGTCCCACCTGATTTTCTAAATTTTTTATAGAGGCATCTTGTGCTTGCTTAGCTGTTCTGGTTTCACTAATGAAAGACTTGAACAAGGCTGTTAGGGAGTTATCAGTGGCAGGTGGTTGTTGTCTTTGGTTGTTTTGAGAATGAAATTCTGGTGGTGTGGCTGGTGCAAAAGTACTAGGTGCAAATGCACCAGTATTGTTCCATCTGAAATTTGGGTGGTTCTTCCAGCCAGGGTTATAGGTGTTAGAGTAAGGGTTGTTATTCCTGTTGTATCCTACAAAATTGACAGAGACAGGGTTGCTGGGACATTCTTCATACAAATGGCCTCCTCCACAACACACACAACTTGTGTCTCCTGGGGGGGTTTGTTCTATGGCTGCTGCAGTGTTTTCAGTTGGTGCAGCTGCACTAGGTGCAGATGCACTGGTTGAAGTGAAGTTTTTAAACAAGTTTGTCAGAGAGCCTAACTGAGCAGATAGGGCTGATATAACACTGATTTCATGTACCCCTGTTAGTTTCTTTTGGGCGCTTACCCTCTCAGTAGGCCAACTAGAACTATTGGTTGCAATTCTATCAATTAATTCACATGCTTCATTATAAGATAAGTTTAATAACACACCCCCAGATGATGCATTAAGCATTATTCTGGTTTGGGGTTCTAAACCATTGTAAAAAGTTTCCAGTTGAATAATGATAGGTAGACCATGATGTGGACATTTTCTTAAAAGTTCTTTCCATCTTTCCCATGCTTCAAACAATGATTCAAATTCTTTTTGTCTAAAAGATGTAATATCATTTCTCATCCTGGCATCTTTGATGGGTGGAAAATATTTTGCTAAGAACTTTTCAGCTATTTCATTCCATGAATGGATAGAATTAGGCTCCATTGAATTTAACCATGATTTAGCCTTATCTTTTAAAGAGTATGGAAATAGCTTAAGTCTAAATGCATCTTTACTAACACCAGGAATGATAAAGTTACTACATACTTCTAAAAACTGTTTTAAATGCTCATGGGGGTCCTCATGGGGAGATCCACCAAATTGACCAATTGTTTGTAGCATTTAGAACATCATGGGTTTAAATTCAAAATGCACAGCATCAATATGAGGTCTTGCTATACTTGTTTGCATATGTTGATGATTAAACATAGCATAATCCCTCATGGGTCTATTTCTATCATTAATCATACCTATTGGGCCCATGTTGATGAATTGATTTCTGTGTCCTTCAGTATCATGCTGTGAACCAAGTCCTCCTCCAACTGACGCTGATCTTGAGCTTTGTCCTTCACTGTGATGAAACATGTTTCTGCAGTCTTGATTCCTTTGTTTTTGAAGTCTTAGCAAACTCCCGAACCTTCTTTCAATCTCTGGATCGAATTCAAATTCTGGTAGCTTATCTCTGGGCATAAGCTAGTGCATCTGCACAGAAAATAACTACCAGAGTAATAAAATGCTAACTTAAAAATCTAAACAACAAAAATTAATGGCAATCCCCGGCAACTGTAACACCCGTTTCTACCCCTTTCATTTATAACAATTATCAGAGTGCACAAATTATTTTTTTTTCGAAACGGAATGCTACATTTACTTCAAAAACACGTCAATTGTTTAACTTAAATTAAAATCATTACGTGGCATCATGGGCGGGCCATTACTCAAAAATACAGTTACAACGTTAAAATAAAATCCAACAAGTCGTACAAGACAAAATCACTATCTAATAAGACGCCCCCCAGGTGCTACGTATCAGAGCGACTCGAACTCAAGGGAATGAAGGTCAAAGCCTTCAAGTACGGTTACCTGTAAAGTAAAAATCAACAAAAAGGGGTGAGTCTCAAACCCTATAATAAAGTACGTAAGGAGTAGTATGTACAGATACAGGACTACATCAATTACAGCAATATTCACTTTAATCACCCGTTCAGTCAACCGAAATTAATCACCAATTCATCACCAACTAAATATTCACCAAACAATCACCAAATAAAAGTAATCACCAAACAATCACCAAATAAATAATCACCAAAACATTCACCATCTGTATGTTTAATGTATGAGATGCAACCCAAAACTCCACGGGCATATGCATGTGGATCCATCACCAAAAATGAGCCTTGAGGGCATTCACCAAAATTTATAATAAGGCCGAAGCCCGAGGCCGAAGCCTATTCACCAAAAATCATGCATATGATTATGCGACACCATGACAATGCATCACACACCAGAATCAACAAATAAAAGTATGCCATAGCATATTCACCAGCAGTTTGTTTATTCACCAACACCCAAAAGAGGATCACAGACCCCATTCACCAATAATAATATACACCATATATATATATATATATATATATTTGCATACCACACTGTTACACAGCACATTACTTTCACCGTGACAACACCATTTAAAAATACAAGGAACAGTACCTTAGTCTCATGAAGAACACCAACATTTTATTTAAAAGGAACAGTAGCGATTTCCAATCCAAACAACAACTAGTACACAGTCACTTGGGACTTTCAGAAACGACCGGGGAAAAATATTAAGTTTTGGTTTTGGCCTGGACAAACAGATAGACAATTAAATGAGCGTCGTAACGCACTTTGAACCACCTAAAACGAACACCCGAGTCAAAAGTTACGTTAAAAATAAGTTTGGAAAAAAATCGGGGAACAATCTGAAAATGGCGCCCAGGCACTGGGCGCCTAAGACAAAATCAGGGGAACACGCACACGCACAGGCGCACGGGCGCACTAGGCGCACTGGGCGCACTAGGCACCATGCGCGCAACATCCAGCATCAACAGCGCGCACAGCGCGCACGGGGCACAGGCGCACGGGCGCACTGCGCCCAAACGAGGCAACACGCGCAACAAGCAACACGGAACAGGCGCTATGCGCCCAGGACGAGGGAACATGGCACGGGCGCGCAACACAGCTCTGCGCCACACTGGGCAACATGCGCCCAGGTGCCAGGCGCACTTTCCTGCGCCAAGACCCAGCACACCAAGACACTGGCACATGGCGCCCAGCAGCAGGGCGCCATTTCCTGCACACCAACACAACACACACAGCACAGGCACATGGCGCCCAGCAGCAGGGCGCCATTTTCTGCCCAACACCACACAACACCCAGACACAGCACAGGGCGCCCAGCAGCAGGGCGCCACTTTCAGACAACCTCCAACTTGGCTAAAACACACTAATTTGGTACGGGGCACCGAGCATAAGGGTGCCTACTTCCGTGACCAAAATTCCGACAACGACAATACTTGGCGCGGGGCACCCCACTCAAGGGCGCCTAATTCCGCACCGAGACAACAATGCTCAGCAGAGCCAAAAACACAACAACGGCACCCTATGTGCCTACAACACTTAGACACCAAAATTCACCCAAGACATCACCTGCTCATATGGCGCCCAATGCGCCCATAACACATCAGATTACAGTTTCGAGCAACACCACCAATCAAATCATGCATCAATCTCATCAACAACACCAAATTATATAATATGTTCAAAAATACATCGTTTACGCAATTACTCGAGCACTTAGCAGGCAACTCAATTTCAACATACAGAGCACAATTTCACAGGTCATATCAATGAGCAACAATTGACAACCACATACACATATAATCACCAATAACATAAAATCAAGGTAAAACAGGACATAGGACCTAACCCCTACATACATCCCATTATGTTCCCTATTATAAGGCAAGACCCACCCTTACCTTAGTTTCACCGAAGACAGGGACCCCTCCACGTGCACACCGAGTAACCACAGCAACTGAGCTCCTCTCCTCCTCCTTGGGATTTGCGCCTCTCTCTTCTCCTCTCCTCTCCCTTGCGCTATTTTTCCTTCTCTTTCTTTCTCTCCTTCGCGTTTTCTTTCTTTTCCTCTCTTTCACGTTTCTCTCTTTTCTTTCTCTCACGCTCCTCTCTTTCTTTTTTTTTTCTTTTCTTTTTCACGCCCCTTCTCTCTTTCTCTCAAGTGAGGCGGCTCCCCCCAACCCCTAGTCACATGCGCCTAGGTCAACTCCTGGGCCTGGATCGCGGGCCTCCATCCACTTAAGCCCATTTAAATAATTAAATATCACCACCCTCTAAATAATTAAAACCACCCAAAATTATTATTATTATTATCATCATTATTATTATTATTATTATTTCTATCACCAACTCCTATTTAATTAATTAAATAAATACTAAATAACTATTTAATTAATTTCGGGGTGTTACAGCAACGGCGCCAAAAACTTGGTGTGTAAAAAAGATGTGCAAGTATACACAGTCACAAACAAGTAATATAATGATAACAAAGGTCGAACCCACAGGGATTGGATTAACTTTATGTATGTTTAGAAAGCATATAAATTAGCACTACTATTCTACTCACAAATTTTGGGGTTTTTAGTTTAAGTAAAAACAGAATGCAAGTATGTAAATTAAGATGAAGGAAATCAGTTGAGAAAGATAGTTGAGATGTCTTTACTAGATAATGCTTCTTTTGAGAGTTTCTATGCTTTTCGAGATGCAGAAGCAGTATGATGCAGAAGCATCAAGTGCAGAAGCATCAAGTGCAGTAGCATTGAGTGCAGTTGCATAAGTGTGTGCTTTTCAGCTACTTTCTTCAGAGTTTCATTACAAGCTTCCCATGTCTGGGCTTGCTAAATAAGTTCACTCCTGCCTTTGAAGTTCCCACTGTTTCACCCTAAGGACTATGTTATCCTATGTCTAGGACTTAACATGGTTTTAACACAGTTTCTTTATTAAACAAGTTTAACAAAGCCTTTATTAAAACACTCACCCTTATTAGTCTTGATTTCTAATTATAAACCATGTCTGTGAATATAACTCTACTTATTATAAGAGATCAACCTTAAAATAAGATGGATGTGGTATAACACAAGACCCAAAATGATACGACACTTAAAACATTAATAACTTACACAAAAGATCATTATAAGTTTAGAACATCTCAACTAAAGGAATTTAGCTCATGTTACTCATTATAAAATAGAGAGAATCTGTAAGGAACATGATAACATGAATCATATAAAAGATATCAATAGGGTAGAAGTTACACAAATTGATGTTCCTTTGCATGAATTCTGACAGGTGCAGAAGCACTGATTCCTTTGCCTATCTATGAAGAAGTGGAGGAAGAGGGTGTCAACTCCTTCCTCGCCTTCTTACAACTAACTAGTAAATAAAATGCAAGAATTGAAACTACTAAAATATAAGTAAAGTGTTTGATCTACATATTATCAAGTGAGATATGCGATGCTCTTCAAGTGAGAAGTGGGAGCCCTTTTTATAGCCTTGGAGATTTCATTTGCTTGAGGGTTTGCTTGAAAACCAAGTTAACCTAAGGAGGTTTAACCATGGTTGCTTTTCTGATCTTTAGATAAGGAGATTGAGTTCAGCACATTTCCATAAGAAGAGGTCCAATTATGTAAGGTCATATGTCTTTAGGTGAATAGCCTTTCATGATGATGTTTATGGTGGGCGCCTCCTTATGCATGTGGCCATGGGATCCATGTGAATTGTGACAAAGCAGGATGTCATAGAAGTTTTGGAGCAGAGGTATGATTTGAGGTGCTTCCCTTGTGGGGATATAAATCTTCAGCGCAGGATGGTGCAGAAGCACTAAGTGCATAAGCATTTGTGGTGCAGAAGCACTAATTGCAGAAGCATCGTAGTGCAGAAGCATCATCTGTAGAAAAATTGAACAAACACATCAAACATACCAATATATATACAAAATGCTTTATTCATCACATAATTCCTAGAATGTTGTTATTTTACTAATATTACTATATTTAACACACCTTGTACTTGAGTTTAAAGCACTTTGTTGCATTTAGAAGTATAAATAACTCTATATAAATTAGAGTTATCAGTCGTCCAGGGTGAATGATATAATTTTTACCAAACCCGTCGGCACAGATCCTGATCCGAAAGTGCCAAGGACCCATAGGGATAAATATATTAAGAACACAGCGTTCAAGTACAAGAATCGTTTTAAATGAAATTAAATGCATAACATTTTGTTATTAAATGTATATGTGTGATATGTGATGTATTGACGATAGAAACATGTTATGGGTTCGTGAAGGACTCACTGAGATTTTATCTCACCCCATTATTGTGGATTATTTTTAGAGTTAGTAGGGACGAAAGACATTGCATGAAGACTCTAAGATTCAGCTTGATTTTAAATACTTCATCCTAGATAGTTAATCATATTAGTATAAATTAAGATTTGTACGGATGAAACAAGTTTCATTGTAATTCATTTTAAATTGTAATTGAATACTTGTACGTTGGGGACTTAACTTGAAGTTATATCTGTTCGGGGTGGTTTTCTGTTTTGAAATTTTAAAAAACCAAAACCACTTTCTGTTTTGAGTTTTAAAAATTTTAAAAACCAACACAAAATTCAGTTTTCAGTTAAGAAAATTTCAAAAATCAAAATAACTACCAAACATAAACATAAAAATAAATATTCATCCTAAACTTATCTTAATCCAAATAATATATAAAATTAGGTTGAAAAAATTAAAATCGTATAACTATATAATGTATTAATAATAAAAGATTGACTAGTGGTGGTGGTGGTGGTAGCAAGAATGGTGGTGGGGATGGTGGTGGTGATTAATGGTGGGGATCAGTGGTGATCATATTGGTGGTCGGTGGTGGTGACTAGTGGTGGGCAGAGTTGTGGTCGGAGCGGTGGTCAATGTGGTGGTTGGTGGTTGGAGTGGTGGTCAAGGGTGATTGGAGTGGTTGTCGGTGGTTGTTGGTGGTTGACGGTGATCAATGTGGTGGTTGACGGTTGCCGAAGTGGTGGTTGGCATTGGTTGACGGTGGGTAGAGTGATGGTTGACGGTGGTTAGAGTGGTGGTCATAGTGGTGGTTGACGGTGCCCAAAGTGGTGGTGGTTGGTGGTTAGAGCGGCAGTTGATGCTGGTCAGAGTGGTGGTCGAGGGTGGTTGGAGTGGTGATCGATGGTGGTTGGCGATGGCCAGAGTGATAGTTTGATGGTGGTCAAAGTGGTGGTTGACGGTGGTCAAAGTGGTCGTTGACAGTGGCTGGAGTGGTGGCTGGCGGTGGTTAGAGTGATGATTGTTGGTGGTCAAAGCGATGATTGATAGTTGTCGGAGTGGTGGTCGGCGGTGGTCAGGGTGGTGGTCGGGGTGGTGGTCGGCGGTGGTCGGGGGTGGTTGGTGTTGGTTGGTGGTGGTGAGAGTGGTAGTTGGCGGTGGTCAGAGGTGGATTAAACAAAAACAGAAACAAAAATTATAAAATCTATTTTTTTTTGTTTTGAGTTTTGATGGAAAACTGATTTGTAGTTAAGAAAAAAAACCAACTCAATTCCATTTTACCCGAACATGTTTTGGTTTTAAAATTGACTTTCAAAACCAAAAACTAAAAGCTCACAACCACCCAAACGGTTTCTAACAACTGAGAAATTAATGTGTTATATTAGGAAGTGCTAAATATGCAAATTATGGATCACATAAAACTCCATTTACTTAAACCAAAAGAGAAAGGAAATCATTAAGGTCTCCCAATCTTTAAAAAGAAATCAAGCTCTCATAATATGTTGCATACATGTTACATCAAAAACAACTCAAATCTCGAATCAATTATTAGTTTAGAGGTGTAACAGGGAAAATGAGCTGTGAGGCCACGTCAAGAAGGAGTGGTGACTTGGCAAGTGAAAATAGGCGTGTGAGCACAAGGGCAAAGGCGCCAAATACACGATTGAGCGATTACGTCGTGGGATAAAAGGGAGAATGAGATCACGCAATGGGTATGGAATGAATGAAGTGCTACTTTTCTCTCTCCTCTAACAGACTCTCTATCACAGCTACCTGGGGAATGTTCTGATTCCGATTTCCCCTCTTATTTCATTATACTCTATAGCATTTATACTGTAATTCTGAGATTGTACTCACCTATACTACTTGAAGAGTCAATATATATTACAGTTCATACCATTCTCTATTATTGTGTTCATTTCATCTGTTATAGCGTTACATTTTGGTGCTTTCATTGAGAGGCTGACGGCTCTCGGACACGGAGGGTTCTGACCGATGGAGGGTTCTGACCGGCGGCGTAACCCGTCGAGTGAAGTGCCATCGAGTGAAGTGCCGTGGGCCACCGAGGACGTTGGCCTTGAAGGAGGGTGCTATGTAATGAGTCCCACATCGGGTGGACCAAGCCCGGTGTGAGAGCTTATAAAGGTTGGGTAAACCTCCACTTATAGCCATGGTTTTAGGTGGAGTTAGGCTTAACTGGCGTGAGTCAGTTACAAGAGGTTTCAGATACAATTATTAGAGAACAACAGTACATTATTTTTTTTTATTGAAAAATGGATATGCAAAGCAAGAACACAAAGATTCAATGCCCTAGTTGGAATAGACCTCAGAATCAGAATTTGTGTTTGCGTTGTACATGAAGCCAAGCACCTACAAAGTTCCTAGTAAAAGGAGGCAAAATTAAAGAAATTAACTTAAGGAAACACAAAAAAACTTATATTTTAATTAAGAAACAGTAAATAATAGCAAAATAAAACGATTATAAGGAAGATAGAGAGCCAACCTTTGTTTCCCCAACATGGGATGGTGTTGTGGTGTAAGATTTCTAGTTCCTTGAGTGTTTAAAAATGTTGCCACTGTAGGAATAAATTTCTATAAAAGTTACACGTTGGATGGTCCAATGTACTTTCCTCCACCAGGAGCAATGTTTTGCACAAATTCAGTTGGCGTAAAAATCCAATCCTAAGAAACTCAAGTTTCTCTAAATGTTGATGCCAGAGGGTACCGTCTTGAGTTCAGGGCATTTCGATATGTCAAAATTTTTCAAAGAAAGCGGTGTTCCTTGTTGGATGTCGATAAAATTCAACTCATCCAACTTTGAAATGTATAGTTCCTTTAGTTTCTGAAATCCTTCGTTTTGAAAATGTAACTTTTAAGGATTTCACTGGATCGTCCATTAACTCGGAGATATGCAAATTCAACTTAACAATACTTTGAAGCTCTGGAATCCACTTTGGCAAACTCTCTAACTTCGCATTCAGTGTAATATTTCGAAGCATAGGTGAGGGTGAAATTAAATTCAAATCAATGATTTGATTTCTGGGGTTTTCATGAATAATTAGTTTCTTCAAATGCTGCATCTCACTGATAGAGGAAGATAGATCACATAAATGCTCTCTCTTAACATCAAACAAGGTGTTCTGGACTGGACCTAGAGGTCCATCCAGCAATTGGACATGGATAGGCCGAATCACTTTGATCCAAATCCACCAAGAATCAACTCTTTTATGATTTTCACACTTGGATGGCTCAGATTCATCCAATCGATCCAACGACTCAAATCCTGCACAAATCTCTATAAATGGTGGCTTACATTGCAAAAAAGAGGTAGATTCTCAATCCTACTACATTATACTCTGTTATTCCTTATACTGACTTGGGCGTCGGAGTGGCATCGCAGGTGCCCCACCCAGGATCTTTTCAACGCTCCGCTCAGAATGCAAGAGGCCTACCAACAGCAGCACCCACAACGCTGCTAGGTACAGAACATTGGCGACCACAGTGGGAGCTGTCTAGCTTTCACCTCGTTTCAATCTCTTGAGAATTTTCTCTTGCATTTCGGTTGCACCCCGAGGCACACCCCGGGTGCGAAGTATTGTCGTGTCTCAACCCCGACCTGAAGACACGCTACAAGTTGCTGCTACCACTCTTCCAGGCGGCACCGTCCAAGTCCAGGCTCCACAGCCGATCCAAATCCCCGTCCAAACCTGAGGATGCAACGACCATCTGCCAGTCCCTGGACCTCCTGATCTCCAAACCCACGAGAGAAGAGAGGTGTTCCGAAAGGTGCGGAACCAAAATCGTTGCGCTGCGTAGCAATCTCGCACAAGGAGCGCTGCACAAATTCCCGAGCTGCGCAGCGTAGCAGCCTTGGGTCTCGTGCAGAAGGCTCATGCGCCACAAGCCAAGACCCATGAGGGGCGTCGCCACAGATCTACCTCGAGGAGATCTCCTGCCCGACGTGACCACCAAGGCATAGACCTTGCGGACGGGTCACCTCACTACTCTCCATGACTCTCCCACGAGGGACCCTTCACCTTGGAAGATTTCAAAGCGTCGCATCACCGGAGGAAAAGCGAGGCGAGGCTCCTTTTCCTCATTTAACTCAACGCGTCAAATCAAGAGCAGAACGAAAGGAAAAATCATATCGGTGAAATTATCATGGCAAATTAAAGAAGATCTCGTAGCAATTTGTGTAACATCCCCTATTTTTTTGCAATTTTTATTAATTGACGTGAAATTATATCGAATGATCTATTGAGTTTGAATGAAAATAAAATGATCTGAAAAGCTATGTGATTGGAAAATGATTTGTTGTGCTTGTGTGCTTAATTGTTAAATTAGTTTAATTTAACTATGTGATGTTTGAAATAAATAAATAGTAGTCATGCATAATTAAAATGAGGTAGTAAGTTAGTGAGTAATGACATTATATATGATGTGCTAAGAATAGGTTAAAGGAGTATTAGAGAAATGGTAATCTCGCCCCCTTTTATGGGGTCAGCTGAAAACCAAAACACAACCATCACTCTCATTTCTCAGAATTTTTTTGAAACAGAAACAGGGAGAGAGTTAGAGAGAGAGCTGCGAGAGGGTGACGGAAAGGAGAGAAGGCACTTCCCTAAAATCTTCATGCATGCTTGATCTAAAACCACCATCCTTTATCATTTTTCTTCTCCTTCCCATTGATCCAATTTTCTGAGCAATCAGCCCTCCCATCTCCAAATCCCCATTTTTGCAACCCCCTCTTCACCATTGTGAGAAATAGAGGTTCATAGCTTGTTTTGGGTTCCCTTAGTGATTTGGAAGCTGCTGAAGAGGTTGCATGTGGATTATAAAAAAATTTCAGTAACATAAGGGTTTTGGTTTGGTTGCTGTCCAAGTGAAGGAGTAGCTAGGGTTCGAGTCTGAGTTGCTGTTCGAACGGTTCAGCCGCTGAGTTCGTGTTGTGAGCAAGATCGGGTGTCCTTGGTCCGTGGAATTTCAGTCAAAGTCTCAGTGTTGTGAGCGATTCTCATCGCTATAGGTGAGTTCTATACTCACTAGGAAATCATGGTTTATGTGTTATGTGTTCTGAATTTGGTCTCGCGCTTTATGAAAACCCGGTGTCGAGTTGTTTATGAAAATATCGTTCTTTTGAGTCATTGAGTTTCGTGATCATTGGTTAGGGATTGTGATTGATTTGTGGATGATTGATTGTTGATTGAATTGTGGATGATTGATTGTTGATTGAATATGTGGTGATTGCTGGACTGAATTTGACTGTTATGGTGTGTGTGTGTGTGTGTGTGTGTGTGTGTGTGTGTGTGTAATGTTGGAAGTCTCGAGTCAAAAACCGTTTTTATGAAAATCGAGTGTCGAATTGTGTGGATGATTGATTGTTTGATGTTCATGATGATGCTTATGTGTTGTTGATTTACTTGGGAAATTGGACTGGAATTCCTGGTTATTGTAACTGTTTTTAAGTCTCGGAGGTCTTAGAAAGTCTCGGGGTCGAATAGAAAGCGAAACGGTACAAAACGGGTGTTCGAAATGCTGTTTTCAGCCATTTCTGCCTCCCATCGCGTCGCGGCCCGTGGCCATCGCGTCGCGACCTCCCTTATTTATGCAACGCAAAACTTTCTGTCACTTTTCGCGTCGCGACAGAACGAGTTCGCGTCGCGACGCTTTGCAGTTTTTCATCAAAACACACTGATTTTGTTTTCGCGATAACTTTTGATCCGGTGGTCCGATTTAAGTGTTCTCAAGTGCGTTGGAAAGCTAATTAAAAGACCTATTCAGATATGTGAATTAGATTCTGAAATGACCTGTTCAGAAGGTTAAGTCCATGATATAATGTTGAGTGTTCATGCTATGTTAAGTGGAGTATCATTGATGTATTGTATTTGGTTATGAGTGATTATGATTAAGTCATGTTATCGTAATGTTGAGTGTGAGTAATACATTATGATTTGGATTGAATGATGAATACTTATAAGATAAGCTAACGACGTTAGTAATTCCACGTGAGACCACATAATAACAAGATCATGCTAAATATAAGATTAGGTTAAGATTTAGATTATGTTAAGTATAAGTTCATTGTTATGTTCTCAAATCATTGTTCACTGTTCATTGTTCAAGGTATATTAAAGTATATACATCAGTTCAGTTAGGGTGACGACCCTATTTTCAGTTTAGTATGCTAGGGGAGGGGAAGTCATGAGCCCTATGAACCTAGGCCCCATGAGGGATCCAGCCGATTAGTGGAATGGGTTCACCGGGAGCTTATTTTTCCAAGTGACCGGTGACACGCTAAAAATCATTGTTCATGTGTTGCCTCTTGTAACTGCTTATGAGGGTTATGAGGACAACGTTTATGTTAGCCACATAGTCAAATATTAAGACTATGAATTATGAATCAAGAATAATGAATCAAACATAATTGAACCGAAAGAGTTAGTAAGGGGTCTCGATAGAACTCACTGAGACAAGTTGTTTCACCCAATCCATGTTGTTGTTTTTCAGAGTCGTAGGTTAAGTTGATGATGATGAGGCATGGCTATGGAGACGCTTGTGGAGTTGCTGACGCTGTTTATTTTGTTATGTTATGTATCTCTGTATTTTCATTCAGTATCTTAGATGTACGATGGTACGACTTGTATTATAAGTTGTAAATCGCTTCCGCAGACTTTCTATTTTGGTACTGAACACTAGTTGAGTGGTGTAAGAACGCTTTATGTATTTTATGTTAAGTTATGTAAGCGCACTTGATGGGTTTTTAGCATCGAGTATTGGTATGTGTTCAGTATTTAAAAAGGAAGTTACTCTGATATATGCCAGTAGTGCATTTCGGTAATTTCTACAAGTTAGAAATTATCGGGGTGTTACTATTTGTTTCAATTCGAAAAGATCTGCTTCGAATCTGCTTCAACACGAACAGATCTGATCAACCACGTATTGGATCAGTCTCTTCAATCACCATTAAGCCACCTGCAGAAACAAATTAGAAAAGGCTCCTAAATTTTTATTGACTCATTCAGACAAGTCACAGGCAATCGACTATAGATAGCTTCAGGAATATAACAAAGATACATAGCAAGATATGAAACCCCAGAATGAAAGAAACGGATAAGGAATCCAAAATCCTTAATAAAGAAGCAAATAATATTAACGCAGCGGAACCTACATTGAAGTTATTCCAACTCAGGCTCATCAATTAGAAATGGAACATCAAAATGCTTGATTTCACACTTCGACAGTCCGAACAGCGTTGAAGTCGCTCCAATCTTGCTCCAATGGCCAGATTCGCGCAGCGTTGAAGTCCATCAACCTCGCCCTTAGAATTAAAGTGTGCCGCGTCGAAGCTCAAAGTCAGTCGCGTCGAAGCACAACCTCTCCCTTGTTGAAAGGATCCCATTCAGTCGCGTCGCGTCGAAGCCCATTCTGGTGTCAAAGTCGTGTCGCGTCGAAGCCCAATCAGGAGTTGGAGCTGCTGGAGTGCGTCTTCGTGGCGTCAAAGATGTTGGAGTGCGTCGTCGTCGCGTCGTGGCGAGGCGTCGCATCGAAGAGAGAGTTACGAGACGCCAAGATTTGCGTCGCATCGAAGGGAGATCTGTGCCAAAGATCTGCGTCATGCAAGCTTCTAAAGGGATATCAGCCGTGCAAGCATTTGAAGGGAGATCAGCGTCATGCAAGCTTTCGATGGGAGATTTGCGTCGCGAGCTTTGATGCGCTGCGTCGCTACGTCAATGCTTCTCGCCCTCAATCACTGTTTTCCTCATCTTCTCGCCTCAGTACCTGATGCGTTTGAATGGATCTAGTCACTGTTATCTCGCCTCATCACTTGGGCCAAACACACTCAGAGAGGGGTTTTGCTTTTCCCACACCCCCTCCTACTCTTTCACACCCCTTACCAAATTTTATTCCAAAAATAACCTCGCGTGAGACGCTGTGAGGACGTGTTTTATGACTGTTCGAACGACCTTGTTCGAACAGGTTCGCATGACCTCATGCGAACAGTTTAAAAACGCCCAAAAGGGTGTGAAGTCAAAATTTAACACACTCGAACGGTGTCGTTCGAATGTGTTCGAACGAGGTCATGCGAACAGGTTCGCATGACCTCATGCGAACAGGTGAAAAACGCCCAAAAGGGTGTGAAGTCAAAATTTAACACACTCGAACGATGTCATTCGAACCTGTTCGAATGCCCGTGTTCGAACAGGTGAAAATTCGTGAAAAAAAAGAGGTTTGGCCTGGCCTTTTGGTCTTTTCACACCCTTATGGGGTGTGTTTCGAGTAGGAGGGGGTGTGGGAAAAGCAATACCCCTCAGAGAGCCAATTGGATCCAGTCATTCACACTTGCCCATACCACGATGCCTCTTACCCATATTTTGTGGTGGGTTTTTTTTTTTTATACCCCCATCAGCTTCCATGTACCCCCACCCAAAAACGTTATTCCAAAAATACCCCTGACATAAATTACAAAAATTGACTTTTGGAAGATTCTCTGGTGGGGGACCACTTAATCTGGAAATCAGATTTACCTAAATGGAAGGTAAATCCGATTAGCTTTAAATACGACGCATAAGTCAAATCGGATCTATCAAAATGACAGATAAATCCGATTTGACAATTTAATTCTGAACATAAGTCGAAATATTAACAAATCGGATTTAGCTAAATCCGATGCGCAATCGGATTTACCTAAATCCGCCTTTATTGTTTAACAAATCGGATATACCTGGATGAAGCTATATCCGATTTGTAAAAATTAGAAAGCGGATTTACGTTTGAAGTCACCTAAATCCGCTTTGTTTTTTTTTTTAAAATTATTTACTTTATAACTGTTGTTCTATTTTGAAATAGGTATTGTGAATACAGAGTCGCAGGTCGTTCCTTTCGTGGTAGACACTACAGATGCATTCTGGACAGAGAGGGTATATTTTTGAAACCAATTTTCTTAATTAAAGTTTGGTAGATATTTAATTAATTAAGTACGCAACATTTATCTATTTCTTCTATTTTGTAGATTTTTTCTACACGCCAGGATGTTGAAGAGTGGGCTAACGCAGTTGGGAGGCGTATTGGAGTTGTGGTTATTATCGTAAGATCTGACAAAGCTGGAGGTAAAAGGGGTTCTAGAGATAAGATTATATTTGGTTGCGAGAAGCAAGGGAAGTGGTCTAATGATTCTAGAGTTTTCGGGTCTAAAAGAAGAAGCTGTCCGTTTACATTGAGAGCTACTTGTACAATACGTCGTGGGGGTTGGCGTGTTAGTGTTAGGTGTGGTCTTCACACACATCAGTTGCTTACTACCCCGGTTGGGTCGACAGCTTTTGGTCGTTTAACTAAGCCGCAGAAAGCTATTGTTAATGAGCACACTGATTTGAATGTTGCCCCGAAAGATTGTCTTACTGCTTCGAAGAACCATTATCCGGACAACGTCACTTCTCTTCCTCAAATATATAGGCAACGTTACGCCTATAGGTCTTCTAAGAGGGGTCCTAGAACGGACATTCAAGAGCTTTTGAGATTGATTGACACGCAAAATTATTTATGTTGGAGCAGAAAATTTGAGGGTTCCGATGTGGCCAGTGACATCATGTGGGCGCATCCCACTTCTATTAAGTTATTCCGGTTGTTTCCAAAGGTTCTTATTCTTGACACCACCTACAAGACTAACAAATACAATCTACCTCTATTGGAGATTGTAGGTGTCACTTCAACGGAATTAACTTTCTCGGTTGCTTTTGCCTATATTTCACACGAGCTTGAAATTCATTTTACTTGGGCATTGCAGCAACTAAAAGAATTATTTGACTTGCACGGGCTTCAGCCTCAGGTGTTGTTGACTGATAGAGATCTTGGTCTTATGTCCGGTATTGTTGATGTCTTTCCTTCCGCTACAAATTTGTTATGTTCTTGGCACGTGACTAAAAATGTGAAAGCGAAGATTAAAGAGTTGGTGCACGTGGATAGGCAAAACGACGTCCTCTGTCTTTGGCATAACATTATTGATTCACTTGACGAGTCAGAGTACTTAGCTCACTTGAAGATTTTTGAGGACTCCTGCGTTGATTTGCCCGCTCTTATTAAGTATGTGCATGACACGTGGTTGACAAAGCATAAGGAAAGATTTATCTTGGCATGGACAAACCAGATCCCACACTTCGGCAATCAGACCACCAATAGGTATTTTTATTGTAGTTTAAATTTTTTTGACACGTGTTTAGTATTTTTATTGTAGTTTAAATTTTTTTGACACGTGTTTAGTATTTTTATTGTAGTTTAAATTTTTTTGACACGTGTTTAGTATTTTTATTGTAGTTTAAATTTTTTTGACACGTGTTTAGTATTTTTATTCTAGTTTAAATTTTTTTGACACGTGTTTAGTATTTTTATTGTAGTTTAAGTTTTTTTGACACGTGTTTAGTATTTTTATCGTAGTTTAAATTTTTTTGACACGTGTTTATTGTTATTATTTAAGAGTCGAGTCAGCTCATTGGACTTTGAAGAGACAGTTGAGGACTTCTGGAGGTGACTTGTCTAAGTCTTTTACATCTATGCATGAGATGCTTACTATTCAATTTGATAAAGTCATCGGGTCTTTTCAAAGAAGCATCAACCGTATTGAAGTGGCTTCCAATACTCCTTTGTTTAAAATGCTTCGCGGTCTTGTCTCTTTAAATGCTTTGGATCATATTGTTAAAGAGTTTTCAAAATCGACATCTGGGGTTGGATATGACAAAGCCCGTTGTGGGTGCATTATTAGAAAGACACATCTTCTTCCTTGTGCTTGTGAGCTAGGTGTGTACCATGTCTCCGGTACTCCTATTCCGTTGGATGTTATAGACGACCATTGGAAAAAATTGAGTTTGGATTCTATGGATGATAAATTCTCGCAGGAAAAATCGGCTGACTGTGATATTTCTTACCAAATGGAGATGATTTGGGCGAGATATAATCGTATGACTCCTGAGGAGAGATTTGTATTCAAGAAACAACTTAATGAGCTTGCATTCCCTACCACTTCTTCAATGGTTGCACCACCATTTAAAGTAAAAACAAAAGGTGCACCAAAGAAGAAGAAGCATAAATTATATGATGTCAAGCGTGATCCTTCTGGATGGGAGCATGTGGATGAGAAGATGAAACTGACTCAAGAATCTGGAACTTCTTCCAAAAATTCATCACAGCGGTCTTCTTGTATAAAATCATCACAGCGGTGTTCAATCCTATCTCAGAGTGTTTCTAAGAAATTAACACATCAGGGTGACACAAAATTCAATTTACCGTCGGTTCCTCATCACGTGCAACCATATGTGGAAAAAATTATTGATGTTGAACGGGATGGTAATTGTGGGTTCTGAGCAGTAGCGGTTGGTCTCGATCTTGGTGAGGATAGTTGGTCTATAATTAGGCAAGATTTAATCAAAGAAACAAAGGAGAGGGAGCAACTATATAGTTACATGTTTGGAAAGGACAGACTTGCTGTACTTAGAAAAACATTATCCATTGAATACCCCGGTTTCCAGAAGGAGGATAAGTGGTTGAGTTTGCCTGAGATGGGGTACTTTATAGCTACTAAGTATAATGTGGCCCTAGTTCAATTGTCTTTGGATATGAATTTTACTTATCTTCCTTTGAGAGGTAGTTATTCTTCTTCCAAGTATAAAATCATATCTATTCTGAACGTCAGGGATATCCATTGGATGCATATTTCGATCTCCCATGTCTGTCCGTTGCCTCCAGTTGCTTTGATGTGGTCTCATAATCGATCAGATGAATCTACTTCATGGCTGGATCCTTATACCGGTCGTTTTGCCCTTTGGCAGTCTACCGCTTTGAAGATGCCCCGTCTCCCTCCCACTATTGTAGACTTAACCCATGATTCCGACGATTTACATTGACATTTATTGTATTTATCATTATACCCACATTTGTGTAACTATCTATCCATATATACCAATTAAAAATATTAAGTGTTTTAACTGTTTTTTTAAGTCGGATTTACCCTGGAAGAAGGTAAATCCGCTTCGTAATTTATCAAAGCGGATGTACCCCCACAACAGGTAAATCCGATTTACTAAATTACGAAGCGGATCTACCTGCGTTGTAGATACATCCGATTCACTAAATTACGAAGCGGATTTACCTCTGAGGAGTAAATCCGATGCGAAATTTATAAATTCAATCGGATCAAGTTAAATCCGATTTTGAGCTGGTGAAATCGGAATTACCTAAAATGGGATAGATCCGCTTTGCAATTTGGGATAGATCCGCTTTGATCAACGGTGCAGATTGCACCGACAATATCAATGGTTGATAATGGTTGACGAACTCTGTAAATACCTATTGCCAAACCTCATTATTTTCACTCCAAAATTTCACTATTAGTCACTCCCTAAATCATTATCAGCTTCTTATTCTCCACCAAAAAATGCCCCTAACACAATACTCACGGGATTCATCCCTCACTATCATTCATCATCAGGGCATCATCACCAACAAAGATGATGGTGTCTGTTTCGAGGGGCTTGACACAATGCAGTGCAGGCTTAAACACAACATAACATTCGCTCAGCTAAAAGATAAACTGCTGGGTAAAGTGCAAGTCGAGGGCGACGAGGGAGAGATAACTCGTATAGTTTATCGGAAAAAGGATTGGGCTGATGGACGTGTGCTCTGCTATACAATGGATATCAAGAACGACGGTGACGTCCAAGCAATGATGTCCATTCATGTTATGTTTAAGTGGCACGGTTATCTGCATTTGCACGTCGAAACGACACGGACCGTCGCTGAGATCCTTCGTCGTTTCACTCCACCAGCTCATTAGTTGCTCTCATTTTATCGTTTTCACTATCGCTCATTTATTTCAGGAAAATGGGTCTTTTATATTTTATTGTTATTTTAATTGGTTATTGTAGTTGGTTATGTTTTATATTTTATCGCATGAAATCGAAATTATTTGTTTTATCCACAAATATAATAAACAAGAAATACTAATAATCAAGTAATGTGAAAATAGTTCAAGCATAAACAAAAAATACTAATAATCAAGTAATGTGAAAATAGTTCAAGAATAAACAAAAAATACACAAAACCCCCTAGTGACGACGCCCCGGTGGTAGCCTATCCAGTAATCGGTGGAGGCGAGCGTATGTCTGACTACCCATTCTAATGTCTCCGCTCTCAAGCCCCCTCCGAATCTCGTCCCCCACAATCTGTAGCAAATCGTGCTGTACTGGTGGTGCAGCTGGCTGCACTGGTGGTGGTGGTGGTGATGAAACCGGTAAGAGTCTAGGAATAGATGCTCTCACATACCAATGTATGTAGTCCGGAGCAACCTGACCCAACTCCTCAGCAGCATAAGTAGCACGCAAAACGTCCTGCACCACAGGCATATAATGTGCAATCCGAAAAATACAGTCTGCATGGCTCGGACGATCGGTAAGAGGGTGACGTGAGATGACCTGCACGTACCCAAACTGTCTGAGGCACCTATCGGGCATGTAGGGAACAGTGATGTCTCCCCAGCTGATGTGGCCCCTGTATAATGAGACCATGTGAAAGTCTCTATCCTTCTCCCGGTGCTCCTCAAACGGTCGCCAGCAGACATCATCCGAGGTAAGTGCATCAATCCTCTGCCTGTATACCCCCAGCTTCACTCCATCTGTCTTCTTCTTCCTCCAACGCCCACACAGTGATCCAGTCCGCAATCCACTCCTCCTCTCCACCAGCTGAGGGAAATACCATAAAATCCAGCTCTGAAAAAAAGAAGATAAACAACATGGTGAATTAAAAACTGTTTAACTGAAACTTAACCAAACTCAGAAATAATTAACTTAAAATTATTACCTGTAAGAGGGTCGCATACCCTCCTAACTGATGCGCCTGGTCCAAACAGGAGTAGTTCAGCTGGTCATACATGAAAGCAAGCCCTGCTGCCCCCCATGCATATGATCCCACTCTAGCTGCACTGACATCCTCAAGTAGCAGCAGCCACTTAGCCTCAGCCCTGTCGCCGGTCTTGACCGTGAAGATGGACCAGCTCAGAATCAGAAGGATAAAGGCCCTGACAGCAGGACACATGTCACCCTCTATGGACCCTCTAGTAACAATTTCCTACAGCCACTCAAAACGGTAATACGGGCCAGATGAAGCTCGACACTCCAGCCCCGCCTCCTCTATAGTCACACCTAGATAAACATGTGCTACGTGGATGGCCTAATCAGTGGTGAGCGAGGTAGGTGGGGCTCTGAAGTAGTTCCCCATAATGGGTAGATGCAGCAAACAGGAGACATCATCCAAAGTAATCGTCATTTCACCAAATTGTAGGTGAAATGATGATGTCTCTGAGTGCCACCTCTCAACAAAAGCAGACATCAGCTCATGGTCCACCTTTGTGTGCCCGGTCGAGACGAGGAGGGCTAATCTAGAACCTGTGATAAACTCCCATAACTGGTGGTTTTGGGAAAACCGAAGCAGTC
This sequence comes from Astragalus membranaceus, assembly GCA_039519185.1. Lineage (NCBI taxonomy): Eukaryota > Viridiplantae > Streptophyta > Magnoliopsida > Fabales > Fabaceae > Astragalus > Astragalus membranaceus. The sequence goes on along the minus strand of CM076848.1, from coordinate 107,082,276 downwards.
TCTGAGCCAGCTTGTTACCATGGTTGGTAACCTTCAATTTACGCTCATATGTCTGCATTATAAAAAAATAAAAAAATAAGGCTATGTAAAAAAATTAAACTAAGAAGGCTACGTAAATAAATAAAACTTACCGGGTCTCTCAATATAATAGAACAGACATGAGATCCTAGTCCAGTGAATAGCTCATGCTGCTCCTCATGCTGCTCCTCATGCTGCTGAGGCTGATGATAGGGCTCCTCCTGGTACTGCTGCTGCTGATACTGGTGCTGATAATACTCCTGCTCAGCCATAGAATGGCCCTCAGACATAGAATGCTCATCAAGAGGATGCCCCTTGTAACACCCCCTTTTCTACCCGTTAATTTATTAGCGTAAAAATCAGAGTTTCAAATTTTTAATTACACCACAAGGGATGTCACACTTACTTCGTTAAACATCACACGCCAAATTACTCGCTTTTCGAAAACAGTCTTAGAATACTTACAAAACGTCATTTGTAAATTAAAATACAACCTCACAGCGGAAAATCCAACAAGTTTACTCATAATAGGCATTGCAACCAGGCAAGGCTTACAATACTAGAATCCAACAACAACAACAACAATCATAAGTAACTTAAACAACGTCATTCCCCCCTAGTGTTACATAATCAGAGCAGACGACCCAACTCAGCTAGTGAAGATACCTAAGCCTTCATTCGAGATCACCTGCACGTTACCGCATAGGGGTAACATTCAAACAGAAGGGGTGAGTTCATCTAACAATATAATAAAGCTTATGATGAGCACTATGCTAGAGTTATGACACTATATCAACCACATCACGACACATCAAGCCAATCATCAATATTTAATCACCACAACAAATCATCGCAATGCCAGCTATATAAAACACCTCACAAACATCAATTCAAATCACTACGAAAGCTCATCACAATGTCATGTAAGTATATGAAGTGCAACCCACTCGCGGGCATATGCATGAGGTACCTTTCACAAACGTCGCTTAGCCTTTTGGGCCTCATCGTCACTTAGCCTTTTGGGCCTCAAACGTCAATGGGTTTATGCATATGGGATGCATGAGACACTATAACATGCACCACGCACAAACACACAATCACGGTCAACTAAGTGACCCGGACTTACCAATTTGCCAAATAAGAGGCACAGCACCTGTCAATTCCCAATTACACACAACAACATCACTTAGCCTTTTTGGGCCTTATCGTCACTTAGCCTGTCGGGCCTCAACGTCACTTATTTTCATCGTCGCTTATTCATAAACATCATCAGGTCAAACAATAGCCACTGAGGATATAAACGTCATTTACTAGCCATTAAGGGCATCATCGTCATTTACACATCAATATACACAACGTTGGCCACTAAGGGCAAAAAGGTCATTTAGAACATCATCATTGACACCAAAAAGGTTTTAGACATTGAAAACAGTTTTGCAACGCAACAACAACGACCATCGGGCAGCCACTTGGGCGCCCAGAACCATCAGAAAGTAATACGTTTTCGCTTTAAAAATAGGACACACAGATAGACAACGAAATGGGCTTCACAACACTTTTTGAAACGTTTAAAACGGACACCCGAGCCAAAAGTTATCACGAAAACAGTTTTAATGAAAAGCGGGCAACAACTTGGCACGGGGCGCCCAATCACGAGGACGCCTAATTCCGTGGCCAAAATTCCAGCAACAACAATGCTTGGCACAGGGCGCCCCACTCAAGGGCGCCAATTTCTGCACCTAGACAACAAAATCCAGCAACATCATAAACACAAAAATGGCGCCCTATGCGCCTATGACACCAACAACAACGAATTCGAGCAACACAACTTCATCAAATCAAATACAACTCATACAAACAACTTCAAATCGCATATCAACCGTAAAAATAATATCACATCACAAATCAATCATGAACACATAAAGAGTCATCAAAAATCATCCACCGAATCATTATCAATCACAATACCATCAAGGAGTATCCAAGCACTTAGCACGCAAACCACAATTTCTCAACAACAAGTTGTCATATGCCTAGGGTTCATCAATAATCACTAGAAATACATAAAACGGCATACATAGGGCCTACCCCTACTTAGTCCCCATCATAAGACCCTATTATAGAGAAGATGAGACCCACCATTACCTGGTCTGAAGATCTCGTACGACATACAATTAACTGAAGTTTCAACACGATAGTCGACACAACGAACGAGTTGATATTTTAATTGTTCTGCAACGCGTTCACAGAGCTAACGAAATAAAACTGTAAAATTATGTAGAGTTTAAAAAAAATACTAGTGTTAAATATTTAACAAAATATTATGGATAAAAATAGAGTAAAAAGGAAATGACCGAGAAAAATCTTACCGACACAACAAGAGGGACGTCAACTTTGTTATTATGAGCAAATAGATAATGTTTATCCAAGTCTTCGATGAGAGGAACCCAAAAATATAGTTTATTTTCTCGAACTATGACCGTAGCAGTCAGTACCAAAACAAACCAATAGGGTGACGGGTTCCAAGCTAGTAACAAGTAAATGATATCTGAATGATCAAACCCAACAATTTAGGCTACTCTTGAGTACTACTGCTTGACTTATAAATATCCATATGCGACTAGTAAAGAAAGGGAGGACAAAGCATATGGCTGGCTAATGAAAAAGGGAAGTGACGAATACTGGAAGTCCAAAAGCCAAGGATAGAACTTTGAACATGAAGAATTGGGGACGGCAATTGAAAATTATTGGATCATGAATCATCAAGAAGGAGTAGAACATGACATATGGAGTGCATAGAATATGAGATGACAATTCTCTTTTACACATGCTACATGTGCGTCAGTAATCATGAGCCCATGGAAAGAGATTTCAATGCTCACGACAATATTTGGAAAATGTTGCGCTCTCACTCACTCGGGAATGCTTGGAGATTGTTGCGCTGTCTTGAGGGAAGAAAGAAGAGATAGTAAATTAGGTTAAGGCTAAATAGTAGGCTTTATCCATGTTGTTGCAAAAACTCAGCCCAATGCACCTTATAATTATTATAATAAGTAATAAATAATTATATTATTATTTCTACCACCCAATTTCATTTAATTAATTAAATAAATTAATCTATTATTTTTGGGGTGTTACAACTCTCCCCCACTTAAAGAAATTTCGTCCTCGAAATTTTTACCCGCCAAGGCTAACACTCTCCCACCAACGACTAAGCTATCTAGGCAACTAGTTCTATCTACCATGTTGATCACCATTTCTCTGATTACCGGCGGTAAGTGATTGGGCGGCCGTCCCTCCTACTTATTCAGCCAGGTAGCTTTGAGAAATAACAACCAGATACATCCTCTCCCTAAGGATCTCCGATAGGGATTTGAGCGTAATCACGTTGGTACCACGTGATCACCCCTAAGCTCTATTAAAGTTCCTTCCCAATACGACATGCTAAGACTCCGCTGTGCTACTCTGATAAACTAGCTCGCATTCTACCTCACTCATCTACCCTTAAGGATAACGAAATACATCAATCATCACAGCATCACAACGAAATTCACAGAGTGCATCACAGTTGCACAACAAGCCACATAATTTAACAACACGACAACAACATCGACAAACAACTTTGCCACTCAGGCGACATCAATAACGACAAACTATCAGCAAAGCAACATCATCAACAACAACAACGCATGAGGCATAGTAGCGGCGTACTAATCAATAATGGCCATCGACCCACAACAACAAATCAACAACAATATAACTTGGGCCATTCGGTGGTACCCAAGGCAACACCTAAACATCGACATTATTAATGAGGCAACCACAAGCAACAACAATGCAACAATGCGGAGACAACTCCGGGACCAACCCTCCCATGACAACAACTTGGAGACAAGACTCCGGGACCAACAATCCCATAATCAATAACACATCAACAACTTCGGACACCAAGGCGCCGACACTGCAACAACGACTTGGGGCACTAAGCCACCGACAACACAATAACAACTTGGGGCTCTAAGCCACCGACAACACTACAACAATTTAATTCGACCGACACGCCTAAAAATCAATGACACCAGAAACAGTCAATTTTGCCTTGAAATTAGAATATTCAGTTAGGCCTCTGAATAAGCTTTCCGAAAAATTTTAGTTTACTCAAATCGGACTCCTGGTTCAAAAGATATTGCAAAAACAGTTTTTCCGTTACAGTGACAGTACAAACAAAGCAACGCAGGAAATTCCAACACTCCCACATAAACTTCAACAATTTATTTACCCTATCAAACGACATCGGAATTTAACAAACAACCCCTCTACGGAAAACTTACGGAGTCTAGTTTCTGGCTATATTTTTAGAATTTCAAAATGATGAGTCCAATAGCATAGTTTTCGCAAACAAGGCAGTAGGTCCAGAAAATGGGGCAGCGACTGTGTCCAAAGTTGTGACTCTTCTACAATGACTAAAACAAACCCAAATGACCTGAAACTTCAGCCTAAACAGTAAAACATTTTGTCTAGTTTTCAAAGAAATTGGATCCATTCGAAAAGGAGTTCATTTGAAAGCACCACAATCAAAATACTGACCCTATGTCCAGACTGTTCTCAGAATTTTACCTTAACTTGTGAAGCCATAACTGGAGCTATACTACTCCAAATGCGACCAAACCAAAGCCAAAATGACCAGCGTTCAGTCTAGTTTCTAAAATTGTAAGTTATATGATTTATTAACCAGTAAAACAGTCCCAGTTTAGCCGAAAGTCAAACCTACTCAGAAAGTGCCTACACAGTGAGCTTAGCAACAAATTAAGCATCCGAGCAGCCACAAATTCAGCCATCAAGCATAGTTTAAACTTCCTAATAATCATATACCAACCAATTAAAATACATCAATCACTTCAACACACTCGCTATGTAAATTACAAGCAATACATATTCTATATAAATCAAACAATACATAGAGCACGCCAAATTTCTTAACCAATTTAAACATCATAGAGCACACAAGGTTTCATACATACTAATACATTTTTGCTCCCAAAGAAACCCAATACTAGTTTCAAAATCGTCCTCAAATCATTTTTGACAAGGTTTTTAAAATCGACACAACAACAAATCATTACTCTGTTTCAAATAAAAACCAACTAGAAAAATCATTTTCAAATCCGACAAAAACTTCACCTCTATACTTCCTCATTTAAAATCCTAAGTCAAAAAATAATTTTATTTCCTTTGATCTCCACCACTTCAACACCCACGTTCATTCATTAAAAATAGATTTTATTACTAATTTTAGTATCTAACCGTAAAATCGTCCATTAGACACTTCAAAAACAATTTCAGAAGTCATTTTACTTTTCAGATCACAAAACTACATAGCACAAGGCATTAGTATTACTCAAATAAAACGGTTTTCAGAACAGCAACAATTTTCGGAAATAGCTTTTTGCAACCAACAACAATTAAACCGCAACAGCACAGTAATTTCAGCAACAATGATTAAACAGTAGCAGCAACTTGGTGTAAATTAAAACAACAACGGCACCTAATTAGCACGATAAAATAGCACAGTAATCAATTTTCAGCGACACAGCAAGCAGCAATAAACAAACGGCAACATCAATAGTAGTTTCAATAACAACAGTACACAATACCAGTAGGGGCATCTCCCCCACTAGTTCACTTACCATTAGCAGCTTCCGTTTACCTGTACCTGCAGGAACATCACTACAACACAAACCAATGGTTAGGACAACACACAACAGTTGGTCGTTAACCGACACAATGACTCGACGACTTGGCCGGACGGAACAACCATTGCTCTGATACCACTAATGTAACACCCCCTTTTCTACCCGTTAATTTATTAGCGTAAAAATCAGAGTTTCAAATTTTTAATTACACCACAAGGGATGTCACACTTACTTCGTTAAACATCACACGCCAAATTACTCGCTTTTCGAAAACAGTCTTAGAATACTTACAAAACGTCATTTGTAAATTAAAATACAACCTCACAGCGGAAAATCCAACAAGTTTACTCATAATAGGCATTGCAACCAGGCAAGGCTTACAATACTAGAATCCAACAACAACAACAACAACAATCATAAGTAACTTAAACAACGTCATTCCCCCTAGTGTTACATAATCAGAGCAGACGACCCGACTCAGCTAGTGAAGATACCTAAGCCTTCATTCGAGATCACCTACACGTTACCGCATAGGGGTAACATTCAAACAGAAGGGGTGAGTTCATCTAACAATATAATAAAGCTTATGATGAGCACTATGCTAGAGTTATGACACTATATCAACCACATCACGACACATCAAGTCAGTCATCAATATTTAATCACCACAACAAATCATCGCAATGCCAGCTATATAAAACACCTCACAAACATCAATTCAAATCACTACGAAAGCTCATCACAATGTCATGTAAGTATATGAAGTGCAACCCACTCGCGGGCATATGCATGAGGTACCTTTCACAAACGTCGCTTAGCCTTTTGGGCCTCATCGTCATTTAGCGTTTTGGGCCTCAAACGTCACTGGGTTTATGCATATGGGATGCATGAGACACTATAACATGCACCACGCACAAACACACAATCACGGTCAACTAAGTGATCCGTCACTTACCAATTTGCCAAATAAGAGGCACAACACCTGTCAATTCACAATTACACACAACAACATCACTTAGCCTTTTTGGGCCTTATCGTCACTTAGCCTCTCGGGCCTCAACGTCACTTATTTTCATCGTCGCTTATTCATAAACATCATCAGGTCAAACAATAGCCACTGAGGATATAAACGTCATTTACTAGCCACTAAGGGCATCATCGTCATTTACACATCAATATACACAACGTTGGCCACTAAGGGCAAAAAGGTCATTTAGAACATCATCATTGACACCAAAAAGGTTTTAGACATTGAAAACAATTTTGCAACGCAACAACAACGACCATCGGGCAGCCACTTGGGCGCCCAGAACCATCAGAAAATAATATGTTTTCGCTTTTAAAAATAGGATACACAGATATACAACGAAATGGGCTTCACAACACTTTTTGAAACGTTTAAAACGGACACCCGAGCCAAAAGTTATCACGAAAATAGTTTTAATGAAAAGCGGGCAACAACTTGGCACGGGGCGCCCAATCACGAGGACGCCTAATTCCGTGGCCAAAATTCCTGCAACAACAATGCTTGGCACAGGGCGCCCCACTCAAGGGCGCCTAATTCTGCACCTAGACAACAAAATCCAGCAACATCATAAACACAAAAATGGCGCCCTATGCGCCTATGACACCAACAACAACGAATTCGAGCAACACAACTTCATCAAATCACATACAACTCATACAAACAACTTCAAATCGCATATCAACCGTAAAAATAATATCACATCACAAATCAATCATGAACACATAAAGAGTCATCAAAAATCATCCACCGAATCATTATCAATCACAATACCATCAAGGAGTATCCAAGCACTTAGCACGCAAACCACAATTTCTCAACAACAAGTTGTCATATGCCTAGGGTTCATCAATAATCACTAGAAATACATAAAACGGCATACATAGGGCCTACCCCTACTTAGTCCCCATCATAAGACCCTATTATAGAGAAGATGAGACCCACCCTTACCTGGTCTGAAGATCTCGTACGACATACAATTAACTGAAGTTTCAACACGACAGTCGACACAACGAACGAGTTGATATTTTAATTGTTCTGCAACGCGTTCACAGAGCTAACGAAATAAAACTGTAAAATTATGTAGAGTTTAAAAAAAATACTAGTGTTAAATATTTAACAAAATATTATGGATAAAAATAGAGTAAAAAGGAAATGACCGAGAAAAATCTTACCGACACAACAAGAGGGACGTCAACTTTGTTATTATGTGCAAATAGATAATGTTTATCCAAGTCTTCGATGAGAGGAACCCAAAAATATAGTTTATTTTCTCGAACTATGACCGTAGCAGTCAGTACCAAAACAAACCAATAGGGTGACGGGTTCCAAGCTAGTAACAAGTAAATGATATCTGAATGATCAAACCCAACAATTTAGGCTACTCTTGAGTACTACTGCTTGACTTATAAATATCCATATGCGACTAGTAAAGAAAGGGAGGACAAAGCATATGGCTGGCTAATGAAAAAGGGAAGTGACGAATACTGGAAGTCCAAAAGCCAAGGATGGAACTTTGAACATGAAGAATTGGGGACGGCAATTGAAAATTATTGGATCATGAATCATCAAGAAGGAGTAGAACATGACATATGGAGTGCATAGAATATGAGATGACAATTCTCTTTTACACATGCTACATGTGCGTCAGTAATCATGAGCCCATGGAAAGAGATTTCAATGCTCACGACAATATTTGGAAAATGTTGCGCTCTCACTCACTCGGGAATGCTTGGAGATTGTTGCGCTGTCTTGAGGGAAGAAAGAAGAGATAGTAAATTAGGTTAAGGCTAAATAGTGGGCTTTATCCATGTTGTTGCAAAAACTCAGCCCAATGCACCTTATAATTATTATAATAAGTAATAAATAATTATGTTATTATTTCTACCACCCAATTTCATTTAATTAATTAAATAAATTAATCTATTATTTTTGGGGTGTTACACCCCTGCTGGCCCTCCTCATACTGATAGTCCGGGGCCTCCTCCACCTGCTGATACTGCTGCTGTCGCCTATGGCGGGCAGACGCATGTCCCGCAATCCTGTGGCGGGTGCGTGTACTCGGAGCACCTGGCGATGCCCGAGACGAAGACTCCCCTCGATACCTGTTTGACACTGAAAAAACAAATTTTTAGAAAAATAAAAATCAAATCGGATCTACCTATATCCGATGGGAAATCGGATATAGGTATATACGATTGGAGAATCGGATCTACGTAAATCCGACTTACTTGTTTACGAAGCGGATGTGTGGATCGGATATAGGTAGCTCCGATGCGTAAGTCCGATGGGAAATCGGATGTATCTCTGAAGGTTAAATCCGATAATCTCTAGAATAATTTTGGTCAAACGGATGCAAGTGAGAAATGATAAATGTTTTGTAATTTTATCAAAATTTTAAGGGTATTTTGGTATTTTCATAGGGCTGATGGGGGTAGATGAGAGTTGATGGGGGTATAAAAAAAAAACCTTTTATTTTTCTAAGACATTTCCCCAGATCAAGACTTGGGAGAATTCCTTCGAAGAGCGCAGAAGTATCTAGACTACGAAGAGGATGTTATAGTTTACCAAGCAGCAGCAAAGGACAGAAATGACAAGGAAGAACCTCGTGACTCCAGACCCAAAAGCAATGCTGGAGGAGGACAGCACGAAAGCCGATCTCTTCGTCTTGACGAGCACGCCCTCCTGAACACATCTCAAGCTAAGATCTTTGCCGAGCGTGCAAGCATAAAGTCAGAAACATCAAGAGGCCAGAGCCTTTGGTGCTGAAGGAGTGACAGAACCCTTCAAGGAAGCATTGTCGCTACCATCGGAGCAACGGGCACGATACCAATGGATGTCGTGCTCTGAAAGATAACGTCGAAAAACTAGTCTAAAAGGGAAAACTTCAGCAATACAGGAAAGGCGAGAAGGAAGAGACTAGTGGCCCCCGAAAGAGATCCGGCTCACCCCACAAAGGTGAGGCAGTGGCCAGTGAGGTCACCAAGGCTGCAGAGGATGATGACAGTGACGTCTCTAAAAAGACAGACACCTGGAATTCCAAGGGAGGACCGATCGTCATGGTCATCCTTGGAGAAGACTATTCGAAAGGTGGCATGACAACCAAATCAATGAAGAAAAGACAGAAGGAAATCATGAATGTTGCCACAACTTTGAAGCCAATGGAGGGACCATCCAGGCCTCCCCTAACCTTTGGAGACCAATATCTACTGGATGAAAAACCCAACAAATACACCCCACTACTGATCTCCTTTGTCATGGCCAATGTCGAAGTGCGAAGGATCCTGGTTTATCAGGATAGCTCCATAGAAATCATCTTTGAGGACTTTTTGAAAGTGTTGCACATATCTACTAATGACATCACTCCTTACCATGGAACTCCATTGGTTGGTATCAATGGCTCGACAGCAAGAACATTTGGCCATTTCGAACTCATGGTCACTCATGAAGACCCAGATGGCGAACAACCGTCGTGTCGAACTTAAAGACCCCCTTCCTAGTCCTCCCATACAAAGCATAATGGGGAGGCCGACACTAGGCAGGCTGGGAGCAATAGCCTCAACTGTACATCTGAAGACGAGGTTTTACTCCTTGGACAACAGGATTGTAACCCTACAAGTTGACTTGGCAGCAGTCCTTAATTGCTACGACCTAAGCATGAAGAATTTACAAGAGGCTGAGGAAGCTGAAGAAGTGCACCAAGTTGCCTAAAGCAAATGATGAACCTAACCCCCGACACGAGTTGGACTCCCCGCAGCTGACTCGAGATTTGGAAGAAACACGAGTTGGACTCCCCACAACTCACCTTCCAGGGTCAGACAAATGTTCTCTCACAATCCGTGTATTCACTAAGTCAAGACTTGAAAGGTTGCGACGGAGTAGAGGCTCCGGCTCAACACTCCCGTTAGGAGCATAAAAATAGCTGAAACCCTATTAATTCTCACAAAAATCCAAGGAGAGGATTTGAGGAGCGTTGCGCACGAGACGCGCGCATTGCAGTCTTGCGCAAGAAGCACCGCACGCAGTCACAAGTTGCGCGGAGGAGCAGTCACTAAGAAAACATAGAAGGGTGCGAAGAGGACTATCTCAGGTGCGAAACCAAAGGGGCGACTCACGAGAGCACCACCTCGGGCCTCCGATGCCCGTCTCTTCCAAGGATGCACAAGCAAAGATCAACAATGTTAAACGAAACAAATCAAGCCGCGAGGCAACAACAAGGGAAGTAACAACTAAGCCCGACGGTAGAAAGGGGTGGCATGAGATCGACGCTATGATCGTTTGTGCTTCCCTATAAACCAACGCACGAGCCAGCCGGCTTGCTTCATCGAAGCGACTTTGAACGTGTCGCAACCCCTGGAGGGCGAGGTATGTAACACCCCTTTTTCTACCCCTTTGTTTATTTGACGAAAAATCAGAGTACGCAAAAAAAAAATCTTTTTCTTTTATTACACCAAAAGGAGTGTCACATTTCATCCAAAAACCAATAACAATAAATAAATAAATAAAAACATTTAACAACCATAACATCCTAGAAAACTAATCAAATGGCCACAAATGACTCTATTGTCCAACCCCGAGTGCTACATATCAGAGCAGACACCGACCCGACTACGTGAAGATAAAATGCCTTCACTCGAACTCACCTGTAAACATACCACAGAAAGGGGGTGAGATATCTCACACATAATAGGAATAAATGATAGAGAATATATTAGGATATAGCCCTATGACTACCACATTAATCACAGACATCATTACAACATCAGGGGCAAAACAGTCATTTCATCATCAATGGTAGAACAGTTATTTCATCATCACAAACATCACCAAGGCACAGTCGCCGAGATCATCACACATGTTATGCAATGCATGGATGCAGCCCCAACAGTGGGCATAATGCATGTGGTACCAATACAACCTCCTTTAAACATGGGTCGAAGCCCCAACCTCCTTAAACATGGGCCGAAGCCCCAACCTCCTTAAACATGGGCCGAAGCCCCAACCTCCTTAAAACAATCATGCAAATGAAGTGTAATGCAACACCTTGCTAATGCACCAAAACACAACCAGCAACAACCGCCTTAAACATCATATCGACATCAAATAATACTAACAACATCGTACGAGCACAACCTCCCATTACTCTAGGCCGAAGCCTCAACCTCCTTTAAATTCTAAGTACAACCTCCTATCACTCGACAACCTCCTTTAAATGCAAAACCTAAGACAACCACCCATTAATGATTCGGGAGGACCACCTCCTTTAACGACACCAAAAACAACCACCTTTAATGACTTCAAAAGCAACCACCTTTAATGACTTTCAAAAGCAACCCCGACACCCGAACACCGGGACATCAATCACTAATTACCGGGAGTACCGAAAACCACCAGAGACACCCGACGACACCAGGGGCGTCAACACATCAAGACAGTGCCAAGGACATCACTTTTTCAAAAGGGCAATTTCACCAACATGCCGGAGACACGACAACGTTTCCCAAAACGACAACACACACTAGTTCACTCAAACCTCAGTAATTTTCCAGAAAAATAATACTTGCTGCCCAAAAATAGAATATTCAGATGGGCCTCTGAATAAGCTTTCCAAAACATCTCGGAACGTCCCGATCGGACTCCCGAGTCAAAAGATATTTAGAAAACAAATTTGGGAACAACAGCGACACCCTGGGCTACGCGAACACGGAAGCCAGAATTCGGCGAATTAGTTAAAATAGTAAACGACATCGGATTTCAACAAACGACCCCTCTACAGAAACCTGAGAATGTGTAGTTCTTGACTATGGTTTTCTTTTTTCGAAACAATGAGCCAATTAGTACAGTTTCAACAAACAAGTATCAGGGTTCAGAAAACGGAACCGCCACCATGACCTAACTTGTGGCACCTCTAGAATGATCAAAACTCAACCAAAAGACATGGGGTTTGTGCCCAAACGAAGGAAATTGAATCTAGTTTACAAAGAGACAGGAACCATTCAAAACGGAGTTCAGATGAAAACGTTATAACCGAAATACCGAACCTAGACACAGAATTACTCCAGGATATTTTCCTAAATTGTGATACCTATATCTCGAGCCACACGACTCCAATTTCAATCAAACCAGTGCCAAATTAAAGATAAATAAGTCTAGTTTCTAAAATAGTAAACCACACAATTTTTGGACCACCTGAACAGATGTAGCATCAAAAAGAACGAACCTGTATCCAGAATTTCCCAACAGTAAGTTTTAACACCATAATTGCACAATTAACACCAAATTAATTCACCAATTTTGCTACAGTAACCGAAAACACCAAAATACACCAATTTTATATGTAATCCACAAGAATTCTAGGAACCAATAAATCACCAATTATTTCCAGTCACACGTATTCAAGATCCACCCAAGAATCAATTTCAACAATCCAAATCAAGATCCATGAACATCATATACATAGCAAGGGTCCAATTAATTTTCAAGATTCAATAACATAACAACACATTATTTAACACCATCAATATATATTCAGCCACTTTAAACAAACATCAAACATGCAAGAAACATCATAGATCTATCCCCACATAGTACCCATCATGTAAACCCATTAGGTTAGAGAATCCCCCCTTACCTTAGCAACTTGGAGAAGATGAAGACCCCCTTCACGAAGCACCACGTACACACAGCAGCAGCTCTTCTCTTATTCGCGATCCCTTCCTTCTCCTTCTTCTCTCTCACGGTCGCGCCCTCTCTTTCTTCTTTTTCCTCTAGGAGCCGCGCCCTCACTCTCCTTATCTCGCTCTCACACTTGGTTTTGCTCTAAATGAGCAAAACCCTAAATCCTAACCATATATACTTAGTTGGTTTAACGGGCTTTCTAATTGGATTGTGACACTCAATCATGGGCCTTATTATTACACTTTAAAATCGCCAACCACTAACCCTCCACATAGCCCACATATTCTAATAGATTTTTATTTTATTATTTTTACCACTTAATTTCTATTTAATTAAATCTACCAAGTAAATTCAATCAAATAAATCACACAAATAATTAAATAAGCATTTAAATGAAAATGGGGTGTTACAACTCTCCCCCACTTAAAAGAATTTCGCCCTCGAAATTTTACCCACCAATTCTAACACCTTCCCACTAGCAAGCGACACACAAGTTCACACAGCAAGAAAACATGTCCTAGCACATCAACAATAAGGACTACTAACAAAAGAAACACATAGAAAATACAATAAGGCACACCATGCTAGTAGGGACATCTCCCCCACTAGTCCACTTACCATTTGCAACTCTTGGTTTACCTGCAACGCAAACAATGGTCAGCACGAAAAGACAACAGTTGGTCGTACACTGACACAACGACTCGACGACTTGGCCGGACGGACCAACCATTGCTCTGATACCACTAATGTAACACCCCTTTTTCTACCCCTTTGTTTATTTGACGAAAAATCAGAGTACGCAAAAAAAAAATCTTTTTCTTTTATTACACCAAAAGGAGTGTCACATTTCATCCAAAAACCAATAACAATAAATAAATAAATAAAAACATTTAACAACCATAACATCCTAGCAAACTAATCAAATGGCCACAAATGACTCTATTGTCCAACCCCGAGTGCTACATATCAGAGCAGACACCGACCCGACTACGTGAAGGTAAAATGCCTTCACTCGAACTCACCTGTAAACATACCACAGAAAGGGGGTGAGATATCTCACACATAATAGGAATAAATGATAGAGAATATATTAGGATATAGCCCTATGACTACCACATTAATCACAGACATCATTACAACATCAGGGGCAAAACAGTCATTTCATCATCAAGGGTAGAACAGTTATTTCATCATCACAAACATCACCAAGGCACAGTCGCCGAGATCATCACACATGTTATGCAATGCATGGATGCAGCCCCAACAGTGGGCATAATGCATGTGGTACCAATACAACCTCCTTTAAACATGGGTCGAAGCCCCAACCTCCTTAAACATGGGCCGAAGCCCCAACCTCCTTAAACATGGGCCGAAGCCCCAACCTCCTTAAAACAATCATGCAAATGAAGTGTAATGCAACACCATGCTAATGCACCAAAACACAACCAGCAACAACCGCCTTAAACATCATATCGACATCAAATAATACTAACAACATCGTACGAGCACAACCTCCCATTACTCTAGGCCGAAGCCTCAACCTCCTTTAAATTCTAAGTACAACCTCCTATCACTCGACAACCTCCTTTAAATGCAAAACCTAAGACAACCACCCATTTATGATTCGGGAGGACCACCTCCTTTAACGACACCAAAAACAACCACCTTTAATGACTTCAAAAGCAACCACCTTTAATGACTTTCAAAAGCAACCTCGACACCCGAACACCGGGACATCAATCACTAAATACCGGGAGTACCGAAAACCACCAGAGACACCCGACGACACCAGGGGCGTCAACACATCAAGACAGTGCCAAGGACATCACTTTTTCAAAAGGGCAATTTCACCAACATGCCGGAGACACGACAACGTTTCCCAAAACGACAACACACACTAGTTCACTCAAACCTCAGTAATTTTCCAGAAAAATAATACTTGCTGCCCAAAAATAGAATATTCAGATGGGCCTCTGAATAATCTTTCCAAAACATCTCGAAACGTCCCGATCGGACTCCCGAGTCAAAAGATATTTAGAAAACAAATTTGGGAACAACAGCGACACCCTGGGCTACGCGAACACGGAAGCCAGAATTCGGAGAATTAGTTAAAATAGTAAACGACATCGGATTTCAACAAACGAACCCTCTACAGAAACTTGAGAATGTGTAGTTCCTGACTATGGTTTTCTTTTTTCGAAAAAATGAGCCAATTAGTACAGTTTCAACAAACAAGTATCAGGGTTCAGAAAACGGAACCGCCACCATGACCTAACTTGTGGCACCTCTAGAATGATCAAAACTCAACCAAAAGACATGGGGTTTGTGCCCAAACGAAGGAAATTGAATCTAGTTTTCAAAGAGACAGGAACCATTCAAAACGGAGTTCATATGAAAACGTTATAACCGAAATACCGAACCTAGACACAGAATTACTCCAGGATATTTTCCTAAATTGTGATACCTATATCTCGAGCCACACGACTCCAATTTCAATCAAACCAGTGCCAAATTAAAGATAAATAAGTCTAGTTTCTAAAATAGTAAACCACACAATTTTTGGACCACCTGAACAGACATAGCATCAAAAAGAACGAACCTGTATCCAGAATTTCCCAACAGTAACTTTTAACACCATAATTGCACAATTAACACCAAATTAATTCACCAATTCTGCTACAGTAACCGAAAACACCAAAATACACCAATTTTATATGTAATCCACAAGAATTCTAGGAACCAACAAATCACCAATTATTTCCAGCCACACGTATTCAAGATCCACCCAAGAATCAATTTCAACAATCCAAATCAAGATCCATGAAGATCATATACATAGCAAGGGTCCAATTAATTTTCAAGATTCAATAACATAACAACACATTATTTAACACCATCAATATATATTCAGCCACTTTAAACAAACATCAAACATGCAAGAAACATCATAGATCTATCCCCACATAGTACCCATCATGTAAACCCATTAGGTTAGAGAATCCCCCCTTACCTTAGCAACTTGGAGAAGATGAAGACCCCCTTCACGAAGCACCACGTACACACAGCAGCAGCTCTTCTCTTATTCGCGATCCCTTCCTTCTCCTTCTTCTCTCTCACGGTCGCGCCCTCTCTTTCTTCTTTTTCCTCTAGGAGCCGCGCCCTCACTCTCCTTATCTCGCTCTCACACTTGGTTTTGCTCTAAATGAGCAAAACCCTAAATCCTAACCATATATACTTAGTTGGTTTAACGGGCTTTCTAATTGGATTGTGACACTCAATCATGGGCCTTATTATTACACTTTAAAATTGCCAACCACTAACCCTCCACATAGCCCACATATTCTAATAGATTTTTATTTTATTATTTTTACCACTTAATTTCTATTTAATTAAATCTACCAAGTAAATTCAATCAAATAAATCACACAAATAATTAAATAAGCATTTAAATGAAAATGGGGTGTTACAAGGTATAATTAGGCCGGGCCCTGATAAATTGTCCACAGCGTATACTCGACCACGAAATGACATTTTTATAACACTCTTCAAGGTGCACGCGGCATACCTTGAGCCCGGTACCCCTCTGAGTAACACCAACCAAAAATCAACGTTCGATCTGAACGAATACGAGAATTAAAAGTACATAGATCAAAGGAAGTTAAAACGACTAGACAGTCAAAAAGAGGGGGCTATGACATCGAAGTCAGTCTCGTTGGAATGGAATCTGCCAATCTTCCCTCGCAGAGAAGCAGCCAATCAATCCCGGCACGACTAGACAGTCAAAAAAAGGGGGTTATGACTCATTCCTCGCAGAGAAGGCATTATCCCAATATTTCCGTAAAGACCAGATAATCTCCCGAATCCCTTTAAGAGCCCTGGAGGGCGCTCCCAAGCTGAAGTAAGTCCCTGACTGAGGGCGAGCAGCTATTATAGCAGAAGCAGGAGCGGTGCTGATTGGCCTAGACTTTGCACCTTGATGAATCTCCTTCCCGGGCAACATTGCCAAGTCATCAAAAGAAAGTGGAGCAGACATCTATCCGCAAAGGTCAACAACAACTCTAATCATATCCAAAGTCGTACGCTCTGCCTCAAATAATCGAAAGAAGCTTCACCACCTCTACCTGAAAATAGGGTGAAAAGGGGACAAACACACATCCTAAAAATAAGACAGTAATACATCATAAATTTCGGACCATTAGGACCAACTCCGTCCACCCTCCAATCAGTCTCGAACAAATCATGCGAAGCAGGAATGTCACACCCAGGGGGGGGGGGGGGGTAGAAGCTTCTGGCGGATCGAACGGATCATGCGACCCAATCATGGCTAACTCCATCGACCTCTACTACCTCAAGATCAGAATGAAAGCCAGAGTCTCCGGGCGAGGAAGGAATAGCCAAGCGAGGCACCTCAAAAGCCACAGACTCAGACACACTAAGGTCCCTCCGAAGGACAACCAAACGAATAACAAGCCTCTCTCAAAGCATGAATAGGCTCTCGATACGGTCCAAAGACTCGAGTTGTCTTCTTCGTCCTAGACATCAGTCACAACCTGCGGGATAGGGGGAAGATAGTCAAGACAAGTATTATAAAACAGAAATACAACTTGTGGACAACCCCCTTTCCTGAGGTCGCCATTGAAAGCTATGAGAAAGGCGTGGCATGCTCACACAAAGACTCTTTCACAAGCAAGGATTAAAACTTGTACGAGTATTTGGTGATTCTCTAGCCTAAAAAGTTTTAAGTACAAGTTCCAGATACACGAGTATTTGAAGGCTAGAAATCAGAAGCAGTACCTGAACAAACAGACAAGCACGAGCTTGGGTAAACAGACAAAGACGAACAAGTCTCGTTAGTGAGGCACTTGCACGGACGTAAATCTGACGCTTAGTGAGGCCACGAGCTCACGAATAAACCAGTAGAGAATCGCCCATGACAAATCCTCCCCGTCTCAGGTAGATGGCAAGGGAGTAATACAGAGTAGAGTTTGAGCCTCACGAAGTGGTACGATATCACAAGGCGAGGGTCTGCAGAAACACGCGTTGCGAGGCGCCGAGAGGAACAAGGGCAAGATCCCACTATGTCGTGCTGTCTATTCTGCAGACCATAACTTCGTCCATAGTTATCCGATTAAGGCGCGCGAACATGCGTTGGAGAGCTAAGAAGAAGACCTACAATTTTTCTATCGGTTTAGAAGCCCAATTCCAATGTCTTGAAGGTCAAAAATGCGAGACACGTCCCAGGACGAAAGGCACTTGTCTCCTACCCACTAACATGCTGAACGGATACGAAAGAAAGAGGCGGGGGATTGAACCCCGTGCCTCTCACCGGCAAAGCGAGCGCTCTACCATTTGAGCTACGTCCCCACAACAAGACGAGATTTGTTGGTCTCGGGCATTGCGGCAACAGTCTTGTGTCTCGGGTCCATGGCAACAAGACGCCTACGAAGGCATGAAGATTGCTGAAAGACGTTGCAAAATCTCATATCTAAAGTCTCAAAAGAAGAACAAAGCGAGACGCCTCAACCGACACAGACTCAGACTCACTAGATGCCTCCAACGGACTGCTAGTCTCATAGCCAACCTCCCACAAAGCATGAATGGGATCTCGATATGTTCCAAGAACTCAAGCTGTTTTCTTCGTTTTAGGCATCAATTACCACCTGCAGGACAGGGGGAAGGCAGCCAGAAAGAGTATTATAAGACAAAAACAACTTGTTAACAACCCCCCTCTCCTGAGGTCATCCTTGAGAGCTACGAGGAATGCATGGCAAGCGCACATGAAAACAACTATACTCACATGCACGAGCAGCGAAGCGAAATTAGCTTAAAGATACAAGATCAAAAGTAGTACCTATAAGTTGGAAAGTTGAGACTTTTGAAGATATAAAGAATATAACTATGCTCAAAAAGAAGATCCGTTTTCAAATACTTATAATTCTGGGTGGAGAAATCATCCAAATTTTTCTTATAAAAATCCTCCACCCAATCCAGCACCTAGACCACCTCCTGTCTTTCAAAATCAAAGCGTTTTTAACAACCCACAAAACAACCCACAAAAGTCGAACTTGGAATTTTTGATGGAAAAATTTGTGTCATCTCAAACAAAACAAAATGAAGAATTCAAAAATCAAACTGGTTATTTGAATGACACACTTATCAAATTAGAATAAAAAATCGACTCTATTGCCGCTCATAGTGAGATGCTTGAAAATCACATAACTCAAGTGGCAACACAGGTGGCTTCATCCTCTAAATCTTCGGGGGTATTTCCCGGACAGCCTGAACAAAATCTAAATGGCCAAATATATGCTGTCACCCTTAGAAGCGGAAAACAATTAGAGGAACCAAGAGCAAACCAAGGAAAAATTGTGAGTGAAAACATAATTTACCATGTGAGCAAAAAGAGAAAGAAAAAGAGAAAGAACCAGAAAAAGAAAAAAAGAAAGAACCAGAAAAGAAAGAGAAGAACCATACATCCCCCCACCACCAGACAAAGCATCTCCTTTATCTTATTTTTCACCTTCCTTTGTGAAAATAACATTTGATCTGGGGGGAATTGAAAATAAGATCTTATTACTTTTACAACTTCCATTTTACAAGCCTTGGGATCCAGGAATATGTTTTCATTCTTCATGTGTCACTTGGTCTTTATGCTTCAAGCAATGGGACCCAGGAATAACTTTCCAAAGGGCAAAGGTCAAATAAAGCCATAATGTCCTCATCAGGGAATTCACATTGCATGGACTGATAATCTTCAACCGGTTGTTGTGCCAGATAGTCTGCTAATGTGCTACCTTTGATTGCTTTCTGAGTTACATACACGAGGTCATACTCTGACAGAAGCATTTGCCAGTGAGCAATTCTGCCTGTGAGCGCAGGTTTCTCAAAGATGTACTTGATTGGATCCATTTTGGATACCAACCATGTAGTGTGGCTCAGCATATATTGTCTTAACCGGTGCGCAGCCCAGGCCAAGGCGCAACAAGTCTTTTCTAATGGTGAATACCTGGTCTCTCAATCTGTGAACTTCTTGCTCAGGTAATATATTGCATGTTCTTTCTTTCCTGACTTGTCGTGTTGCCCCAGCACACAACCCATTGAATTGTCCAGCACTGTGAGATATAGAATGAGAGGTCTGCCCGGCACAGGTGGCATTAGGATAGGAGGGTTTTGTAGGTACACCTTGATCTTCTCAAAGGCTTCTTGGCATTGATCATTCCACCTCACCTCCTGATTCTTACACAGCAGTTTAAAAATTGGCTCGCAAGTTGCGGTTAGCTGGAAGATGAATTGAGAGATGTAATTCAGTCTCCCCAGAAAACCACGTACTTCTTTCTCCGTTCTTGGTGCTGGCATTTCAAGGATGGCTCGCACCTTGTCCGGGTCCACCTCTATTCCCTTTTGGCTAACTGTGAAGCCCAACAACTTCCCTGACCTAACCCCAAATGTACACTTGGCGGGATTCAGCCTGAGTTTATATTTTCTGAGACGTTCAAACAGCTTCTGCAGGTTAATGACATGCTCTTCATCGGTCTTGGACTTAGCAATCATATCGTCGACATACACCTCAATTTCTTTATGCATTAGGTCATGGAACAAAGTTACCATTTCTCTTTGATACGTTGCCCCGGCATTTTTCAATCCGAAAGGCATGACCTTGTAGTAGAATGTACCCCAAAGGGTTATGAAGGTGGTTTTCTCCATATCCTCTGGAGCCATCTTGATCTGGTTATAGCCTGAATAACCGTCCATAAAGGAGAACATTGAGTGTTGCGCAGTGATGTCCACCAAAACGTCGATGTGAGGTAGGGGAAAATCATCTTTAGGGCTTGCTTTGTTTAGATCACGGTAGTCGATGCACATTCGAACCTTGCCATCTTTCTTGGGGACCGGAACGATGTTTGCTACCCACTCAGGATATTTTGCCACAGCCAAAAACCCTGCATCAAACTGTTTCTTGACTTCATCTCTAATCTTTAGAGACATCTCAGGCTTCATCCGCCTCAACTTTTGCTTCACTAGAGGACATTCTGGTTTTACCGGCAGTCTATGCTCAACAATGTCTATGTTCAACCCTGGCATGTCTTGGTACGACCAAGCGAATACATCCATATAGTCCCGCAAGAGCTGAATTAGCCTCTCTCGCTCACTGTTCTCCATCGCTGTACCAACTTTGATTTCTTTCCTGTTTTCCTCGGTACCCAAATTAACCATTTCTGTGGGCTCCCCATGCGGCTCAATGATCTTCTCTTCTTGTTCTATCATTCTCATAATCTCCGAAGGAGTATCCCACTCATTCTCAACATTTCCCTCGGTTTGGTTAACCGGGTAATCAAAATCAAAGTATGAATTGTGGGCGTTGCTATCATCAAGAATTTTATTTGAACTGCATCGAAATTAAGTGACGAATAAAAATAAAGCAGAGACACGCAAAGGAAAGATGAACAAAGAGAATTTTATTCAAAATAAAACTTTATTGATTGATGAAGTTTGATAAAACATGCACGCCCGAATGAAAATATCCCAAGGCCTTGGGCAGAGCCGGGGGATTTGCATTACAATGAAGCATTACTCTAAATTAAGAATCACGGGAAAGTCCATGGACTCCCAGTTCTGCAGTTCTTCTCCTTTAGCACAACGGCGCACCAAACCAGCAGCACCGCCACTTGCACTTGATTCCTCTCCAACAGCATTGACCTGGTCAGGGTACAGCACACCAGCACTTATGAAATTCTGACTGAGATCCCCAATGATCATCCTCCTCTGGCTAGGGGTCCTTCCTCTAAGTTTGAGCAGCCAGTTCTCTCTTCTGTCAGTTGCCAACTTCTCCCTGTCAGCAAGGGTTGGAATGTAGCCAATTCCGAACTTCTCAGAGTTCCCATTCAGCTGAACTGGTGCTACAATCCCTTGGGCAGCTTTCCCCAGGCCTTTCCCAACTTGATAGCCGTGTCTCAGCATTACTTTTGCCATCATCAGGTCTGCTTTAGACCACTTGGGCTTCAACATACAAAGACAGTATTTGAGATTTCCAACCCTTGGAAGGCAGCCTCGAAGGACTCCTCCGCTGATTCAACATAGTACTCAGGTGGTGATCTATTTATGAGTATTTCCTCCTCTCCTGATACCACTATCAACTTTCCCTTAGCCACAAATTTGAGTTTTTGGTGAAGCGAAGAAGGTACTGCCCCGGCAGCATGTATCCATGGACGTCCCAATAGGCAACTGTAAGAAGAACTAATATCCATTACTTGGAAGGTGACGTAGAACACTTCAGGTCCTACTTGCACATGCATCTCCACTTCTCCATATACTTCTTTTACTGAGCCATCGAATGCTCTCACCAAGGTAGAATTGGGTTTCAGATAAGAACAGTCTACATCCAGCCGGTCCATCGTAGACTTGGGCATCACATTCAGTGACGAGCCGTTATCAATGAGTACCCTTGCTAACATGTAATCCCCGCATTTTACAGAAATATGGAGGGCCTGATTGTGGTTCTTCCCTATAGGAGGTAGTTCGGCATCTGTGAAGGTTAGGTAGTTGGAAGCTACGATATTCCCGACAATACCATCCAGCTGGTTGACGGTAATATCATGAGAAACGTGAGCTTCGTTCAAGATTTTCAACAACGCAGCCCGGTGTGCTTCAGAACTAAGCAGCAAAGAGAGCATTGAAATTTTGGCCGGCGTCTGATTTAGCTGATCAACCACCCGGTACTCGCTCTGTCTCATCACCTTCAAAAATTCTTGGGTTTCTTTGTCAGATACCTCTCTTACCTCTACTGTTTCTTTGCCCTTGCGGGCTCTCTCCTCAGCTTCCTTTGGTGTTCCTTTCCAGAGATTCTCAAGGGCATACAACCTTCCGCTCCTGGTAATACCACTGCTCCCAGCTATGTTGGTCACATCCACAGTACTTTTAGGAATCTCTGCCTTCATCTGCACGTTGCAGCTCCATGGGATTACCCTAGTTTCTCTGCTAGGGGTAGTTGCCGGTACTGGAACAATAAGGGTATGAGGTCTAGCCGCAGCTGGGCTTAGACCGCAAGGAATTTCAATTGTCCTTCTGAAACCTCGTTCACTGGAGTGCAAAGTAGACACACTAGCTTCTTTCTCTTGGGTACCAACTTGGACCACGCATCTGTCTAATAAGTCTTGTAGAATGAGCTCGAAATCTTCGCAAGCTCCCACAGAGCAAGGATCACTACAGGTCTCTTTTCTGGCACAGCCCTCTTCTATGATGCCACAGTGACATAAAGCAGCATGAATGACTTTCAAAGGTGTCTGGATATCCTCAACCTTTCTGATCAAGCATTGTCCTCCCTGATCGTCAATTGCATTTGCAGAAGGTCCACCATGCCCCGGTAAAGGGTTAGTGGTCACATTAGGGTTCTGGAATGATATGCTCTTAGCATCAAGTAAATCTTGTACAACATACTTGAAGGCTTTGCAATTTTCTACTACATGACCCACTGCCCCAGCATGGAAAGCACAAGTGGCGTTGGCATCATACCCTCTGGGATAAGGAGGTTGGTAGGGCTTCATCTGTCTGGTGCTGATTATCTTGTTCGCAAGGAGATAATTGAACAGGTCCGTATAGGACATAGGGATTGGCTCAAAGACCACTCTCTTCCTCGCATTGTAATTTCTAAACTGATTGTTGTTGTTGGACTGGAATAGTTGTGCAGGCGGCGCCTGAGCAGGGATTGGAATAGCCTGTGGGGAATTGCCATGTGACGGACCACTGATACTGATGATCGCATTGCTCTCACCTTCCTTTTTCTTATGAGGTCCGGAGAAATGTTTCTTCTGACTAGGAGGAGGTGTTGAGCCCTGGGCTATTCTACCACTGCGCAAACCGTTCTCTATTCTTTCTCCTGTAATCACTGCATCTGAGAAACTGGAGGCTGCACTACTGATTAGACGTTCATAGTAAAACGGTGGTAACGTCTCCATAAACATGGATACCAGTTCCTTTTCTAGAAGGGGAGGAGTGACCTGTGCCGCCAATGCTCTCCAGCGTTGAGCATACTCTTTGAAAGATTCATTATCTCTCTTTGACATACATTGAAGTTGAGTCCGGTCTGGAGCAAAGTCACTATTGTACTGGTACTGACGGATGAAAGCGTCCGCCAGATCTTTCCAGCAGTGAATATAAGTTGGCTCTAATTTCATGTACCACTCGAGAGGAGCCCCAGCCAAGCTTTCTTGGAACAGTGTATCATCAGATTGTCGTTGCGAGCATGGGCAGTCATCTTCCGACAGTACATCTGATAACCATCTTTTATGATGGTTATTACTTGCCTTTTTAGCTTGAATATAGGTGATTTAATAAACTTTTTGTGTCAATCATGATGTAATTATGTGTTTAGGTTAGAAATAATGGTGCAGGAATGAATTGGTTTAATTTGGGCATTTTGATGCCCTTGATGCATTTAATTATGTTTAGTGTCAGTGCCGCAGCAACAGGTGCGTGCGCAATAGTGGAAATGCGGAAGATGAGAGAGAAAGCTCAAGGGGAGTGCGGAAAACACGGAAATCAAGGCAAGGACAGGTGTCAGAGCTGTATGGCACGGAAAGATATGACCTAATGTGTGTTTCCCACAATTGCCCTTTAACCTAGGCAGCATTTTCCCAAAAAGGACATCATTTTAGGGTTGTGAGCAAGGAGACACTATATAAGGACGTTTCCCTTTCTTCATTAGCATGCTGGGCCGTCAGGGGAAGGTTAGAGATAGCCCCTCTTGCGTGCAAAAGCTCACCCTTCACTACCAAACACTTCCATTGCTGAGACTGTTGCTGCAGCATCACTGGAGCTACAGTTTTCTCGGTGGATTCTACTTGGACGAGCTGGATCAGTCCTCCATTGTCATCCTTGGAGCTCTCCTACTGTTCTCTCTTCGTAGTATCATTTCTTACCTTGAAATTTGTAATATGACTTCTACTATTTTGTTTAAGTTATTTTCCATGTTTTGCAAGCTCAATATGAGCTAAATCCTCATAGTTGAGATGCTGGATCTGATGTAGCTAAATTACTAAGTGATTAATGAAGTATGTTCAATGTTATGCATTTTATCTTGTGTGTGAAAATATTTCCATTTTAGAGTAGGAATGGTCCGCCTCTTCGAAATAGCATTTATAAATTCAGAGATGGTTTGTAAATTTATCTCACAAGGTAATATGGGTAGTGAACATTAACGAGAGATCTTGATGTTCCTTGCTTAACCCTAGAGATAGGAGGGCATAACCCATAAGGTGAATACTGCCGGTGCTCAAGCAGCCTAGGAGGTACTTCTTTAGGGTTTAGAGATAAACTCTTGCAAGGAAACCTAGTGTGAAGTATTCGAGAGAATAACGTCTTATTGCTGCAGCACCTAATGCTGTAGCATTGAACGTACCCTTAATCACATTTTAATGAAGCTACTGAAGTGAATGCATCTTGACTTGTTCTCATCACTGATTTCCATTACCCTTTACTTTTTACTACTGTTTATGTTGCTCAAAACTTGTGTGTCATTTACTTTCCTCACTAAATTGTTAATCTAATTAAACTCTCGTTATTTAGCATAATTCCTCGTGGGAACGATCTCACGTACTCTATATTACTTGTTGACAGTGTATACTTGCACTATCTATGTTTTCACGCAACAAGTTTTTGGCGCCGTTGCCGGGGACTTATAGTTAAATTGATTGTTTAATTAGTTAGCAACTTAGTGCCTTTTGTTACTAATTCTGTTTGTGTTGTTTCTGTTGCTACAGTATTAGTTGCTGCAACATCTGTTGCTGCAGCATATGCACAGGCTTAGACGAAATACTCCAGAATTTCAGTTGCACCCAGAGATAGAAAGACATTTTAGAAGATTGAGAAGGGTTCACAGTACTCCAGGACTTATTGAATTAGGGCGAGCTGCTGCTATGGCTAGTCCTACACCTACTGTTGATGGTGATCTTAGTCCACCACCTTCACCACCTCACGCAAGTTGGCTCTAATTTCATGTACCACTCGAGAGGAGCCCCAGCCAAGCTTTCTTGGAACAGTGTATCATCAGATTGTCGTTGCGAGCATGGGCAGTCATCTTCCGACAGTACATCGTGACATGGCTGCGAGGACAGGTTGCCCCTCTGTATTTGTCAAAAACTGGAGGCTTGAATTTCGGTGGCAGGATTAGATCAGGAACCAAGCATAGTTCATGGGCATTTCTTGCTTGAGAACCCGAACCTTCTACGGCTTTCAATCTCTCTTCTAGCAGCTGGTATTGGTTTCTGGCTTCTTCAGGGTAGTTCTGTGGAAAGCCACCATAATGAGGATTGTTCACGGATACAACAGCTGGAGTCACATGTGGGTGAGCAACATTTTGAGGAACTGGGCCTTGAGTCTGTGGATGCATAGTAGTTGGAGAGTTGAAACCTGCCGGAGTTCCTGGAGCAGTTGAAGGGATAGGGATCTGGATCTGAACTTAAGGTGTGCCTACCCCGACATCATTCATAGCTGGATTAGGTTGAGCTTGCCCTGCGGTTCCCGAAGGACCACCCTCTGGGTTAGCATCAGCAGCTGGAGGGGTATAGCCTAGTGGTAGACCATAGGGAGGCCACTGCACATTCTGAAGAGCCTGAGAAATCCCGGGTCCTGGGGGAGGAGGAGGATGGTTCACTCCTGCAGCAGTAGCACCCTCAGTAGGACCAACATCCCTTAAGGCACTTATCACTCTGATGACTTCAGCTAACTGACCCCTTATGACGTCCATTTCAGCCCGGATAGCTTGGTTCTCTTGATTTGGATCGTGCTGACCCTGACCATTTGGACCCTGAACTGCGTCATTCTGGTGCGGCGGTGCATTGCCCGGATTGGCATTGTCTGGCTGATTTTCCATGTTTCTTGCTTGCAAACGCGTCCAGTATCTGTGATTAACTAGCTTGTCTTACCTCTGCGGACGAAACATTTTATGAGCACAAAAGAAATGATTGGATGCAAATGCAATGCAATATGTTCATTGCCGGGGACCGTGGTATAACTTGCTTCTTGTCATAGGCGTATATTTAAACACATTTCCACGAGCATTAGCAAAGTTGGGATCAACAAACGAAGTAAGCACTTCATTCAAGTATCATAACTTTAATCATTCGAAGAGAATAAAAAGGTACAATACAATTAATTATTCAAAACAAAGCTTTCGAGAAGAACAATTACAATATTTCAAAAGAGAAATTACAATTTCCTAGAGAATATTCTAGAAGGAAAAATACATTGCAATGAAATCTAAAAACCTATTGCCTTCAACATCTCTTCTTTCTTCTTCTCCTTGCCAGTTGCAGCTGCTTCTCTTGCCTGGTCCATGAGTTCCTCTGTCAGAGCCTCGCAGAACTTCACAAAATCATATACTTGTACCGGAGTATTGAAAGGCAACATCTCAGCTTCAGCCCTCCTTAACCTTTTGGGGATATCTTTCACTGCCCGATTTGCCAACCATGCCAACTTGGAGAACTTGCTCTTCCAGAATTGGATGTCCTCCCTCAGATCCTTGACAATTTCTTGATCCTCTATCTTTCCAATTAGGGCCATGAAGCGCTCGTGCCAGTGTTGACTCTCCGCTCAGACCTGCCTGTAAGCTCCTTCTACACAGCGTAGGTCCCTTTTCACTTCCTCAGATATTTCCCGCTCGTCTATCAAAGCTTGCTGATACTCCTTGATAATTCCTTCCATGGATACCCTTTCTTGCTCAATGCTTCTCAATTGCCTTCTCAATTCCATCACTAGGTGAGATTCTTGTCTGGATTCAGTCAGGGGACTTCTTTGCGGCTCTCTCACTTGCTAGAGACTTCTTGCATAATTTTCTCCACTCATTTGCTTCTGCCATGGCTTCACCTGTCTTTGCATTAGATCTCTTCAATTCATCTTTGGCCCCCTTCAAATATTTCTTCATCTCTTGTTTGCTTTCTTCTTCCTTTTTGAGTCTCTCGTTAGCCTCTTCAAGAGCTTCCGCCTTGTGCTTATTCTCACCTTCTAGCCTTTTTTTCTCAGTCATTACTTTCCCCAACTTGCCTTGCAAGGCTTTCTTTTCTTCTTCTACCTTAGACAAGGTAGACTTGACCTCACTCAATTCTTTGACGATTGGGGCATTAGGCTCCGGTACTTCCTTTTCAACTGACAGCACACCCTGATGAAGAATACTAGCATCTTGCATTCTCTTGTGAAGCCATTGATAGAAAGAGATCTCACTAGTCTTCTTGGTGATCTCATCCTTATCCTTATACACCGGATTCTCCCAGGCTTTTGCAATTTTCTGAAGCAGAGCTTGATTCTTGGAATCTTCCTTGTCAAGAAAGACAGGGATCAACATGTCCTGAGTGGGTGCATTCTTCATGGGATACCCAAGTTGTCTGATTGTGAGAGAAGGATTGTAATTGATATAACCTTGGGTTCCCATCACGGGCACATTCTGGAAATTGCCGCACTGGAACAGTATTGAAGACCTATCCTTCCAACACGAGTAAGTGAACCAATTGATTTTGAGAGCATTGAGATCCCCCAAGGCATGTACCCATTCTTGCGCACTTGTAGCTTCTACCTCGCAACTCAAGGCATAGTTTAACAAATCCGTAGCTTTCTTCTGGTGAGTGATGACATGATTAAGAAGCCAAGCGTACAAGACATGGAGGGAGCAAACAATTTTCTTCTTCCCTAATGCACGGTGATGAGTGTAGGAATAGTAAGTATCTGCAAGAACTGCTGGCACGGGATTGATTGGGTTATCTTTGCTGATGAAAGCTAAAAAGAGCCCAATGGCATTCTCATCAATGAAGCTCTTGAATTGTGGGAAAAGGACAATCCCGAAAATAATGAGGGCTAACAACTGCTTGAAAAGACCCCATTTGCTAGCTTGAGCATGAGCTGTCAATAAACTCTCGAAATAGCTTAGTTGAAAACCCATGAGGCGATTCTTCCTTTCTTTATGAAGCACTAATTCCCTCACACTGACTTGCAAAAACTGAGAAAACTTCTGATCTGTGTACCGATGTTTCTGATACTGGTAAGGTGCTGACTTTGACCTAGAAAACCCCAAAATCTGTTCATATTCCTCGAGGGTTGGTGATAGCTGAAAATCTTTGAAGAGGAAGCACCAGATTTCTGGATCATAGAATCGTCTCAGAGCCATGATAGCACTCTCTTGAACGTCCAATTGTAACAATCTGAGGAGATTACCATAAGCCTTTCCGAACAAATCCCTCTCTTTAGGCCCCATCAAGGCAACAAATCCCTTCAAACTCTCTATATCTATTCTCTTGACAGCCGGAAACCTTGAATTAAGTACCACTTCGCTTTTTGATCCCATTGATACTTTTTCTTTCACGCCTATGACACGATTCCAAGTTACTTTACAATTCCGGCAAACAGCTTAGATGCATGATGAATGATTTTCCAAAATTGGAGTTTTTATGAAATGCAAATGATGCAATGACGTGATGATGCTAGATGCAATGATGTTCTTTCTTTTTGGTTTCGCACAGGTGGTAGTTTGAAAATTTACACACTATATGCCACCTCATATAGGTGTTTATTGAAAAAGGAAAAGCATATTTTTGATTTTTGAGAATTTTTGAGGAAAAATTGGTTGAACTGAATGCAACAATGCAGCACACAATTTGGAAAGCCCTTGTGACCTAAAAGGGGGAAGAACCTACGATCTAGGGCACTATAGAGGTAATTTTCATGTGGCTCTATTCGCACCCTCACAAAGGTCATCAGAGCCCCAGTCTCTCTCATGAAAATCCCCGTAAATGCAGCAAACTGCTAGGTACGAAGCATCATGGAAGAGCACAACTCTGATTTAAACTTTCGCGAGTAGCCAAACGGACAAAGGTCCTGATGGGCTCCCACTACTCGAATCCACTCATCCTAAGGTATCCTAGAAGACCTGGGTTACGGCCTTTTTCTATCAACACATATCATCTCAAGGTATAAGTGTGTGTGTGCGAAGGGCATTTCCTCAAAACTACCCCACCTGCAAATGAAAATCCAGACAGTCCAGACAATATCATGTCGTCTACCCTAGGGTTCAATATCATTCAAATACAACTAGCCTAGGGTACCAACAACAAACACATTGCTTACCTCAGAAAGGGAGCTGAGAAGAGGGGATCATGAGGGAATTGGGGAATATATGAACTTACCTTAGAAAGGGAGCGAAGAAGAAGGGGACATAATAAGAAGGGGAAATGCATGAAGGAGCTAAGCGTATAAGCAAAGAAGCAACTATCTACTATTTTAAACAAAGAGCGCACAAAGAAAGAGATGAAGAAGTGAATGCACATGAACGTGTGAAAAAAAGAAGAAGAATAGAGACAAACAAAGCTTTTCAAATCAATCACATGAACCACACATTTAATTAATTAGGCTTGACCCTCTTTTTTTTTTTTTAAAAAAAAATTTTCCCCAGTGGAGTCGCCAGCTGTTGCGCCCGAAAAAGTCCTTGGAAGAGAACTGTTCTCGTTTACAACTTTCTTTAAAACAATGGAGTCGCCACCAATATTTATTTAGGAAAATATTAGGAAAACCTTTTTTGGAAAGCAATTGGCCTTTGAAAACTGAAGATTTGGGTTCGGGGGTCGGTTATGCGTGGGGAAGGTACGAGCACCCCACACATCCTCTCTACTGAGAGGGAACCTTTAATTAAAAGTGTGGTTTTAGTGTGTTGGTTTGAAAATACTTTAATCTTGCCTCCCTACTTCTCATTAGAAAAAAAATGCATTGAAAGAGACTTGGTGAAAATCTTATTTATGTGAAAGAAAGGAGAAAAAAAGGGTTTTTTAGAGAAAAAGTGCTTGACGGGGGTTACGACCCGCTCCTACGTATCTCCCGGTGCGATGGAGAACTCAAAGCTTACGTAGTTCTTGTTTGTCTTTTTCTGAAAGGTTTTTGTCTTTTATCTTTTGGTGAGTTTTCGCAATAGGACGAGCATTAGCGAATGATTAAACTAACAAAGGCTATGGGTAATCACTGCTAAATACTCAAAAAGAGTTGTTACCTCTAGTCAGACGAACAAAGGCTCTGATTGACTATTAGTAACCACTTGCTTTTATTATATTTTCGAAAAGGTTTTCGAAGTAGGACGAGCATTAGCGAATGATTAAACTAACAAAGGTTATGGGTAATCATCGCTAAGTACTCATGTGAAATTGAAGAACGTTCGTAGAGAGAAAACTAACAAAGGTTATGGGTGACCTCCACTACTTGCTCATTTTTGTTTATTGAAAATGCTTTGAAAATTAATTGGTTTGGAAAAGAGTTTTAGAAAATAGGTAAATCATTTTCAATCGAATTCTATGTCCAAAACCAAATGCAAAATGAATGAATGAAGCTCAAACATACTCAACAATCAAGCAGTCATAAACATGTAGATCACTAACTAAGATTAAGCATGCCAATATAATCAAAGAATTCAATTGTCAAAGATGCAAGACAAAATTCTCAAAACAATTGTGTTTGTGTGTGAAGGGGAATTGCTACACAAGTTGGAAGCAATCTCAAGAGGGGCACATATGCCTCTATGCTACACATGTTGGTAGTCTTATAAGGGCACATGATTGTGTAGAAGGGTTTGTGCACAATTAAGTCAAGACATTCAAATGGCATCAAGAACAAAGGAATACAATTGATCATAGGCATAGAGTATTCAAGGTTAGGTGAATGAACATGTGAGCAATGAGGCATGATTAGGCAAGCATGTGAATGCATGAGCATACAAGAATGAATGTATGAATGAGTAGACAAGAGGATGCATGAGAGTGTCGCATAAAATAGGGATGAATGAAGATGCATGAGGGTGAAAATGTTTTGGTAAAAGGTTTAGGTAAGAAAGTGGTAAAATGTTTTTAGGTTTTGGTGTTTTGGAAATGAGATGAAATGTTTTTGGTCTTGAAAGTGGTAAAAGTATTTTGGGGTTTATTTTATAAAGTTGAAAAAGTTTGAAATGCAAGTGAGAAAATGTTTTGGGGTTTTTATGCATAGATGCAAGTGGTAAAATGTTTTGAATGAAGGTAAAAATGTTTTATGAGATGAGATGAAAATGTTTTGGTAAAAACTAAGTGAAATGGTAAAAACCAAAGTGGTAAAATGTTTTTATGTTTTTTTGGTAAAAAGTTAATGAAGTGGTAAAGTAAAATGGTAAAAAGTGAACAAACACAATTGCACAACTTGCATTTACTCAAACATAACCAAAATGACAATTTTCAAGCAATCAAAAGGGCAAAAAACCCTAGTCATGGCCGAATGCAATTGTGCATTGAATCATCAACTTATTTCATGCAAATCTTGACAACTAACACATAGAACAAAACAAGGTAAAACCTAATCTATCATGCATATTCCTAAGGTAAAACCTCAATTAACTCATGCTTTTATTCACACTAAATCAAAGATTGCAAAAGAGGAGTATGAACCCTAATTCTTGATGTTAAAACCTAGGAACATACATACCCTAAATCAACCATTATTCATCCTCAAATCATGAAATAAACAAGAACACACAAGAACTCTAAAAATGAGCTCATGGCCGAATGTCAATCAAGCATGAAATAGGTTTCTTATTTTGTGAAAACTATGCAAACAAGAGTGAGTATGCAAGGAAATATGATAAAACACAAGAACAACTCCTTCAAAGCCAAGGAGCCACCTCAAACACCCAAGCCTCCCTAAGTGCTTGTCAATAGTGTTTGATATGGCTCCTCAAAGCAACAACAACAATATATGAAGGAGTTGAGATGAGGAGAAGAGAGATTATGCAAAAATGAAGAAAATGCAAGAGTTTTGAAGTTTTACCTTGAATCGGAGCTATGAAGGGAGTGATATGAAGAACAAGACCACAAATCAACTAAATCCCCCACAAACCTCAATGAAACTTGCGCCCCTTGCCTTGATTCTTGAGGTTAGATGATGAACAATTAGGTTTTAGTAGAAGAGAAGGATGATATGTGAAGTAGGAGTGGATTTGAGATAGAAAATGGGAGTGAATTGAAAAAGAATGGAGGAGGAAATGGGGGGGGGGGGTAGGCTACGGCCTAGGGGGTCTTTGGAGGAGAGGAAGGTTGTGTGAGGGTTGTGTGAGTGAGGAATGAGGGCCCAAAGATTGTGATGTGGGGAAATGAGAAGGTATTTATAGAGTTATTTTAGGTTTAGGGGTAATTGGGTCATTGTTTTTATTAGGTGCTCTAGGATTGGGTTTTAAATTTGAATGAAGGGCTAGGATTAGAAATCACTTGGATTATGGGTAGTGAGAAAACACAAAATGAGAGTGAGGGAGAGTGACTATGCGCATAAGGAGAGAAAGAGAGAGAATTTGTGTGAAAAGAAAAACCTATTTTGGGAATAGAGGCTCATATGTGATGTGGGGGAAAAATAGGGTTAAGGGTATAATTGAGATGGAATGTTACCAAAGAAGTAATTTTGTATTTTTTGTGAAGAGGTGAGTGTGAGAGGGTGGGGTTATTTACCAAAGAGGGCATGAATCTTCATGAGAGTGAGTGAGAATTGGTGATATGCACCAAAGGAGAAGGTTTAAGGATGGTACAAGGCATATTCCTTCAAGATAAGGAATAATAGTATAATAGAAGAGTGTGGAAGAATTTTGTGAGAGGGAGAGAGAGAGAATTCGTATGAAGCAAGGGAGAGGAGAAAAAAAAACTTGTTTTTGGTCTTTTGTCTTATTGAGGACACTTCCTTCTTTTTGAATTTTGAATTTTGAATTTTTTGGGCATGGAGTGAAAATGCATCTATTAAAAATGTGTCATATATATTTGAGCACCATAAAATATTCCCTCTATTCTAGACAATAAAAATACCCTTGGTAGAGTAACATGTATGCCATGTCCTTGACCTGCTCTTGGTCCAAAAATAATTAATTTGCCTTTATTTAAATGCCCAAAAATGCAAAAATATGCACTATTTTATTTTCTAAAATTCCTAAAAATTAAGAAAAATGTTTTTGGGTGCCAAAAATTAATAATGATCAATAAATGGCCTTTTTTTTGATGAAAATACAGACACGTGCCAAATGACGGGGGCACAGGGCAGCTCACACAGTTACTACTGGCGCGCGCGCGTAATTCAAATAAAAGTGCGAAATAGGGGATGAACACACATAAATGCACCAATCCACTGTTTTCCACACATTATGAATTACCTTATTGCTTCTATTTTTCTGAAAAATGTTTTTTGACTTGGGTGGACAAAATTGGGGTATTACAGTATCTGATTTCACAGGCGAATTGATTATGTTGTTTTGTTTTTAGTTGAAAGTGTAGCGCTCCATTTATTTGTTGGAAACTTTTATAACTCTGATTTTCGTATTATTTTACCGGGTAGAAATGGGGTGTTACATTAGTATTCTTCCTCCTTCTCACTCTTTGGGGCTCGCCGCTCCCTCTCTCGTGGATGAGTTAGATTTTGCAAAGGGTAAGAGCTCACTTCCTTGACCAGAACAATGAAAAGTTACTAGTCGATAAGTGATAAACTCCAATTTGGTGCATTTTTAGAGATATTTTTAGGTTACTTTTAGAGCAATTATATACTAATTATATAAATCATTAACTTAATTTGCTATGTATTTTGCAGGAAGAAAGAAAATATGAAAGAGATACAAAAGCCCATTTTAAAGCTACTTAGGAATATATATATATATATATATATATATATATATATATATATATATATATATATATATATATATATATATAAGAGATAAGAGAAAAGAGAAGAGAAGAAAAGGGGTTAAAGCCCATGAAATAAAAAAAGGCCATACGGCCAATTTGAGTTTTGTTATGCACGCAACCCTAGGCGGCATGAATTAAAAAGAAAGGTGAACGAGGAGCCGCAGAGGAGTTACAGGAACAGAGACGCACATTCACAAAGCAAGAAGCGGTAGTGACGGCAACGCGGACAGTGAGAGAGTGAAGAATATGGGTACCATTCTTGACACTGTGAGAGAGCTCTGGAGCAGAAAAAGGAGACTAAACTCTCAAGATCAGAAATTTCTCTATTCCGGGTTATTTTTATCTCTGTAATTTATGACTCCTAATTTTATTTCATTGTTTTTGAACACTATGGATAGCAAAATCCTCTTTTAGGGTCTAGGTGAATCTTGCAAGACTAGAGACCTTTTTATGTTCTAATTTTTAATCTGAAATCCTATTTTTATTTCAATTAATATTATCCTAGTGATCGTACCTGATCAATACGATGAGTTGCTGTTGTCAGTTGATGTCGCTCGGTCGCTGGGATGAAGGACCGAGTTCTGGGCCGCACGCGGGTGGTACCTGCAAAGGCACTCCAACGCTCAAGTCAGAGGTGCTTCAACGGGCAGGGTCACAAGGTGAGTAAAACATACCTCAAGCCACATGCTGGTGTGGTATATATAACGTTGGCGTTCTAGCCGTTGCGGTTTTTGCGGGGCCGGCCGCATCTTGCGGAGCAAGCTAGATATTGGGCTGCGATGGGCCTACTGCACGAAAGTGGCCTTCGAGCCCACTCCAGAACAGTTGCCCCCCAAGCCTAGGTCGCCTGGGGGCGGGCTAAGGCTTGATTCCTTGCCCCCCAGCGTGGTCTCAAACGACCGTTCTGGACTGGTCGAACGCAAGGTGGCTTGGCTCGCTAATTAGCTGATTGTGTGGTCGCTGCCACGCGACCTGGTCACACGGGGCCAGGTGCCGTCTCAGGGGTGTCACCTTACAACCAATCGTCATGAATGCTGAGGCGACAGTTACTTTAATGAGGTGACGTTTGGAGACTCGAGGAGTTTAAGCAATGATGGCACGCGAAGAGTGGCGCCTCTTCGCCTCCGGCCCATTATGACGGTTGGCCCATTATATATAGGGTTCAAGGGGTGCCTCATTTGCACGTTTATCCGATTTCTCCGCTCTCACTGATCGCTCGCTTTTACCAAAGCTCGCTCGCTCCTGCCAAAGCTCGCTCGCTCTTGAAAAAGCTCGCCCGTTTTCAACTTGCTCTAATTCCAGGTAACTACGATCGCCCTGTCTTTATTTCCATTTCTGTTTCACCTGGTGGAGGGGGTGTCAGGTCTGGGGACGACCACGTCGCCTCTTCCCACGCGCGAGCAAGACCTTGACTGTTATTCCCCTCCACAAATTCATTCTGGCGCAGACTAAACAAACCCGCCGTATCTTTGGAACCCCAGCCATTTCTCTTGCGCACAACATGACCAGACCAGTGGAGCAAAGTTCTACGAATGTCCGGTCGTCTTCTTCTACTGACGAATCTTCCTCTGGGTCTTCGACTCAGAACTGGTCTTCCTCAAGAAAATCCGGGACTCGGCCGGACAGAAGTAGGGCGCCGTCGACCGAGGCTGTGGTTGACACTGCAGAAAGCAACGCGCGGGTTGCCAGCGATGAGGGTATTGGCCAGGCAGCGGCCGACGCTGCAACGACCGACAGAGGCC
Source organism: Astragalus membranaceus (assembly GCA_039519185.1). Classification (NCBI taxonomy): domain Eukaryota; kingdom Viridiplantae; phylum Streptophyta; class Magnoliopsida; order Fabales; family Fabaceae; genus Astragalus; species Astragalus membranaceus. Next base: position 107,045,420 of record CM076848.1, on the reverse strand, counting down.
AACGAAGCGGCCCAAGAGGAGATCCTGAGGTCGCCGCTGCGAAGGAGATGTCTTGGGTTTCTCTTAACCTGAGAAGTCAACGCAGCAAGATTCAACAGGGAAGCCAGGAACTAGAGTATCTGGCGACCGGGTTGAATGAAGGTTGGAGAGTCAAGGGTATGGCGAAAGGGGAAGATGTAGCGGCCTGGACTGATGTGCTAAAATTTACAATGTACCGCATCGTTTTCGAACGCATGGGTATCATTCCGCCGTTCACCAGGTTTCAGCGCCAAGTTCTACGCTATCTTCAGGTCGCCCCTTCTCAATTGAACCCGAACGCTTGGGCGTTCCTGCAGGCCTACGAGGATGTGCTCCCGGTTCTGAGGCGACCGGTCTCCATACAGATGTTCTTCATTTTGTTTGAGATGAGCTATGTCTATGAAAAAGCCTCCAAGGGCGCCCGCAAGGAAGCGGTCTCATTCAAAAACCGGTCAACATACAACTTTTTCAAGCCCTACATGGAATCGTTGACGACCGGGTGGAAGAGGGAATTCTTTTGGGTTGTTCCTGAGTCGGCCGAAGCCCATCGAGGGATCGCCCAAATGTCCAATGATGAGGAAGGAACGCCCCTGTTTCCCACAGTGTGGAGTTTCAACCATTTCTCAAAGAAACCAGGCCAATATGCTTTCAAGGACACTGATCTTGACGACCTGGACAGGGGGACGATCCACAGGCTGAGAAAGATGGCGTCCCTGGTCCCTGATGGTCGCATCAAGGTCAAGAACGTTGTGGATGCTCGGGGCAAGAAAAGAGTCAAGGCCGCTCTTGGTCGGTGACCGCTCGCCTACTTTATTTTCTGTCACTTAGTAGTTTTGTTTAACTGTTTCTAACCATCTACTTTGCCCTTTGCAGTTGATATGACGACCATGAATGACTTTGACCTTTTGGAGCAATGGGCGGCCGAGGATGGCGATGCCTCGCCCGTGCGCGGCATTCCTGAAGCTCAACCCCAAGGCACGCCCCTACCTGCCGGAACTGGGTCTCAGCCCGGTCGCCATACTCCTCGGGCGGGCACACCAGCACAAGCCATTGACCTAAGCAGCCCACCCAAAAATCAAGGAAAGTCCAAAAGGAATAGGTCGGTCGATGATGGGGGCGAGAAAAAGAAGCACAAGAGTGGGAAAAGCCACGGGCACAACCGGTCGCCCAAAATCGACCTGCTTGGGTTGGGTGATGAAGACTGTGCTCGTTTCAAGGAGGAACCTTTCGAGGTGATGGCCGAGGCAATGAAGGCCGCTGGTATTCTGTTCAAGTAATACCAAGATGAAGAATCAGATCGCCTGGAAGGTAGGCGCCTTGCCCATAGATATTCATTGCTTGAAGACGACCTAGTCGATAAAAATTTTAAATTGAATTCTGCCTTGTCATTGCTCGCAGAAATGAGGGGCGAGCGAGACGACCTGCTCAAGAAAATGAAGGAGCTCGAATCGAGAATCGAAGCGGCCGCTGACAATGAGAGGAAGCTTGTCGAAGTAGAACGCCAGCTTGTGGCTTCTGTCTCTGCTCAAACACTGGCCGAGTCTGCTCTGGATAAGGCGGTTGCTGGCAAGGAAACAGCTGAGAAAGAGGTCGAACGGCTCTCTTCCAAGAATCAAGAGCTGTCGAGCCAGGTCGTTGGGTTGAAAACTGAGCTGGATGCAATGGAGGTGGAAAAGAACAATTTTAGAGGTCGCTACAAGGACGTTCTTGACCGGGCAAAGGGAGCTGCGGAGGGTCAATTCGAAAATGCTGTCAGTTAGATCAAGATCCTCTACCCTGGTTTGGGGGTCGATCGCGAGATTGTGCAAAGCACACATCGTGCGATCGATCATCAGATCGTCCGCCCCAGCGACTCTTAACTTGTGATTTTCTTCTGAATTGTAATCTTGGCCCGCCTACGAGCGGTGTTTGAATTGGCGCCCTGGCGTTGACCAAGGCGTCTTTGCTTGTAATCAATGACAATTTTATCATGAATATGACCTGTTTAATCGCTTTTGTAATTCGAATTGATTCTTTTTACTACGGTCGGTCGCGACCTTGAATTTCTTATGGGTCACTATTCGGTAACACTTTTTCAGGCCGCTCGGCGGTTATCGTTTGGGCCATTCGATGGCACTCTTTTAGGCCGCTCGGCGGCTCTTGTTTGGGCCATTCGATGGCACTCTTTTTAGGCCGCTCGACGGCTCTCGTTTGGGCCATTCGATGGCACTCTTTTTAGGCCGCTCGGCGGCTCTCGTTTGGGCCATTCGATGGCACTCTTTTTAGGCCGCTCGACGGCTCTCGTTTGGGCCATTCGATGGCACTCTACTGGTCGCTCGACTGCTACTCGCATGGTGAGCGACCGTGCATACAATTTGTATGAAAATAAAGTACACAAGTCGAATTTGAAGGTCGGTCCTCAGTAAAAAACCCCTGTGGGGAAAAAGAGCGACCGCCTGTTCTTTATTGATCAATCAATGTTTACAACTTAAACATAATATTTTCTCAACTTGTCAGCGTTCCATGTTCTGGGGATGGTCGCCCCTTCCATGGTTTCCAGCTCGTACGCTCCCTTTCCAGTCTTGCTGATGACACGGTATGGTCCTTCCCAATTGGGGGCGAGCTTTCCCTGGCGAGCGTTCTTATTCCCTACGTCGGCCCTCCTAAGGACTAGCTGTCCAATGGAGAATTCTCTCTTCTGGACGCGGGCATTGTACCTGGCAGCGACCTTCTGTTTGATGAGTTGCTCCCTAAGTGACGCCTTGTTTCGTAGCTCTTCAACCAGGTCGAGCTCTTCTCTTGTTGCTCGTTCGTTTGCGGCCGGGGTTGGTGGGTTGGTCGTCCTCCAACTTAGCTCTCCCATCTCAATCGGGATGACAGCGTCAGTACCGTAGACAAGTCTGAAAGGTGACTCCCCGGTCGATGAGTGGGGGGTCGTTCTGTAGGCCCAAAGGACCGACTGTAGTTCTTCTGCCCAGTTGCCCTTGGCTTCGTCCAACCTCCTTTTCAGTCCGCGTAATATTACCCTGTTGGCCGCTTCTGCCTGGCCATTGGTTTGTGGGTGCTCGACCGAGGTGAAACGCTGTTTCACGCCTAGGCCGGCCAGCATTTCTCTGAATTTTCTGTCTGCGAACTGAGTCCCGTTGTCGGTCACCAGTTGTTGGGGCACTCCGAAGCGGGCGAGCACATTTCGACCAAAAAACTTGGATACCTTCGCTGAGGTAATGGTTGCAAGTGGCTCTTCTTCTATCCACTTGGTGAAGTAGTCGATGGCAACGATGAGGAATTTCAGCTGACCTGGTGCAGGTGGAAAAGGGCCGAGCAAGTCCATGCCCCACCAAGCGAACGACCATGGTGGGGTTAAGCTGTGTAGTTCTGATGAGGGCGCTATGTGTACGTTGGCATGGATTTGGAATTTCTTGCACTTCTGAACAAGTATCTTAGCGTCCTCATCCATGGTCGGCCAATAGTATCCGGCCTTGAGCGCCTTCTTAGCAATCGACCGACCACCTTGGTGGCTACCACAATCTCCCTCATGTATATCTCTTAGTACATGGTCGGCCTCGACCGACGTAAGGCATCTCAGCAGTGGGGATGAAAAGCCCCTTCTATACAGTCTTCCTTCGATTACTGAATACTTGGTCGCCCGCAACCTCAGGAGTTTTGCTGCCTTCTGGTCGCAAGGTTCTACTCCGTTGAGGATATATTGCAAGATAGGAGTGATCCAGTCTTTATCTAAGTCGACCGCCAGAATGGCTAATGGTTGGGCAGGCTTGGTTGATACGCTCGGCCGCGTTAACGTTTCTTGGATTAGACTTCTGTGGTTCCCAGGAGTCTTTGTACTAGCTAGCTTTGATAGGATATCAGCCCGAACGTTCTCTGTTCTAGGGACGTGCTTAACTTCTGCTCGGTCGAATTGCTTGAGCAGATCCCTTACCTTAGCCAAATAATTCTTCAGGATATCATCCTTTGCGTCGTATAGGTCTTGAATCTGGGATACAACCAGTAGAGAGTCGGAGTGAAGTTCGACACGGTCGACATTGAACTCTTTGGCTAGCTGCAGCCCGGTAATGCACGCTTCATACTCGGCCTGGTTATTTGAAGTGTGAAATGCAAAAGTCAATGACACTTCAACAGTAAGTCCTTCTGAGTTTTCCAGTATCAAACCGGCCCCACTTCCTTTGCTGTTCGAGGACCCGTCCACGTGTAAAGTCCAGGTCGTGATGGCCTGATCGTCTGGTATTGGAGTCATTTCAGCTATGAAGTCGGCCAACACTTGTGCCTTAGCGGCCGATCTAGATTCAAACTTGATCCCAAACTCACTGAGTTCGACAGCCCACTTGATCATACGCCCTGCTAGGTCAGGTCGGTGAAGGATTTGCCTAATAGGCTGGTCGGTCCTTACCACGACCTGATGGGCCACGAAATAAGGGCGCAATCTACGAGTGGCCACAAGTAACGCTAAGGCTAGCTTCTCGATCTTCTGGTACCTGATCTCTTTGCCTTGAAATACCTTACTGATGAAGTAGACCGGATTCTGCTTCAGGTCGCTTTCTCTTACAAGAACAGCGCTCATGGCCTCGTCTGTTATGGCCAAGTATAAGTAAAGCGTCTCCCCTGGTTGTGGCTTGGTCATGATGGGCGGGTTGGTGAGTGCCGCCTTCAGCTCGTCCAATGCTCGCTGGCATTGGTCGGTCCATTCAAACTCGACCTCCTTCTTCAAGAGCTTGAACAGTGGAAGAGATTTGCACGCTGATTTAGGTATAAACCGTGACAGGGCAGCGACCATGCCATTCAGCTGCTGAATTTCTTTCTTCGTAGTGGGCGGCCTCATGTCAGCGACCGCCTTGCACTTGTCAGGGTTTGCTTCGATCCCTCGCTCTGTTAAGTGGAAGCCCAGGAACTTGCCCGCCTTTACACCGAAGGTGCACTTCTCTGGATTCAACCTCAAGGAATTCTTCCTTGCTTCTTCAAAAACTTCCTTTAGGTCGTCAATATGGTCTCGGTCGGTCTTGCTTTTAATGATCATATCATCCAAGTAGACCTCTGATATCCGACCGATCTACTGCCTGAAGACCTTATTCATCATTCTTTGATAGGTCACCTCGACGTTCTTCAGACCAAAAGGCATTACCTTATACTGGAAATTTCCACGATCGGTCATGAACGCGGTCTTATGACGATCGGGTGGGTACATAGTGATTTGATTGTATCCTGAATAGGCATCTAAAAAAGATAGGAGTTTATAGCCCGCAGCCCCGTCGACCAGCTTGTCAATGTTTGGTAGGGGAAAGGCGTCCTTAGGGCATGCCTTATTCAGGTCGGTATAGTCAACGCACATGCGCCACTTACCATTTTTCTTCTTTACTAACACGACGTTGGAAAGCCAAGTTGTATACTTTATCTCCTCAATGAAATTGGCCTTGATGAGGTCGTCAACCGCCTGTTCGGTCGCCAATGCTTTCTCTTCGCTCTGAGTGCGTCTCTTCTGAGCGACCGGTCTGGCTGTCTCATCGACGGACAGTTGGTGACAAGCGATTTCTATTGGGATCCCAGGCATGTCTGATGCTCGCCATGCGAAAAGGTCTGCGTAATCCCTGAGACAGGTGATGAGATCTTGCTTGACCTGTTCAGGTAGGTCGCTCCCCAACTTTACTGTCTTAGTTGGGTCGTCCGATAACCGAACATCGACCAATTCTCAGTGGGGCTCGGGCCTCTTGAGTTTATTTTTTAGCTCGCGGGCTAAATCATCGTCGTCGTCCTCAGGGTCGCTATCTGGGTCATAACGAGTATCCAGGTCGGCCACATTGACTTGATGCCCTTCTCCTAGATCCTGCGGTTTAGCACTCACCGCCTCCATATCACAAATCTCTTGATAGAGGAAATGACTCCTCATGGCCGCTTCCATGTCGGCCATTACTGTCACAACTTGGTCGCTTTTACTATAGAACTTCATCTTCAAGTGTACAGTTGAGGCTACAGCCTCCAATTTTCCCAGTGTTGGGCGGCCAATGATACAGTGGTAACATGATTTGATTGGCAGAACTAAGAACGTCGTTCTGACCGTCCTGTATGAGGTGCTGCCGTTCGTATCATCTCCAAAAGTAACAAGTAATTCTATCGTCCCCAGTGGGTAGGTGGTCGCCCCATTGAACCCGGTCAATGGGGTGGGAACGGCTTGCGGAATGATTTCGCTCCTGTCCACGTTTAACTTGTCAATCAGTTCTTCAAACATGATGTCGGTCGAGCTCCCTTGGTCGACCAGTATTCTTCTGACCTCAGTGTTGGCCATTACGGCCGATACTACCAAAGGGACGTAATTGTTGACTTTTCCATCGAGCAAGTCTTCGTCCCCAAAGCAAATGGGCGGCCTATTAGAGGCCGGCCGTGGGGTTGAAGTTGAGCCGACCATCATGAGTTCATTCCACTTCCTCTTCATTGCTTTGTTGGACTCTCTGATATACAACGGATTACCTCCATGGATGACCATGGCTACATTGCGGCCCTTTGACTGTCTGGGGTCGCGACCTTCCTCAGAATTGTTATGCTCTTGCTCGACCGTCGAGTTGACGATCGCTTTACCTCTGTCATTGCCGGGTTGGCCAGCAGCTCTTTGTTCAGGGCGATCGTTACCTTCATCTTTGACATATTGCCTCAACTTGCCCTTCTGTATGAGATCTTCTATGTCATCTTTTAGGGCCATACAGTCATTGGTATCGTGCCCCTTACTCTTGTGGTATCTGCAGTATTTCTTGGTGGGCCGACCTCCTTTCTTCAACACTAGGGGATCAGGTCGCCTCACACCAGTGAACTCGTTATTCTGGCACTCCGTGAAGATCTGGGCGATCAGAGTGTTCAACTTTGTACGATGCTCGTACTTCTTAGGCCGGTACTCGGGCTTACTGTCACGGTAGTTTTCTTGCCCCTTGGCCGGCCTGCCATTCTCTTCCTTGGGACGCGTGTGGGCGCCCTTGTCGGCGGCCAATTGTTCTTCATAGCCCATATGGTCGTTGGCCCTTCTAAGGAACAGGCCGAGGTCGTAATAGCGGTTCAAAGAGAACTCTTCAGCAAATCTGTGGTTCTTTCTTATACCACGTTTGAGATACTTCAGCTTGTCCGTGTCGGATAGGTTGCGGACCGTGTCAGCCTCTGTCATGAACCGGTTGATAAACTCCCTCAACGATTCATTCTCTCCTTGGACGACCGAGTCCAAGTGCTCTTCATAACGATACTGACAACGGTTGGCTGTATAATTGGCCAAGAACATTGCCACAAGACCTTCCCAAGAAGAGACGGAGTTGGGACGCAGGGATTCCCACCATTCTAACTCCCGGCCTTCGAGTGACTGAGGGAATAGTCTGCACTTCATCGTCCGGCCTAGCTCTCTATAGCTACAGTAGTTGTTGAAGTACATGAGGTGTTTATCTGGATCCCAGCGGCCGTTAAACTTGTTCTGGTTTGGGGGTTTCCTCAGATCCCTTGGAATACGATAACGCCTGATTTCGCTGGTGAAGGGTCCTTGTCCGGTCGGGATGTGATTCTGCCCGTAGGGCTGCATGGCGGCATAAGTTTGGTCGATGGGTAGACCGTAAAGGCCGACCGGCTGCCCATGGAACCTGGCAGCAATTGGAGGGGGTCCATGATGTTGTGGAGCATGCGACGACGAGCGTCTTCTAGGATGGCACGGGAGACATATCTAATCTCCCTATTGCGGTATTCGTCAAACTCCTCGTACGAGTCCCACGACCTGCTTCTTGACCGGCGGGATCCTGAGGACTCGTTGGACGAGTATCTTGTTGGCGACCTATCAGACTCTGGTCGGTAGCTTGAGTCAGCATAGTCGTAGTCTTCCACGGGGGAACGACGATGGCGACTTCCTCGATGAGGAGGCGACCTGTGGACGATCGCCCTTCTTGAAGGATTGCGTCGGGATACGCCTCGACGAGTAGGAGCTTCTCTTCGTGGTGGTGAACGATGGGGCCGGGATGGTTGCCCTCGGTGACCGGTGTCCGCACGCGGGCGGATTGAGATCGACCCTCTCTCATAGCGTTCGATCAGCTCGTCTCGATCAGCAATCACTTGATTCTTTTGCTCCAGAATTTGTATAAGTGCCTGGGTCACATGCTCTGGCAATGCTTCTGGGATTCCAGCTTCGGCCAGCTCGGCCGGTAGTTGCTGGACCGGTTGGATGACAGGCCCGCCACCCTGCACTGAGGGTTCTTGGCGAGGCTCGCCTTGTGATTCATGAACTGTCACAGGCACGCCCTCTGGTGTCTGTTGAGGTCGGTTCTGCCCAGAGGTGTTGAGCCTGGAAGAAGTGCGTTTCTGGCGTGGCGGCATGATTTGATGTGGAATAGCGCTCGGGCCTCCCACTGTGGTCGCCAATTGATCGTACCTGATCAATACGATGAGTTGCTGTTGTCAGTTGATGTCGCTCGGTCGCTGGGATGAAGGACCGAGTTCTGGGCCGCACGCGGGTGGTACCTGCAAAGGCACTCCAACGCTCAAGTCAGAGGTGCTTCAACGGGCAGGGTCACAAGGTGAGTAAAACATACCTCAAGCCACATGCTGGTGTGGTATATATAACGTTGGCGTTCTAGCCGTTGCGGTTTTTGCGGGGCCGGCCGCATCTTGCGGAGCAAGCTAGATATTGGGCTGCGATGGGCCTACTGCACGAAAGTGGCCTTCGAGCCCACTCCAGAACACCTAGTAATTTAATCACGTTCTTAGGATTGATCACCCTTTTCATGTTCATAATCAATTAGTTGATCAGCGACCGTACTGCAATTAGTTGGTTGACCTATAGGATAATTGGGGCTATAATTAATGCATGTCCAAACTTTAATTTAGTCTTCCAATCATTCAACTTTTTTGTTCTTTATGCTTTTCCTCAACTTAAATTCTTGCATGACCAAACAATGGTTAGTTTAGGAAAAAGAATATTGATCGCGAATGACCAAACGGATTAATAGTTTTAGTAAAGGGATTGGTAATTAAATAAAATAAAGGAATTCGGGTAGAATTAGACATAGGGGAATCAAAGCTTGCAAGTGAAACCGTGACCCTAGACCTCTCTTCATCGATTAAATCTAGTATTTTAATGCTAGTTATTTAGTTATTTTTATTTTGTTTCTATAATCATCAAACTATTGGTTCGTCTAAACAATAAATAATCTCGACTAGTTTGGTACTTGTTAATTAGTCCCTGTGGATACGATAATCTTTTATACTACTTCTGCGAAAGAGTACACTTGCTCTAAGTGTGTTTTTAACGCAACAAGTTTTGGGCGCCGTTGCCGGGGATTAATTAAGCAATATTAAACGAAAAAAGATTTTTATTGCTTTAGAATTTTTTTATGCACTAGTTTTAAATTTTTTATTTATCTTATTGAAAAAAAATACAAAAAAAAGAGCTACTAGTACTTTCCCAAGAGACCGCTGCAGTACACTTTTTTTCCAGATAAAAGTTTAAATCATGGTTAAGACAATTGGAGATTATATTAGAGAGGCAAAGGTGTAACAGCCCAGGTCCAACGCATTGGCCACCCCGGCACTATTACATCACGGTCTTCTCTACCCCTCTTGTAGAATTTTTGCCTTCCGTGGGAATCGAACCTTGCACCTGAGGCATAAGTGCAAGTTAAACACACCTCCCACTACCAATTGAGCGTTGTAACACCCTAAATGATTTAATTAAGTAATTGATTAAATTATTTAAAGTGTTGCACTAATTTTGATTAAATTATAATATAGCATTTTATTTAATTGAAGGGGATGGCATTGGAAATACCAGAACTGCAAGTGATGGCCCAAGAAGCCCAAGCCCATTGGCTTAGGCGCTCCTTTAGGCGCTAGGGGTCTAGGTTTTCGCCTCAGTTGTGCCAAAAGAGAGAAAGAAGTCGAAGGAGAGGAGAAGAGAAAGAAAAAGGCGACCTCAAGCTAAGGAGTTAGGGTTTCGTTCATCTTGATTCTAGGTAAGAGCTCCTAGTCCTTTCGAATAACTTTCAAGTGTTTAAGTTTTTGATTTCCTAACCCTTACTCTTGTTGATCTTTCGTGATGGTCCAAGAGAGAGAGAGAGGGAGGACGCGAATCGTGAGAGAGGGAGGGCGCGAATCGTGAGAGAGGGAAGAAGAAGGAGAAGATTCTTTGTTGCGGTGGTTTGTCGGTGTTTCGGTGGAAAGAGCTCTATTTTCGGCATAATCAAGGTAAGGGGAGTCTCACTCTATAATAGAGAGTATAATAGGTTGTATGTAGATCATAGGGTCTTATTTGATGTTGGTGATAATTATTTGATTGTTTGGATTGGTTGAAATTGAAGAATTGTATGATGAAATCGATTCCCTATGCTAAAGTTAGGATTTCATATTTTGATTTTGTGTCTTGATGTGTTCTTAATGTATAAGTGTGAAATTGAAGTTGTTAGTATGAGCATAACGTGTTTTATGATTGTTGTTGCAATTTGATTTGAAAAACAATTGGGAATTTGATGTTTGGTGGGTGTTGGGACGCATGGGGCGCCAAGTGCCTAGGGAAATGGCGCCCTGTGTACTGTAGCAGTGGGCTGGTGTTGTGTTGTGTATGTTGTTTGCTGCCTGGGCGATGTTCTGGCTGCTGGGGTGGCGCCAAGGTGCTGCCTGTGTCTAGACAAGGCGCACAAAGGGTGTTTTGGGGAAAAACTCAGTTTCTGAACATATTTCCCCGAGCCAAATTTTGTATTCACCTGCCCAAATTGTATTTTAAGCACTTTGGCTAAAGAACTTTCAGTTTTGCACGCGTTGTTTTGAAATGGTCCTATTGGGCATAGTTTTAGCTTGTGTAAAGGGGGCTTTGCGTGCAAATCAATTTCTAAGCATATTTTCCCGAGCCAAATTTTGTATTCACCTGCCCAAATTGTATTTTAAGCACTTTGGCTAAAGAATTTTCAGTTTTGCACGCGTTGTTTTGAAATGGTCCTATTGGGCATAGTTTTAGCTTGTGTAAAGGGGGCTTTGCGTGCAAATCAATTTCTAAGCATATTTTCCCGAGCCAAATTTTGTATTCACCTGCCCAAATTGTATTTTAAGCACTGTGGCTAAGGTATTTTCAGTTTTGCACGCGTTGTTTTGAAATGGTCCTATTGGGCATAGTTTTAGCTTGTGTAAAGGGGGCTTTGCGTGCAAATCAATTTCTAAGCATATTTTCCCGAGCCAAATTTTGTATTCACCTGCCCAAATTGTATTTTAAGCACTGTGGCTAAGGTATTTTCAGTTTTGCACGCGTTGTTTTGAAATGGTCCTATTGGGCATAGTTTTAGCTTGAGTAAAGGGGGCCTTGAGTGCAAATCAATTTCTAAGCATATTTTCCCGAGCCAAATTTTGTATTCACGTGACCAAATTTCATTTAAAACATTTTGGCTAGAGTGGTTTCAGTTTTCACGCACCGTTTCGAAATTGTCCTAGAGGATGTTGTTTTGACTATGTTCGTGGCGCCTATGAGTGTGCTGTGAGTTCTAAGCACAATTTTTGTGCTATTTTGGTTCCTAGGTGACAGATTGGTCACTAAGTGCTAGTTTGGTCCCAAGTGGTGTTTTAGGCCCTTGTGGGAGGTTCTAGTCCTCTAGTTGAGTTTAGTCCTAGAGACGTGATTGAGATGAGATAATAAATGAGTTGATTGATGATGAGGCCATGGGGGCTACAACTAAGACTAATAAAGAGGTGATATATGATGTATGGACTGTGTCGTTAAGAATTGTGATTGTGATCTTTGTCATGGAGTCTCATGCATACATAAGGCTGCGGTCTGAGTTTATATTGTAATGGTAAGGCTGCGGTCTGAGTTCTATATTGTGATGATAAGGCTGCGGTCTGAGTTTGATATTATGATGATGAGGCTGCGGTCTGGGAAAATGGTACCACATGCATAACTGTATTGCATACATCCTTATGATAAGCATGTGAGTTGTTGGTTGTATGAACTATGCTACTGTGTGACTGTATGAGTGTGATACTATGATAAAATATACTTCTTATTATAGTCTTTATTATGTAGTTGAGACTCACCCTTCTGTTGTTGTTTACCACAGGTAGCCCTGAGTGAAGGCTTACTCCCTTCATTCCCGAGTCGGTCTGCTCTGATACGTGACACCTAGGGGGTGGGCTTAGGATTCTAGTGTTATTCCTTTTTCTGGTGAACTATATATGTATTGATTTAATGATTTTGATGAGGCTGTTGTTCGGCACTTTTGAGATTATCGTATTTTCCGTTGTGTAACATTCATTTCCTAGTGCGTGGATCTTTATTGATGAATTATTGAGTATTCCATCCCATTCAAGGGTGTTGCGTATTATAAAGATGGAATGAAAGCTTATGCTGATTTTGTCGTTATTAGATTAAAGTTATGTGTAGCATTCCATTGAAATGAAATTTTGAAACTCTGATTTTTATGATAAATAGCCGGGTAGAAATGGGGTGTTACAAAAGGCACAAAAGAATTTGGAGAAGTCGTCTTGGTATATGCCTCAATATCAGATCCCATTTTCTTCTCCTCCTTATGAGCCTTATTCAAACTATTGGGATGACTATGAGTCACCTCTTTATTCCTCCCACCGGGATAATTATGAGTCACTACAAGTGCAAGGGCAAGAGGAGGAAAAGTCGGATGTCAATGAGGTCTTGGCCAAATTTATGCAGCAGACAAATGAAAAATTTGAAAGCTTGGAGGGAGCCATGAACAACAAATTTGAAAGCTTGGAGGGTCAAATCTCAACTCTCATTGCTTTGTTATCTTAAGAGGCCCAAGAAACTCCTTCACAAACTAATTCTACCCAAAATGAAGAAGCTGAGCAATACAAAGAAAGTATTCCTTCAAGAGATGAAGGTGTCTCTATGGAATATAATCTGGAGGAAGAAGATCTCAAGAAAGATGAGGAGACTCCTACTGAAGGGAGTCAAACCAAAATAGTAGCTCCTACTGAAGGGAGTCAAATTGAAACAAAAGATCCTACTAAAGGGAGCATTTGTGAGGACAGTGAGAAAGATCCCATGGTTCTGGATTTGGAGAAAGAGGAGAAAGCGCCCATTTTTGGGCAAATTGTTTTAACCATTGGTGATGCTGTGATTGAGGTTCACCGGGGAAAGGTAACTTTAAGGAGTGGTAAAGAAGATGATGTTATTAAAGCTTTAAATTCCACTGAAATTTTCTCTTCTTTAACTTCTCCTTATTTTGATGATGTGGTTGAAACTAACATTTTTAGTGAATTAAAGATGCAGGACCTTTTGGAAAAAAATCTTATTTTGCAGGATCCTAGCATAATGGTGGATGGAGATAAAATAAAAATGTCACCATCCTTTGAAGTTCATCCACCACGTGGAAAAGGAAAGAATAATGTGAACCACATTGTTAGAAAGCTAAGAAGGTGTACTGCGTTAGATGTAAAATTTTCTCTCGGAGAGCCCCCAGATTAAGCACTAACTACCGTCAGGCTCACGACGTTAAACAAGCGCTTCGCAGGAGGCAACCTGTGTTTTGTTTTCAGTTAATTTGATTTTCTTTTTGTTTTGTTTTGTTTTGTTTTTATGAATAAGCTCAGACTACAAGCTCTCTCAGGGAAACCACTCTTACTCTCTCTCTCTCTCTCATTTAATTCTTTTGGTTTCTATTTGATCATTTCGCATTGAGGACCATGCTTCATGCTAGTGTGGGGGAGGAGAGTTATTTTATCACTTGATCTTTATCAATGCACATACCCACCGTATATGTTGATAGTATTTTTTCTGGCTTATTTTAGCGACTTATGCATCAAGTTGAAAAAAATAATAGAGATTTTGCCTTTAGGGGACCCCATAATTAATTTATTTGACAAACTTGTGCTTAATTGTAACTGTGAGGATGTCCTTAGGAAACTGATAATTAGCATTTGTCCCTCTTGAGTACTTTATGTGAACTAGCTTCTAAATGTGAGATTTGAGCCTTTATAAGGGGATCGATACTAAATCATAAATTTTTACCCCATATCTTTGTATGAGTGTGTTTCCCAATTTGCTACAATCTAGAATTTGTCTTTTGACCATTTCAAGGCAAAAATTGATTTTCATAATGTAAAAAGATTTGGGGAATTTAGGTATTTTTCTGGCCTCAGAGTTGTTTGTTCAAATTATCCATTAGTTGCCCCCTTTGAGCCTATTTGTTAAATATTTTTTCCTTGGTACCTAGATATAATTTTTTCTTTTTTCTATGGTAACCATTTGAAATTAAATTTCGAGCAATTATTGAAAATTACAATTTTGTCCTGTATGTTAGTTGTCTATCTTGTCAGGACAGAAAAAATAGGTGTGACTTATGTGCTTACCTTTTTCTCCTAAGAAAAGTGAAAAAAAATTGAAAAAAATAATAAGCAAGAAGGAGGAAAAGGCAAATCAAAAAGTGTCTACTCAAAAGAAAAGGCACATCAAAAGAATGAAAGAGCCAAAAGGGCAAATCCAGCAAAAAAAAAAGAGTCTACTCAAGAGCAAAAGGCAAATCAAAAAGAGTTGTCCCAATAGAAAAAGAGTGAAAAATGGAAGTGAAATTAATTTGGAGTTTGGATAAAAATTGTAAAATAGATAGGAGCTCCATATTTGGTTTCAAAGGCTACTATTTATTTCTTTTTTTTAGCCATTTGATTATCCATTCCTTCTTATTTCCTACCCTGCATGAATTCACCCTGGCCCCATTACAACCCATGAAACCCCATCTTTTGCAAGGACGTGAACTATTTAGTGGAGATTTGGTCAAATTACAAGCTTATGGTAATGTGCATTTTGTGGAAACTTCAGTGTATATTTCTCAAGTCCCTAAACACTTAGAGAGATTGTGGGCGACACTAATGGAAAAAAGGCTTTTTATATCGGTTAAAATTGACTTTTCATATCGGTTCCCGAACCGATGCCGAAAAAGGAGATATAAAAAATAGGGACATTTCATATCGGTTCCTGAACCGTTATGAAAAGTAGTTTTTTTATCGGTCGCCCCTAGAACCGATATGAAAAGTCTCTTTTTTAAAAAAAAAATAGACTTTTCATATCGGTTCCCTTAGAAAACCGATATGAAAAGTCTCTTTTTTTTAAAAAAAAATAGACTTTTCATATCGGTTCCCATAGAAAACCGATATGAAAAGGCTTTTTTTTTTTTAAAAAAAGAGACTTTTCATATCAGTTTTCTTTGGGAACCGATATGAAATGTCTCTTTTTTTTTAAAAAAAAAGTGAGGTTGTCTTCCAACAACTCTAGATCCTTCTGTAGGGAAGACTTTATAGCTTTGTGGCTTTGTTTGGATTAATCGATTCATCCAAGGAGAAAACTTAGGATATACTTATGTGGATTAATCAATTCGTCTAAGAAAAAACATGACAGTCATTAGCCATGCATGTCTATCAAACAAACAACAACCTTCACTCCACACCCCACCAAAGAAATACACAGAAGACCACAGAAAAACATCTACAACACCTCTACTTTGAAGAATTTATAACTTTTATTATTTCTCCTTTGGTACAAAAAGACCAGACTGCTCAGAGCAAAGAAACAAACCAACTAAAAGAGTGGACTAGTGAAGAGAAGACAATATCTGTTCCACCAAGCGAGGGTGTCATATCAAACTTTGGATTCTTCTCAAAATATCTGTTGACCGACTTTGTCAGTATAACAATCATCTGCATATGTATCAATAACAAGGATGTATCATATAACAGTCACAAGATTCCTAGTCCATTTGAAGGATCAAAAAGACAATGCAATGGTAAATTGGGAAGCACAAAAGCTGAAGATGAAGAAATGGTGACCAAGCAAATGACTCCAGATTTTTTCTTTGGGTATACAGGCATCCAACTCAATTATACCTGGCCATAAATAAGTTCCAACTGCCCTCTTAATGACTCATAAGGCTCTTCTGTGCAGCTGATGCAGACTAAGTAAATTGGTCCTTTCACAAGAAAAACCACCTGCACCATAACCTCAAATTAAGATTTCGCAAAATCAAGGCATTGTATTGCTCTAGACATGCCTAATAGATAAAATTATCTTTCCCTTAAAACACTAATAAACATAATATGAGCAGCCCAGCAATCAAAAAGCAAAACTTACATCTAGTATTTCTAACTCATACTTTAAGGTTAAGCAAGGATCAGAATATCATGAAGAACTGTATGGGACTTGAAGTACCAGGTTATAAGGAAATAATTCTCAAATGAAACTGTTTATTCATGAAGAAAAACTTTTACAAGAGAAAAGTGTGTGAACAAACTTGATGCTTTCCAGCCCTCACCAATTTGACACGGTCACCCCTGAAAACATAAAACAAATATTTGAAAATCCTTCTCAAATTATATATTTAAATGAGGAATCAAATATAGTTAAGAACATTTTTGTAATTACAATCTATTAGATGATAATTAACCAGAACAAAGACAGCTACGATACCCATTCTCCACAAAGGAAATGATCGCTTGCAAAGTTGCTGAAAAACCAGCAAGCTTGTGTTCATCTCCGTAACTGGAACAAACAAAAGTGTGAACCAATATAAAGAGGAATGGGGCACAATTTTAAAGCAGAAATTTTATAAAGAGATAGATATGAACAGCAATTGAGGGAACCTTAAGTGAGGATGAACATTAACCTGGAATATATTGGTTTGCCAGAATGACTCAGAACAAAAAAGTGCTCCTTTCTTTTCCTCCATGAAATGGAAGCATCATCCTGCACTTTATTCATTAACCAAACAAGGCATGGTTATGGTTTCACAGGTAGTTAACTAATGCTTCATAAGGCATGGATTTGAAAATAAATGTTTATATCAGCAAAGCTAAAGTATTTAGCTTTAATTTGACTAATAGCTCATATTATCAAGACTTGCTAACAAAATCGTAAGTACAATAGAAAATCCTTAGACATGCATGGCTAATGACTGTCATGTTTTTTAGTTAATGTATGCATGCATGGCTCTCCATTCTCAACTTTTGTTTGATCAAAGGTAAAATGAACTAATTGTGTTTCTTTGTTTTGTTAATGACTGCCATATGTTAGCTTTGCTGATATAAACATTTATTTTCAAATCCATGGCTAATGACTACCATACGCTAGCTTTGCTGATATAAACATTTATTTTCAAATCCATGCCTTATGAAGTATTAGTTAACTACCTGTGAAACCATAACCATGACAGTCTGTAGCCATATCAGCGAAGCTAAAGTATTTAGCTTTAATTTGACTAATAGCTCATATTATCCCACCCCATTTAATTTGACTAATTGTTCCTTTTCTCATATAGTTGTCTTTGATATCCCACCCCATTTACAGAATAACAAAACAAAGAAAGACTCGGGGGGTATGACTGTCATGTTTTTTAGTTCATGTACTTCTTAGCAATCTTTTCTTTTTGGTCAAGACTTCTTAGCAATCTTAACAAGAGAAAGAGTGAAAATAAAAAATAATACACAAAATGCTCTCTTCTTCTTTCCAATTCTTTCATTTCCTTACACTAAAAACTAAAAATATGGAAAAGAACAAAGAAACACAGTTAGTTCAATAAAACCCCAACTCAACAAGGCAAAGCAAAAGCAGAAGTATCCATAATGTATGTGTGGTGGAAGAGAAACAGAGATTGTAATAGTATATTGATAACATTGAGAGGAAAAAAGAGATAAACTTTGTATCTCATTTATCCATACTATGTAAATGGTCAAAGTTAAAGCAAAGTCCTCAAAGTTGCAAGAGGTTTGACAATGGAATTTGTCTATGTCCCAAAAGTAACAGACAAGATTCATTCCATCCCGCAAAGACGTGACAAGTGCTACATCTGGGTAAGAAACAGAGAGTATGAATATTAGCAACAAACAAATTGAGAACTTCAAAGACAGCTGAGAATTCAGAGAACTATGGAGTAAATTAAAGTATGTTTTTATGTTTACCCCAAAACAATTCTATAGACCAAACTCCAAAGGTATATTTGCAAGATGGGGAAAATACATTGTTTCAGAAACCAACCAATAGCTTTTAAACAAGATTCCAGCAATACATAACAATACCAAACAATACCTAATTAAATTGCTTCTCAATTCTTTGTAGATAGCTTTAGCTTTGTCCTGATATGGCCCATTCTCTACAAGATTCCACCAAAAGATTAGTTTCGGGAAGCAGTGAATAAAGTGGAATATCTGCAGATTTACCTTTGGAGTAATGGTGGAGTGCTGCCAGAATTCTGTAATTCATGTTTATCCATATTGTGCCCCTCCAATATGGAGCTTCAAGCTCTGTATTGTATTTCATGTATAAAGAACTGGAGGGGAAAATATTTTCGGTGCACTGTAATAAGCATAAATGCTGAATAAGGTTACTCAAACTAAATCCATTTAAAATGCATTAGAGCTTAGCTTGTAGACCTTGTTTTGGCAAGAGAACGCAGTCCATAGTCAGTTCATAAGAGGCTGCGATTTGAAATGAGTTCAAGCTTTTTTTCCAGAATCCATGATCCCTGAAATCTGAATAAGAGGTAGTATTAAAAAATGCATATAATTATAAAATCATCCTAACAAGAACTATATTGTTAGTTCTTAGCATAAAAAATCATGATATTCAGAACTACTTAAGAAAAATAGTTCTTATTGTAAAACCACTAGCCACTATCTTCTTAGTTCTTATTGTAAAACCACTAGCCACTAGCCACTATCTTCTTAGTTCTTATCCTAACAAGAACTAATTAAGAAAAATAGTTTCCAAATTTTTATATTTCTCCTGCATAGCTATATCCATAAACCACTTTTATTCACAATACAATCAAACACGAGAAACTACTGAATAGGTAGCAGGTGTTACAAAAAAAATAGTAAATGTATGTGTCAGTAAGTGAAGAGAAAACAACAAAACTCAACAAAGAATGTATTGCATCGATATGAAAAAATCATGCAGATCAAGGTAAGACTGATACAGATGCTTCATAATCAGATTTCACATAAACCTTTTCCTCACTAAGAAATCAATGGAAAACAAAGAAAAAACCTAAATCAATTGCATAAGAGGAAAAAACATAATAAAACCCTAAAGCGTGAAATTGAGAGAGAAATCTGAAAGGAACCAAACCAGTGTAGAGAAATAGATGGAAATCGTTCACGACAGATCCGGAGAAGCAATGGAAAGAACAACGAGTATACTTTAACTGATCGGTGGGAAATCGGCGCGAAGAGGCTACAACAGCGGTGTCGTCTCATGGTGGGGCTCCTAGTGATAGTGAGGTTGCATCGGTGCATCGTGGTGAGCTCGTTCTAGTGCATCGTGGTGAGATCGGTGGTGCATCGTGGTGAGATCTGTAACACCCCTTTTCTACCCGGTAATTGGTTTAATAAAAATATCAGAGTTTTCAAAATTTAATTACACCTCAAGGGATGTCACACTTACTTCGTTAAACGTCACACTTCAAATAACTCGCTTTTCGAAAACAGTCTTATAATAACTTCAAAACATCATTATCAATTAAGTTACAACTTCGCATCCAAAACACTAAATGTCCATATCACAGTCATCATTCACATCACTTACAATAACTCATCTCACGTCATGAAGGCTTATGAAAATTCAACCCACTCGCGGGTATATGCATGAAGGTACCTTTTCACAAAACGTCGCTTAGCCCTTAAGGCCTCATCGTCACTTAGCCACTCAGGCCCCAAAAAACGTCACTGGGTTTATGCATATGGGCATGAGACACTATGACATGCACCACTCACAATACACAAACACAATTATTCAATTCATAGTCAACTATGTGACCCGTCACTTACCGGTTTTTGGCTCGCAAGAGCACAGCACCTGTCAAATTCACAATCAGCACACAACCTCACTGGCCATTTAGACCTTAACATCACTTAGCCCTTCGGGCCTCAAACGTCACTGGGTTTTCATCGTCACTTACACGTAAATATCAATCAAGTCAAACAATAGCCACTGAGGGCAAAAAACGTCATTCACTAGCCACCAAGGGCATCATCGTCATTTACATGTCATTATAATTAATATCAGCCACCAAGGGCGAAACAGGCTTTTACACGTCATTATAATTAATATCAGCCACTAAGGGCAAAACAGACTTTTAATCGTCATTAGAAAGAACATTAGCCACTAAGGGCAAAACAGTCATCTGACTAGCCACCAAGGGCATCCTCGTCATTTACACATCATTATCATTAACTTTGGCCACTAGGGGCAAAACGGTCATTTTGACACTACCACGTTAAAACTGTTGTTTATACACCAAAAGGGATTTTTAAAGAGCTCCATGTCAATTTTCAACGTCACTGGGACGATCACCGGGGACAGCCACTTGGGCGCCCACAAACAGTCAGAAAATAACAATTTTTCATTTTAAAAATTGGACCCATAGATGGACAACGTAAAAAGCTTCACGACACTTTTTGAATCGTTCAAAACGGACGTCTGAGTCAAAAGTTATGATAAAAATAAGTTTGGGAAAATTTAGGCAACGTTCTGAAAATTGGCGCCTTAGGCGCCCAGGCAACCAGGCAACACAACACGCCACAGGCGCCCAGCGCCCAGGCGCGCACAACGCAACACGCAACACAGCGCCACAGGCGCCCAGCGCCCAGTCGCGCACACGCAACACGCAACACAGCGCCACAGGCGCCCAGCGCCACAGGCGCCCAGCGCCCAGGCGCGCACACGCAACACGCACACGACACGGGCACTCAGCGCCCAGCGCCTGGCGCCCAGCGCCTGGCGCCCAGCGCCTGGCGCCCAGCGCCTGGCGCCCAGCGCCTTGGCGCAACACACACACACGCTTGGGCGCTCAGCGCCCAGCAACACGCACAGGCAACAAGCACAGCGCCCTTGGCGCCCAGCACAGGGCGCCTGGCGCCCAGAACAGCAGCAACACCACCCAGATTTTCTCAACAACTCTTCAACACTAAAAACCAAAAATCACCATTTTTCCAGCAATTTTCCAAAACACCAAAAACTGATTTTTAGCAATTTTAGCTCACCAAAATCTTAAAATTTTCAATACTCAAAACAACACTTAATTTAATCAATCAACAAAATCCTTTTGGGGCACTAAAATCATCATCACTTTGGCGCCCTAGGCGCCCTTGCACACCCACACTCAATTTGCGAAACATCAAGCTCCCTAACATATCAATTTACAATTTCATGAACTCACAAATATTAACATCATCAAAACACATACACAATTCGTATTATCTCAAGGTTCAAATACTAAATCAATTCGCTTATGGCATACATATATATACAACAACTCAACAATTCAATTCGCATACATATATATAAAAATCCACCATTCAATTCGCATACATATATATAAAAATCAACCATTCAATTCGCATACACACATGTAAAACCAACATCAACAATGGATCAAGAACACATCAAGAACTCATGGTATTCATCAATTCGCATATACTTATAAAAATATCATCATCAACAATATATCAAGAACACAATCAAGAAATCTAGTCTAACCCTAGATCTAGGACCCATCATATAATTTATTAGATAGAATGATAGAGCTCCCCTAACCTCGAATTGGAGAGTAGGATCTCTAGGGATGATCATGAACGGAACCACGACAACCGGATCACGTCTCCTCTTTCCTCCTTGAAGCTTGCGCTCTTCTCTTCTCCCTCTCCCTCTCTATGGCGCGACCTTCTCCTTCTCCTTTCTCTCCTCCCAATTTCGCAATTGCTCACAAAAACCCCTAACCTCACTTTGGCTTGCCCCCCCTTCGCATATGATCTAATTCATGGGCTTGGGCTTCTCACTTAAGCCCAAGTCCATCTAATTTGGCACCTCCATCTTCTAATACCCCCTACACATTTTAATATAATTTCTAATAATTAAATTATATCCACTTAATTAATTTAAATTCCTAAATACTTAATTAAATATTTTAATTAAATATTTTAGGGTGTTACAAGATCGGTTGCATCAGTGCATCGTGGTGAGATCGGTGGCATCGTGGTGAGCATGTTTTAGTGCGGGCTGTGGAGCATCGAAAAGGGCTTTGCGGAGCGAGAGAAATGAAGAAGAGGGTTTTGTGAGTTGAAGAGGAGGAGTAGTGCGCGCTGTGGAACGCGTGGAAGAGATAAGGGAGAGAGCGAACAAAATGAGAGTACTGAGAGAGGGAGCGTATCTGAAAAACCAATTCTTTAGTTTCTATAACGGGTGGTGTTTTGACCTGTTATGGAAGCCCCACTTTCTATAACGGTTATGCAATGGAACCGATATGAAAGATTGTTTTTGCACTTTCTATATCGATTCCTGTGGCAACCGATATAAAAATTGTAATTTTAATTACAAAACTGCCACCGCGTCACTTTTAATATCAGGCCGTTTTTAACCGATATAAATAGCAGTTACAAAATGCATTTTTTCCACTAGTGCGAGTGCCATTGTTCACAGAAATGTATTCTTCAGGGACATGAGCCTCTAATTGGGCAACCTTTTGACACCTCATATGTGCTATATTGTCTATTGTCTGTCATTGTGCTTCTAATTTTGGGTTCCTTATTTGGCTGTCTCTATTCCATATTTGAAAATGTTGATTGAGCCAGAAAATTTGCTTGAGGACAAGCAAATGTTAAGTGTGGGGGAGTTGATAAACTCCAATTTGGTGCATTTTTAGAGATATTTTTAAGTTACTTTTAGAGCAATTATATACTAATTATATAAATCATTAACTTAATTTGCTATGTATTTTGCAGGAAGAAAGAAAATATGAAAGACATACAAAAGCCCATTTTAAAGCTACTTAGGAATATATATATATATAAGAGATAATAGAAGAGAAGAAAAGGGCTTAAAGCCCATGAAATAAAAAAAAGGCCATACGGCCAATTTGAGTTTTTTATGCACGCAACCCCAGGCGGCATGAATTAAAAAGAAAGGTGAACGAGGAGCCGCAGAGGAGTTACAGGAACAGGGCCGCACATTCACAAGAAAAGAAGCGGTAGTGACGGCAACGCGAACAGTGAGAGAGTGAAGAATTTGGGTACCATTCTTGACACCGTGAGAGAGCTCCGGAGCAGAAAAATGAGACTAAATTCTCAAGATCAGAAATTTCTCTATTCCGGGTTATTTTTATCTCTGTAATTTATGACTCCTAATTTTATTTCACTGTTCTTGAACACTATGGATAGCTAAATCCTCTTCTAGGGTCTAGGTGAATCTTGCAAGACTAGAGACCTTTTATGTTCTAATTTTTAATCTGAAATCCTATTTTTATTTCAATTAATATTATCCTAGTAATTTAATCACGTTCTTAGGATTGATCACCATTTGCATGTTCATAATTAATTAGTTGATCAGCGACCGTACTGCAATTAGTTGGTGGACCTATAAGATAATTGGGACTATAATTAATGAATGACCAAACTTTAATTTAGTCTTCCAATCATTCAACTTTTTTGTTCTTTATGCTTTTCCTCAACTTAAATTCTTGCATGACCAAATAAGGGTTAGTTTAGGAAAAAGAATATTGATCGCGAATGACCAAACGGATTAATAGTTTTAGTAAAGGGATTGGTAATTAAATAAAATAAAGGAATTCGGGTAGAATTAGACATAGGGGAATCAAAGTTTGCAAGTGAAACCGTGACCCTAGTTTGGTACTTGTTAATTAGTCCATGTGGATACGATAATCTTTTATACTACTTCTGCGAAAGAGTACACTTGCTCTAAGTGTGTTTTTAATGCAACAATAAGAAGACGCCCCATTACCACAAACTATCAAATTCTGCCATTAGCAATGACACAGGCGGCAGCAACAAACCATCCCTCGGGACGACCCGAGACAACCTGCAGAAGCGGATTAGCTGGCAGGTACGAAGTCAGCAAAGACTTCAAGCCAAGACCATCCTCCGGAATAATCTCGGCTTGGAGGGCAACTGTTCTACACTGCACCTAGAGGTCCATCCAGCAATTGGACATGGATAGGCCCAATCACTTTGATCCAAATCCATCAAGAATCAACCCATTTATGATTTTCACACTTGGATGGCTCAGATTCATCCAATCGATCCAACGACTCAAATCCTGCACAAATCTCTATAAATATTGGCTCACATTGCCATAAAGAGGTACATTCTCATTCGTACTACATTATACTCTCTTATTCCCTATATTGACTTGAGCGTCAGAGTGGCATCGCAGGTGCTCCACCTGGGATCCTTTCAACGCTCCGCTCAGAATGCAAGAGGCCTACCAACAACAGTGACCGCAGCGCTGCTAGGTACAGAACATAAGGCAAATTCCCTTAACTGCTTCAGCTTTCCCAGTTCTTTAATCAACTGTATTACTCTATCTCTATTCTTATTTAAACAAACATACCTTAGCCTTTGGAGGGATATCAAGCCTCCAATACCATCCTTCAATTGGGTCAAATATATATAGTTACCCAAAAGATGTCGTAGCTTTCTAAGCTTGCTAACTTCTCTTGGCATCTCATATATGCGGGTACCCCTTAAATCCAAGGTCTCTAGATTTTGGAGCAACCCATTAGACTTTGGAAGTTCACTTACCTCTACGCACCCCAATCTTGAATACTTTAAGTGGATCAGTTTTTCCAATTTTTTAGGAAAATAAAGCAACCCAACATCTTCTAAGTCAAGCACCTTCAATAACCTGTATTTTGAAGGGAGTTTACTCACAAAGTCATCAGGTGTTAAAGTTTTTTTTTGTAAAAACAAAGAGTGAGCGAACATGTGATCTTTCAATACATGTTAAATCAGCAGAAGTTGTTCCAATTGATAGGCGACAAACTCTTTCACTTAACGATGTTTGACCATGTTCACTAATATGCTTACAAAAACATAAATCCTCAAATTTTTCAAGAATCACCATACGTATTAGATCATGAACACGACAAGTTTTTACTTTTCCATCAATCGTAACCAAAGATAATTGCACTAAACTTCTAGGGATCAACTCTGTCAAAACACATTTGCAACTTCTTCTAAAGTCTTTCCTTTTACCTCTTTCACAAACCCTTCAGCTATCCACTGATGAGTCAATCTTTTTGATTTAACTTCATAAACTTCGTGATATATTCCAAAATACAGCAAGCATGGCTTAAGATAGTAAGGCAAATCTTCATAACTGAAACCTAGTATTTCTTTTATCCCAATTAAATGAAAATCATTTTCTATCTCTGAACCTAGATTTTTTGTAAACGTGTGCCATTCAAATGTATTTTTCCCTTTTGTAGATAAAAGACCACCAATGACAGCAATTGGTTGGGGTAAACCCTTGCACTTTTCAATAATATTGTTAGATATATCAATGAGCTCTTTTGGACAACATCCTCCACAGTCAAATCGAAATACCTTCATACTGAACAGCTCCCAAGATTGCTGATGAGTTAAAGCTTGCAGCTCATACACTTGAACAAAAGAAGATCTCTTACAAGATAAAGCAACAACCATAATCCTTGTAGTGAGAAGTATTCTACTTTGATTATTATTATCAAATACAGAAACAAACGGTTACAGTGAAGAATTTCAAGCAATGTTAGATAGATTTGAGCAAGAAGATAGTTATGATAGATTGTATTTTAGATAGAAAAGAAGATAATTCTATCCTTGCTTTGAAGCCGAGACCGGCGGATACTGTTCAGGACGTATGGGCGTGGGAGCATTTTGCCTCGAGTGTGTATTCAACTCGCTCTGCTTATCATTGGCTTAGGGAAGAGGATTCCAGTATTATTCCTAAGTTGTTCGGGTTGGTTATGGAGGCTCCATATTGCCGCTAATGTCCAATTCTTCTTATGGCAATTTTGCCATTCCTCTATTCCTACTAGAGGTATTCTTGCTGAGAGAGGTATCCCTCTTGATAAAAGACGCCCCTTTTGTAACTGTACGGAGGAGTATAGTATGCATTGTGTTTTTCTTTGTGATCGAGCCATTGCTATTTGGAGGTTGTGTTTCCCTTCGTGCTATGCTGTGAACGTAGTGGATGTAACTTCTATGCATGTGCTACATGACTTATTTGTTGAACATAACATGCTTTTTGTGTATACCATGTGGAAGATTTCGTGGTTTAGGAATCAGTTCATCTTTGATGGTGATATTGCTTCTCCTTTCAGCGTGGCATTGCAAGCTGGTACTCATTTTAGAGATATCACTCAACCCTATGGTGATAATGATCTCGCTCCCATGTTGGTGATTCCTAGGTTGGTTCGTGGAACCGACCTCCCTTTAGTAGCATGAGCCTCAATGTTGATGGAAGTGTCATCTCTAATATTGGTTCTGCATCTTTTGATGGGCTCCTCCATGATAATGCTAACAATTTCATTAGTGGTTCAACGGAGGCTCTCGGTATTAATTCCAATTTATCACTTTTGCTGAGCTCATGGTCCTATTATCCTATATCATGGTTTGTCTTTGTGTTGGGAGATGGGGATGGGCAAGATTATTTGTTACATTGATTCGCTTCATGTTTTACATTTGATTAAAGAGGGTAACCAGAATTTCCGTCGTCATGGGAATGAGATTGCAGTGATTAGAGAGCTCATGAGAAGATTTTTGGAGTACAATTTATTCAACACTCTCAGAGAGGGAAACAACTGTGTCGATTTTTTGGCCAAATTGGGTGCACATGGCAATGATCTTCTTGTCAAAATAGAATTGGCTGACATTCTCATAGTCGATGCTGGTGGTACCATGTTTGTAAGGCTTTTGGCCTCTCTTTTTTGTTTTGGTATTCTCCTTTTTTAACCTTCGTAACCAATAAAAAATATTAATGCGTTAACTTATTTGAAATTAAAAAGTGTTAGCTTGTATGTAAAGTTATTTATTGATAGCCTTCACTTTTGTTTTTCTGTCTGACTTATATTTCTGCTAAATAATTTGCTCAATTTCTTTTTAGAGTTTAGACTTTAGGCATTCAAACAAGGGGTGAGATGAAATCTTCATACATTAGGACACGATTCATTTTAAAAACATAGTTGGAGTGTTATGTGTGAACAAAAAATTTCACATTAGATAGAAAATAGAGATATTGAACAATATAGAAGTAAAAAGTTCACTCACTTAGGCTTTCTTTGGTTCACAAAAGAAAGTGAGAGGAAAGAAAGGTAAGTGAAATAAACGCGATAGGAAAGAAAGGTAAGGGCAAGGAAGAGTGGTGCTATTTGGTACGACAAATCTTTCAAAGAAATTTCAGAAAACTTTAGTTTTTAAAAAGCTTTAACTTTGGTTTTAATAAAAAAAATATGGGGGCACTGGGTATAATAAGCTGTTAGCAATTGTCACACCAGTTCTTTTCATTCGTTTCATACCGAAAAGTAATGCTGGAGAAAGGAAAGTGATAAGAAAGCAAGAGAGTAGAAAGTGTGATGATTTTGTTGTTGTTTGGATTAAGTGAAAGAGAAACAAAAGAAATGGATTTGGAATCTCATAAAAAAATTTCTACATTTACCTACATTCACATATATTTAGGCTAACTTAAAGCATATTTAAGTATTTCTCTAACTCACCAACTCCTTCTAAATATTGTTCTCTCCTCACATTTTGCCTATATGAAAGTGAATGTAGGAAAAAAAATTGTATACGCATAAAATAAGAAAAAAGAAAAGTGTATATGTATACATTGAAAAAACTAACCTCTATAAAAAAATAAAATATTTTTTATTACAACGCATTAATTTGAGTGCAAGGTTAATTATGTCATTTACTTAAAAAAGTGGCATTTTTCCTTCTCTTTCTTCCCAGAATGGGTGGAAACAAAATCTGGTATGGTACCTGCTAAAACTTCTATTTCTTCCAATTTTTATAAGCAACCAAACAAAGGAAAATGACATATTCTCTTACTTTTCTTTCTTTTGTCTTAGGTTTCATGGCTACCAAACGCAGTGTTAATGTTTTAAGGTTTTGGATGAAAACAAATGGTGTCCAATCCACTTATATGCTTACTCTTGACTAAATAAGAAGATTTTGTTGGTTTTTTAGGACCCATCATAACCCAACTGTCGTATCAACCCTTGGATAAGATCACCAGCCACTTGTATCGAAAGTTTGCCTAGCAATATGAAGACTATGTGGCGTGTTTCGTTGATGAATGTGACAAGTGTATGTGACCGAAGGTTTTGGGTGAAAAAAATGATATCTAGTTCACTTATATCTTTACTCTTGCCCCAATGTAAAAATCTTCTAAATAGTTTTTTAATCCCCCAAATAAAAAACTTGTTTCCTCTTATAAAAGGGTCCCCCATATAAAATCTAATATACAGTTAAAGAGTACCTTAAATACTCTTGGCCCAATGTAAAAATCTACTATCAATATATACAAACAACCACTGCCAAAAATACTAAATTATCCCCCACTTTTATTTCAATCTTAAGGATAAAAATGTCATTTCAAATTATTTCCTCTCACTTTTTCACTCACTCACTTTTATCATTAGTGGGTCCCACTCTCACATCATCTTTTAATTTTTTATTTTACTTTAAAACCTACTACTTTTCTCTTTCCTCTCTCTCACTCTTTCCACTTCTCTCTACAACCAACATAATCAAACAACCCACTACCAAAAATCTTTTTTTTTATTAAAAAAAACTCCTTTTTTTAATTTATTTTTTTGTAAAAAATCAGTAATTACATAAAATTAATTAAATTAATATTAAATTATCGAGAATTTACTATTTACTATAATTAATCCAGCTACAAAACCCAATTAATTTAACCCCTACCAATTGTAAAAAAAAAGTGATACCGCAAGCAAAAATTCTAAAATTATTTTTCCTAAAAAAATCAACAATTAAATCTCATCCACTTTTTATTCGTGAGCCGCACGGGAGCAGCAACAGGAGCAGCGAGAGCGCCAAAAAGCAGCGAAAGCTACCTGTTGCCTGCCGCGCCGCGCGCAGTCAATTGTTTTGTTCAAAAAAAAATTTAAATTTAGTTTTTTCTAAAAAATCATTAATTAAATAAACTTAAGAAAATTAATATTAAATTAGGTAGAATTTATTATTTACTTTAATCTACTCAAAACTACTAAACCCAATTAATTTAATCACTACCAATTGTCAAAAAAATTGATACCGCAAGCAAAAATTCCAAAATTATTTTTCCTAAAAAAATGTATAATTAAATCTCATCCACTTTTTTTTCGTGAGCCGCACGGGAGCAGCGAGAGCCCCAAAAAGCAGCGAAAGCTACCTGTTGCCTGCCACGCCGCGCGCAGTCAATTTTTTTGTTCAAAAAAAAATATTTTTAAATTTATTTTTTCTAAAAAATCAGTAATTAAATAAACTCAATAAAATTAATATTAACTTATGTAGAATTTATTATTTACTTTAATCTACTCAAAACTACTAAACCCAATTAACTTAACCACTACTGATTGTCAAAAAAATTGATACCGCAAGCAAAAATTCTAAAATTAATTTTTCTAAAAAAATCAATAATTAAATCTCATCCACTTTTTCGTTAGCCGCACGAGAGCGGCAACGAGAGCAGACAACGCGAATAGGAGCGCCAACTGGAGCGCCAACGGAAGCGCCAACAAGAGCAGCAACGAGAGCGCCAACGGGAGCGCCATTTTTATAAGAAGATACCGCCATTATTACATCTCATTTTCTTTTTTCCTCATTATTACTATATTATTAATATTATAATGATACCGACTTTTCGTTAATACTTTTTGCAACACAACTATTTTAAGAAATTTGAAATATCACCTTTTATTCTTTTATTATATTTTGCAACTTTTAACGTATATATAATTTCATAGCAAATTATAACAAATACAGTATCACCCATGCGTATGCACGTGTAAAATACTAGTCTTCTTAATAGTTTTTTAATCCCCCAAATAAAAAACTTGTTTCCTCTAATAAAAGGGCCCCCATATAAAATCTAATATACATTTAAAGAGTACCTTAAATTAATTTGATTTGGAATGTAAAAGATCATATTAGCATCAAATTAAAACTTATTATCTTTTTTATTAAGGTATTCGCTATGGAATGGAATGGTAACCAATGGAATGCATTCCATCCCTTCATTTTTTTATACACTACTCATCTAATCTTTAGCATGCTTCGTATGTTCGTCACTTGGCTGAGATAACACTGCTAACATCAAATTTTCTTTTCGTTTTTATGATATCCAGTGGCTATACACCATTGTTATCTCTTTCATTTTTTTAAAGTTCAAATACCAGCTACTTGGTTTTACTGATTCGATAACTCTTTATTTTAATATTGTCTTTGTCACTTTAATTAATTAATAATATGACTCTTTTACTGGCTATATAATTTGGCTCTTTTATTGGCTATATAACTCCACATTTATTTAAGAAAAAATCACTAAATTAGTCTCTATGTTTATCCGTCATTATCTATTTAAGTCCTAAAGTATGTTAAAATAAGAAGTAGTCTGTAAAAATATGTGATATCGGTAAAATTACTTCCCAAAGTTTTATAAATAGTCTCTTACGGATATTAATAAGACATATTTATTAAATATTGGGTGCAAATATAAGGATACTAGTGCAAATTAAAAATTTCTGGGGGGTTCAAAATAATTTAATATAGGGATACTAGTACTAACACTTTTTTTTAGATAAATCTAGTACTAACACTTTGTTTCCAGGAGGTTCAACAGAATCCCTTGAATATAGTGTAGGTACGCCACTGAGTTAGAATTTGAATATTATTTTTTAAAAGGGTAAAATAGGAACAAAGAAGTTATAATTGATTCTGTTCCATTCATTGTCCAAATAATGGAGTGGGAACTTTGTTCCGTTCCATCATAAAATACCCAAACAATGGAATGGAAATTTTATTCCATTCCGCTCCATTCTGTTCTGTTCCATTAACTTTAAAGTATCCAAACGTACCCTTAGTTTTCCTAGCTACCAAAAGCAATTTTAATGTTTTAAGGTTTTGGATAAAAAAATGGTGTCCAATCCACTTATATGTTTACTTTTGACTTAATATGGAGATTTCGTTGGTTTTTTAGGACCCATCATAACCCAACTGTGGTATAACAGTCAATGGATAAGATCATCAGCCACTTGTATCGAAAGTTTGCCTAGCAATATGAAGACTATGTGGCGTGTTTCATTGATGAACGTGACAAGTGTGTGTGAATGAAGGTTATGGGTGACAAAAATGATATCTAGTTCACTTAGCTTAATCCCCCAAGGCCGACCTTGGTGGCCGAAGCCCTAGCTTTAATCCCCCAAATAAAAAAACTTGTTTCCCCTTATAAAAAGGCTTCCATCAAAAATCTAATATACATTAAAAGAGTACCTTAAATTAGAGCTGTCAATTTGGCCCACGTGGGCCAGCCCACCCTAGGCCCACATGGCCCATGGGCCAAAAAGCCCATGGGTCAAAAAGCCCACCATCTTAAGGCCCCACATAGGCCCCAAGCCCATAAGGCCCATGTGGGCCCAGCCCCGCCCATAGGCCCTGGATATTTATTTTGCAAAAAATGACCCACTCAACTTTGATGGCCT
The DNA here is from genome assembly GCA_039519185.1 of Astragalus membranaceus. Lineage (NCBI taxonomy): Eukaryota > Viridiplantae > Streptophyta > Magnoliopsida > Fabales > Fabaceae > Astragalus > Astragalus membranaceus. The sequence goes on along the minus strand of CM076848.1, from coordinate 107,013,924 downwards.
AGTTTAGCCCATGGGCACTGAATATTTATTTTGCAAATAATGACCCACTCTTGGTGGTGGTGGTGGTGGTGAGTGTGAGATAGTGATGATGGTGGTTGTGGTGAGAGGGAGAAGGAGGTGGTGGTGAGTGAGGGAGAAGAGGAAGGGGGTGAAAGAATGAAAGTGGATGTGTAAATAGTGGAAAAATAGGTGGTGATGGTGGTGGTTGGTGAGAGGAAAAAGGAGGTTGTGGTTGTTGTGTGATGATGGTGAGATGGAAAAGGAGGTGGTGGTGGTGGTGAGAGAGAAAAGAAGGTGGTGGTGAGAGAGAAAAGAAGGTGGTGGTGAGTCGAAGATGGTGGTGGTGGTTGTGGTGAAAGGGAAAAGGAGGTTGTGGTGAGAGTGAAAGAGAAGAGGAAGAGGGTGAAAGAATGAAAGTAAATGTGTAAATAGTAGGAAAATAAGTGGTGGTGGTGGTGGTGGTAGTGAGAGGAAAATGAAGGTGATGGTGGTGAGAGGGAAAATGAGGTGGTGGTGGTGAGTAGAAGATGGTGGTGGTGGGAGTGGGTGAAAGAATGAAAGTAGATGTATAAATAGTGGGAAAAGAGGTGGGGTGGTGGTGGCGAGAGGGATAAGGAGGTGGTGGTGGTGGGAGGGAAAATGAGGTGGTGGTGGTGACTGGGGAGATGGTGGTGGTGGTTGTGGTGAGAGGGAGAAGAATGTGGTGGTAAGAGGGAGGGAGAAGAGGAATGGGGGTGAAAGAATGAAAGTAGAGGTGTAAATAGTGGGAAAAAAATGAGAATAAAATTTGGGGGCCAGCCCACAAATCCCTGGCCCCAACCCACTAAAAAATTTAAAAGTGTGGGCTGGGGCTAAAAAAAGCCCCATTAATAAGAGGCTTCAATTTTATGGGGCTTGATTGGGGGCCAATAGGGCTGGGCTTGGGGGCTTGGGCCAAATTGACACCTCTACCTTAAATCAACGTGGAATGTAAAAGATTTGGCTGAGATTTCACAATTACGATCATATTAGCATCAAATTAAAACTTATTATCTTTTTTTATTAAGGTGTTTGTTTTGGTATGGTTTTCCTTTGGGGTATCTGTGTTTTTGTTTTGATGATCTGTCTTCTTTTCCATGATGCATTGTCATTTGGTGGTTGTATTTTATCAAATTTAATTTCTTCCTTCGACTGATTTATGTTGATTTTTATCAATTCTTTGTGGCGCTTCTCAAGAGCTCCAAATTAAGTTCTCCCATATATAACCAACTTTTTTTCCCAATATATATGACCTTCAGCTTATTTTGACATTGATTTTCTATTGTGACAGTTCTACCATTCTTGAGTAGTTATGCAATTGATTTCCATTAGCATTTTATGATTTTATTGACACGACATAAAAACTACAGGCTATGCAAGTCGGTGTGACTAATGTTAATTTGGTCGTCCCAGGAAGGTAACTCAGTTGAAGGAGTTGCAAGAAGGAGGTCCAATGTTCAAAATTTCAAATCCTGGAAACTAACTTTCTCCAACCCCCATTGATGTAACACCCATTTTCTACCCGTTAATTTGATTGTAAAAATCAGAGTTTCAAAATTTCTTTCATCGCAAGGAATGTTACACATACTTCGAATAAAACATCGTATTTCAATAAAACAGTTCAACATCAATAATTGTGCATTACGTAGCACGCCCCCAATGGGGAAAACCTCAAACATCAGTCATCGTCACCACAACCTTGACATCAATAAAACCAACTACGCAGCGGAAAATAAAATAAAGAGAAACCATCAAATAACATATAACAACCAAAATGGTCTTAAAACATCGAGTTCGTTTCCCCCCCTGAGTGCTACGTATCAGAGCATGACGACCCGACTCAAATTAGTGAAGGTACCTAGGTCTTCACTCGTGATCACCTGCACGTTACCGCATAGGGGTAACATTCAAACAGAAGGGTGAGTCCAATTCAATCCATATAATAAATCATATGATAAGCAATAAGTCAAAGTCACAGCACTAGAGTAACCACATCACAGTCATCAATTACGTCATTACAACAACTCATCACGATGTCATGTAACTATATGAAATGCAACCCACTCGCGGGCATATGCATGAGGTACCTTTCATCATCGTCGCTTAGCCTTTATGGCCTCATCGTCGCTTAGCCTATGGCCTCATCGTCGCTGGGTTCATGCACATGGAATACATGAGACACTATGACATGCACCGCACACAAACACACAATCACAGTCAACTATGTGACCCGTCACTTACCAATTTGCCAAATAAGAGGCACAGCACCTGTCAATTTATAATTACACACAACAACGTCGCTATATTTCATCGTCGCTTATTATCATCGTCGCTTAGCCTTTTGGGCCTCATCGTCACTTATCCATAAACGTCATCAATCAAACAATAGCCACTAAGGGCAAAACCGTCATTTAACTAGCCACTAAGGGCATCATCGTCATTTACACATCATCATCAATAATATTGGCTACTAAGGGCAAAAACGTCATTTAACTAGCCACTAAGGGCATCATCGTCATTTACACATCATCATCAATAATATTGGCCACTAAGGACAAAAACGTCATTTAACTAGCCACTAAGGGCATCATCGTCATAATCACCCATTTTGACACTAAAGCGTTAAAACGGTTGGTTATACGCAAAAAGGATTTTTAAAGGGCTCAATACAGCTTTACAACGTCACTGGGATGACCACCGGGGACAGCCACTTGGGCGCCCAGAAACCACCAGAAAATAATAAGTTTTTATTTTAAAAATAGGACACACAGGTAGACAACCGAAAAAGCTTCCCAACACTTTTTGAAACGTTTAAAACGGATGCCCGAGTCAAAAGATATAGCGAAAACAGTTTTTATTAGAAATTGGGAACATCCTGGAAATTGGCGCCCAGGCACTGGGCGCCTAAGACACAAACTTAGACATCCAGAAGCAACACAGCGCAACAGGCGCGCAACACGGGCGCCATGCGCCCAAGAGCAACGACACGCGCACTGGCGTGCAACACAGCACACACGCACACTGGCGCACACAGCGCCCTTGGCGCCCAGCGCCTGGCGCCCAGCGCCCCGCAACACACAACACACACGCACACGGCGCCCTTGGCGCCCAACGCCTGGCGCCTGGCGCCCAGCGCCCAGCAAAACACAACACAGCAGCAAAATCCAGCAACACCATCAAACATATGGCGCCCTAGGCACCCATAACACCAACAAACGGATTCCGAGCAACACGAATACATCAAATCACATACAATTCATAAAAAAACAACATGAAATCACACACCGATCATGAAGATCACGCATAAATCATCAACAAAACATGAAATCACATACACATTCATGATCATGGATAGATCTAGGCTAACCCTACCCTAAAACCTATCATAACATCTATTATATAGAAAGATAGAACTCCCCTTACCTTGGATTTGAAGAACAGGAGCCCTAGAGACAGTCACGAACAGAACCACAGCAACGGGTCACGTTCCTCTTCCTCCTTGAGCTCGCGACCTTCTTCTCTTCCTTCTCCTCTCTCCACGGCGCTCTCACTCTCTCTATTCTCTTCTCTCAAATTCGCAAATGCCTAAGCCAAAACCCTAGTCCCAAATGACCTAGCAACTTCGCATATTGCATGGATCATGGGCTTGGGCTTTTCACTTAAGCCCAAGTTCATCTAATTGGCGTCTCCACCTTCTAATACCACCTACACCATTTTAACATAATTTCAATTAATTAAATTATATCCAACTAATTAAAATAAATTCCTAAATACTTAATTAAATAAATTAATTAAATATTTAGGGTGTTATAACTCTCCCCCACTTAGAATATTTCGTCCTCGAAATTTACCTGATCGAACAACTCTGGGTAGGACTCCCGCATCTTGCTTTCTAGCTCCCAAGTCAGGCTCTCACCGGCAGCTCCTAGCCAAACCACTTTCACCAATGCAATCTCTTTGCCTCTAAGCACTTTCACTTCACGATCCTCAATCCGTACGGGCATCGTCTCCACAGTGAGATTATCCCGCACCTCTACATCATCCATATGGATCACATGAGATGGATCCGAAACATACTTCCGAAGTTGCGACACATGAAACACGTCGTGCAAATTCGAAAGATTTGGCGGTAAAGCCACCCTATAAGCCACATTTCCGATTCTCTCAGAAATCTGATAAGGACCAACGAAGCGAGGAGTGAGCTTCTTCGACTTCAACGCTCGACCAACACCGGTCATAGGAGAAACCCTCAAGAACACATGCTCACCCTCCTGAAACTCTAAATCTTTCCTCCGCTTGTCATGATAACTCTTCTGACGACTCTGCGAAGCCTTCATCTTTTCACGGATCATCTTGATTTTCTCTGTAGTCTCCCGGACAATCTTCGGTCCCAACACTACACTCTCCCCCGACTCATACCAACACAACGGCGTTCTACACTTTTGACCATACAATGTTTCAAACGGTGCCATCCCGATACTGGAATGGTAACTGTTGTTATAGGTAAATTCAATCAACGCAAGGTAGGAATCCCATGAACCCCCTTGTTCCAAGACACAAGCCCTCAACAAATCTTCTAACGACTGAATTGTCCTCTCTGACTGACCATCTGTCTGAGGATGATATGCCGAACTCATTTTCAACTTTGAACCCAATTCCTTCTGCAAACCCGTCCAAAACTCAGAAGTGAACCTCGGATCCCTATCTGACACAATACTCACTACAACATTTGGGCCCTACGGCAACGCCTAATCTTGCAACACCAAAAAAACCGTTGCCTTAGACATCAATGGCAACGGTTTTTTGACCCCGTTGCTGATTCATTTTTTGTTTAATTTTTTTATTGGCAACGGTTCAAAACCGTTGCCATATGGTCTACAGCAACGGTTTTTTTGTTTAAACATTAGCCAACGGCTCAAAAACGTTGCCATATGGTCTACAGCAACGGTTTTTTGTTTAATCATTAGCCAACGTCTCAAAAACGTTGCCATATGAAAAATTATTAAAAAAAATAAAAATTTAGGTGCTAAATACTACCGCCTTTTCTGAATTTCCCAAATTTTTTGTGCCAAACAAAAAAATTAACACCAAAAATTTCATCTTTCACAGAAAATAAAATATTCACGCATACTCTCAATCCAACCTTTAGACTCACACCCTCAGTTCCCAGAAAACTCACGCATACTCTCACTTCTCACGCATACTCTCAGAAATCCCAGAAACTCAATCTCAGAAACTCACCCTCACTAGAACTCACCCTCACTCGAACTCATCACCCTCAGTTCACGCGAACTCACGCGAAATCCTCCCTCACGCGAACGATTTTGATTTCATCAGAAATTCATCTCCTTCCTCCCTTTCTCTCAAGCAACGATTTTGGTTATTCAGTTTCGTTTCTCTCTCTCACCTAGCGATTTTGATTTCAGGTTCCTCTCTCTCTCTCTCTCCTTTTAGTGTTTACGGTGAATCAAGGTTTTTATTTAGGGTTCACAACTTCAGATTGGAACTAAAAGTAGAAATTGTTTTAGGGTATTGGTTCCCCTCTTTCCTAATTGAGTCTTCAAAATCAAAGTTTAAGTAGAAATTGTTTTATTAATCTTGTCTCTAAGTTCAATCATCTGTAACAGGAAGGACAAATATGCTTTGCAGATAAGAACTGTAACTCAGGGTTTACACTGCGAAACGTGTGTGGCAAATGGAAACATACGACTAAGGTGCACTCGTATCCAACCAACTAACCCCACTTCAAAGGTGCATTCTGGGTATTCATTTATTTGACTTAATTTTCTGCAAATTTTCTTTTTCGCAGGTGGTTGATATAGGATAAGTTACCAGATAGGTTGCATCGCCAAATAAAGGTTACCTGATAGGTTAGTATTGAGTCATGAGTTCACGTGTTGGTTGCTTCTGTCATTCTAGTTCATTGTGATGATAAAAAAATACTAGTAAATGGAACTCAAATCCCCAATTGGTTTGCATATGTAAAATTATCTCTGTATTTTGCATCATTATAAAGTCAATAGATTTTTGTGAAGACCAGTGTCTATAACTGATGGTAACAAGTCTCCTGCTATAGTTATTGTTCTGGATGTAAAGTGGAATATCGTATCGTAGTACATGACCTCGAGGGGGGGGGGGAGTTTTGTTCTGTGCTTTTAAAATTAAAACTTACATTCCTTGCTATTATTTTTTTAACATACAGTATTATTTTGGAGACAGCTGGACCAAGAAGTAATGGTTGACAACAACACTATGCCTGCATAACATTTAATATTTATGACTAATTCCTTTTGGTTGGTGTTTTCATGTTACTCTTTTTTTCTCCAAATGCCCTTTTATACAAATTCTTTTATAAAATATGCTAGTGCTAATCCTCATTGTACTTTCATTGATGTTATATTTGTTATTTGTGAATGATCTTTAGATACAAAACCAAAAACAAAAATTTGTTTTAATCTTAACATGTCTTATTATGTTCATCATTATTATTATAAATAGAGATGATTGAATAATACACCTGTAGAAACATGTGGTCAGGCATTAGTTAAGCAAGAAAAACTATAGAAATGCCGTCTACTAGTGCTGCTGCTCAGCTTCCCAGTTGCTGGTACCGCATTCCGAGCCATCTTAACGTCCATCACCATCCCCATCAAAAGAGAAAACTCACCACTCTATCACTTGCCAATGCAGATAGCCAAATCCCTCTCAGAAACAACTATGGTCTAAGTCTTCCTCAGACCCACAGTTGCAGCAAGGGGCTAGAAAGCAGCAATTACAGATACAATTCCATTTCAAATCAGAATGACAAACACTTATTCATTCTTAAGTTTTTCTCGGTCACTGACTCAGAAGAGACTGGTAATCAAAATCCAATAACCAGAAACCTCAGTCAATATCAAGTAGACAAACAAAGAGAACTCGAGGAAAAGAACAAAGACAGGGTACTTTTCACTAATATGTGGTGGGTAGATGTGAAAGCAGCATTTGGCCAAAGAATCAACTTGGAGGGCATTTTAAGTTCAACTATGGTGATCTTGAAAGATCCAAAGTTGGCACTGCCCCATATTTCAGTTCCTGATATAAGATTCATTGATTGGGCTGAGCTCCGTAGAAAGGGATTTAAGGGTGTTGTCTTTGACAAAGATAATACTATTACAGCACCCTACTCTTTAACGCCATGGCCTCTTCTTGAGTCTTCATTGGAACGTTGTAAATCAGAGTTTGGTCCAGATATTGCTGTATTTAGTAACTCAGCTGGTAATTCTATCATGAAGCATTTCAATTTTGTTCTGAAATTATGCTAGTAGTTGTTTTCACTTAGTCATACAATGTGCTTAGTGTTTCTTTATTGATATGGTAAATCAGGACTTCAGGAGTATGACCATGATGGTTCAAAAGCTAGGATGCTTGAGGGTACAATTGGAATTAAAGTAATCAGACACAGTGAGTCATGCCGTTTCTTTTTTAAAATTTAATTCTTTAATGTTTGTTCTCTTGTGTTGTATTAAAATCCTAGGATTGTGGAATATTCCTCAAGGAGAATTGACGGATGGTTATTGTTGATACATGTATGTATGCTGCAGGAGTGAAGAAGCCAGCTGGTACAGCTGAAGAAGTCGAAAAACATTTTGGTTGTGAATCTTCGCGATTAATCATGGTAGTTAAGAATTTCGTAATACTTATTTTTATATTTGCAATTTGAGATACTCATTTAGTTGCAATTTGAATTTTATATCCATGTTTCCTGTTGTAGCTTCAGTGCCTTCACAGTGACACAACTTTTATCCTATCATTGTTATATCTCTTCTAACTGGAAATTTGATCTAGGGAGGATTTGATTGGAGTTTATACCCTGAATTTTTTTTTCAGGAAAAGAGGAGTGTCCGACCAACATTTTCAGCTGAACGAATATTTGGAGGCACTTTACTGGCGATATGCTCAAATGATTTCATCTGCTTTTATGATTGGGCTGAATGCAGGTTGATTTATCTGCTTTTAACAGTTACTTTCTTTCACCCTTTGTTCTGATTTATCATGCTTGAGTTTTGTAACCAATATTGTCAATAACATTTGAGTCAGTCTTCTGAATACTTAGCAGCATAATGTAACCATTCATGCTGTTTTTCTCTTTTATTGCCATCCTGTTTAGTGTCACTATCAAAATATGCGGGATTAGTAGTTTATCATCCTCTCTTTCTTCTGCATGGCATTTTGAATATTTTTCAACTTAATTCTTTTGTCATTTCTTTACATAGTATTACTATTCAATTGAGGAAACTTTGCAAAAACCTATGTGGCACTGATGCTTCAAGTTGAAGACGCGTCCGGTGTTCGACATGTGTCACCGATACTTTAATTACTTGCATTTTTCAAATTAAAATAGGTTTCTACGTGTTTGTATTCGTATCAGTGTTGTGTATGGTGTCCGTATTTATGTCAGTACTTCATAGGCAAAAAACTTCAGGATCTGTTTTTCAACACGTAGTTATCAGATTGCTTAATTCAGATTGACATTGAGCTATAACCTATCCCTTAACTTAATGAAATTAATGTGTATTTGGTAGGTTCTACATAATGCATCTTGAGAATCGACCACTTCAGTTTTCTAATATTACACATCATGCAAGTGTGACTCAGTGTCTTGGGTCCATTGGTGGTCATATTTGGTATCTTGGAATAGCTAAGCCATCCATTGTTGATTCAAATGAAATCACAGGCAAGAAGGTTGTGCAGTCACGTCCTGGTCATTTTTAAGTCTATTTAAGTCTGATACAATGGACTTTTACAATCTTGAATTGAACAATACAAATGTAAGCTTTTCACCTTCCCTTTCTCTGTGTTGTTACATGCACCTCAATTCATTTGCAATGCTCTTTAATTTATAGGATTTGGTAATTATAGACTTATATGTGTTCTTTTATCTCCAAAATATGGTAATATTTCCTTTTGGCCCCCCAAAGTTTTTGTTTCATTTTGGTTCATCAGTTATGAAAATCTGTCAACTTTGGTCCATATGATTTTACAGCTACTGTTGAGTTGGGAAGAATGAACCATGGAAATAGTTGTAATGTTCAAGGACTAAAATTGACAGATCATGATCCCCTGCTTCCCCTGCAGTTAAATGCAACTGCAGGGTCTTGAATTTAGCAGAATTATGTATTAGAGATTTCAAGTATTGAAAGACAAACAGATCTCTAAACAATAATATAAATGCAAGGACCTCCAGGAAACTTGAATGCAGAGGATTTAATTCCAAAATTGACACATTCTCATAACCGAGGGAACAAAATGAGACAAAACTTTTTTGCAAGGCCAAAAGCAAAAATGGAGATATTTCGTATGGGGCCTAATTTAATTCTTCTCTCTTTCATCATGCAGAAGGTGGATTTCATCTATTTATTTGTCTTTAATTTTAGTGGATGTTAATCAGGTAGGTTTATATGGTTTTCTACTCTGTGTACAGGTGGTTGATCACACCACACACAACTTTAAGAAGGACAATGTAATGGTCTTTTCAATCGATGAGTAATTTTAGTTTTGTATAATGTAGTTTCCAGCATTTCAACTGATTCTGCTCCCTGTATATCATTAAATGACACATGTTGTATAATATAATAATAATTACTGGAAACTTTGGTTATTGTGAGGCCATAACTTTGTTATATTATGAAGGTTAATTTGTTTGATTTTCTGTTGTCTTCTTTTGCTTGTCCCAGATATGGCAGCCTCTACTTAAAACTTGCTAAGAACAGTATGGAAAAGGGTGCAGACTATGCAAAGAATGAGATTCAACATCTTCCACGTGTTCTTGAGAAGGTAATTTATTAATATTATAAATATCTTAGAAATTGATATGATACATATATATTGAACATGAAATATGATTATGTTATTTGGCTGAAAAGTGACAAATTTAATGATTGTTCAGGTTCTGATGGACTTTCCACAACTTACAATGACATTACCTGATGGCCGTGGAGAATCTGTCATGAAGCGCACAACACTAGTAACTAGAATCTGTCAAACACGAAGCTCCTCCAAAGTCACAGCTTGTTGGTCCTGGATGCTTTTGATAGTAACTGTTGAAAGCAAAAGAATCATGGTTTTGCAAAGTAACTGGACTATAACATAGGATATTGTAGGCAAGGAAGTAATTGTTGGATACATTTAAGTAAATTTAGAGCTTTTTAGAGTTTTATTGGTAATTTTTTTCCAATTTATTGTGAATTGTATTCATAAGTTTTTTCTCATGCCAATGAATGAAATTAGTTTTATTATGTTGGAAAGGAATGGACCTCTCTAAACTTTTTTCTATTAATTTTTTTTCAATTCTAATTTTCTATGGCAACGTTTTTGAAGTGTTGTATTTGTTGTTGTAGGCAACGGTTTTTGTGTGTTGCCATATTTTGCAACGGTTTTTAAGTGTTGGCATAAGTGGCAACGGTTTTTACTTTATCAATGACAACGGTTTTTTAAGTGTTGGCATAAGTGGCAACGGTTTTTACTTTATCAATGAGAACGGTTTTTAAGTGTTGGCATAAGTGGCAACGGTTTTTACCTTATCAATGGCAACGGTTTTTATTTGAATATATAATGCAACGGTTATCCAGTGTTGCCATAGCTGGCAACGGTTTTGAAGTGTTGCCATGACTGGAAACGCTTTGCGACCGTTGCCATAGCGTGGAAACCAAAACCGTTGCGTTTTAGCTGTCAATGGCAACGGTTTTGTGTTTGCGTTGCCTTAGGGAACAAAAAACCGTTGCCTTTAGTTTAGGCAACGGCCGCAACAACAACGGTTTCAAAACCGTTAGCCGTCCGCCGTGGCCCATGATGTCTTCACCGTCGCCACCACGCCTCACTGTCAGCCATCACCACAGGGACCACGTTCGCACTGTCAAGCTCCACGTCCCTTTACACCACCAACAGAGCCGATCCCTCTCCCAACCGTGCCACCACCGTCTCATCTCCTCCTCACCACCGTCAACCACCCGCTGTAACCTGAAACACCATCAAATCATCACCCCTACAACCATCGCGGCCACCACCCCGAAACCATCACCTCGCAACCAAACGCATCCACCAACCACCACATCGCCCTCCGTTTCGTTTCCCCCTTATCATTTTCTGACGGTAACGAAATGGTAGGAAAGGAGGAGAGAGAGATTTGCGTCGTGGGAGAGGAAAGGGGCGAAGACTGGAAAAAGAGAGTGAAACGGCGTGGGAAAGAAAATCAAAATTAGGTTTGAGGGAGAGAGAGGGCGCAGCGGCGCTGAGAGATAGAAAGATTAGAAATTAGGGTTTTGTGTTGATTAATGTTAGTTTTATATAGTGTAGGCTTTGTCCTATTTTAATTTTTTTTTACTCAGATTGCTCCCTGCACCATCGTTTGTAATTCAGACACCCCCTACAAAGCCCATGATGCGTGGGCTGGTAATTCTGAAGCTAAAATGAGCTGCTGCTAAATGCATCCCTTCCTTTTACTCATACAACCCTCCTGTAATTTGCACCCCACTTTTAACTGCTGCACCCCCCTTTTTCGTTTTGCCATTCGTTTCTTTTCAAAAAATAATTTCTTTAACAAATAACTTATAAAAATAATTAAATAAATATTTCATTTTCAAAAATAAACAGGGGACTAAGTCGACTGTACAGTCGGGTTAGTCTGCTTTTTAGGTCACTAATGAACCGTTACGGATCATGTCCTAAAATACATATTCAAATAAAAACAAACCAACACTCATCAAGCCATTTTTCCAAGCTCCAAAAACTCCATTTTTACAAAATAGGGGACTAAGCCGACCGTACAAACGGGTTAGCCAGCGTTCTAGGACGGATGAGCTGTACAGCTCAATAGTCCTAAAACCCCTATATTAAAAAACACTAAACACACAAACTTTTTCTCCCAAGAACTACGTGCGATTTGATTCTCTACCAGGAGATACGTAGGACCAGAGGGCGGCCGACTTCTGTCAATTGCACTAATAAAAAACCTTTTTTATTCTTTTCCTAAATAATCATTTTCTTAAATAAAGTATCAATTTTCTTCTTTCTTTTCGATTCACAATAAAAGGGTAAAAATAAACATTTTCAAAATAAATATTCTTCCCTACAACTAGTTAGCAGGTAACCTTCATTAGGAAGGATGTCGTGGGGTGCTAATACCTTCCCCACGCATAATCGACTGCCGAACCCTTATCTGGTCTCAAGGACCCTTATCCATTCCAAAAGGGATTTTCCAATATTTGCCCTTAAACTAAACGTTGGTGGCGGCTTCATTTTTGAACCTTCGAGGAATCCTCGCCCGGATTTTTCGGTCGCTACAGCTGGCGACTTCACTGGGGACATTTTAGAGAGTCAAACCTAGTCTAATTAGTTGTAGGAGTAGTTGTTAATTTAACGCTTTATTTTTACCCTACTTTGTCTTTTATTTTATTTTTTTTTATTTTTTTTTATTGCATATTATATTCTCTTTGATGTGATATGTAAACATTAGGATAGAAGACCACTTTTTGTATATGTGTTTGCTTGTTTTGCAGCTTGGGGGTATATCTGTCATTTTGCTCCTACACACACTGCACTACTACACTTTTTGCACACACGTGAGAATAGTCCTATACCCGGACTGGAGCATAAACTAAGTTAGAACGAGACTGCGTAGTAATGGCCTTCTGGATGTACGTCCAGCTCGGTGGTTACGAAAGTCTCTGTAACACCCCTTTTCTACCCGGTAATTTGTTTAATAAAAATATCAGAGTTTTCAAAATTTATTTACACCACAAGGGATGTCACACTTACTTCGCTAAAACGTCACACTTCAAATAACTCGCTTTTCAAAAACAGTCTTATAATAACTTCAAAGCGTCATTATCAGTTAAAATACAACTTCACATCGAAAATTCAACAGTTTAATCATAAAAGGCATTACAACTATGCCAGGCTTGCAATACTAAAATCCAATAACCACAATAGTCATAAATGACTTAAACAACATTCATTCCCCTCCCTAGTGTTACATATAAGAGCAGACGACCCGACTCAGCTAGTGAAGGTACCTAAGCCTTCACTCAAGGATCACCTGCACGTTACCGCATAGGGGTAAAATTCAAACAGAAGGGGTGAGTTCATCTAACAATATAATAAAGCGTATGATAAGCACTATGCTAGAGCCAAGACACTATATCAACCACATCACGAACATCAAGTCAATCATCAAGGATAAGCAGTCGATTACATCATCAAGGGTAAAACAGTCAATTACATCATCAAGTTACTCGGCACAACGAGTCGTCACAATGTCATGCAGGAGTATGAAATGCAACCCACTCGCGGGCATATGCATGAGGTACCTTTTCACAAACGTCGCTTAGCCCTTAAGGCCTCATCGTCACTTAGCCACTCAGGCCCCAAAACGTCACTGGGTTTATGCATATGGGCATGAGACACTATGACATGCACCACTCACAACACACAAACACACAATTACTCAAATCATAGTCAACTATGTGACCCGTCACTTACCGGTTTTTGCTCGCAAGAGCACAACACCTGTCAAATTCACAATCAGCACACAACGTCACTGGCCATTTAGACCTTAACATCACTTAGCCCTTCGGGCCTCAAACGTCACTGGGTTTTCATCGTCACTTACACATAAATATCAATCAACTCAAATCATAGCCACTGAGGGCAAAAACGTCATTTGACTAGCCACCAAGGGCATTCTCGTCATTTACACATCATTACCATCAACTTTGGCCACTAGGGGCAAAACAGTCATTTGACTAGCCACCAAGGGCATCCTCGTCATTTACACATCATTACCATCAACTTTGGCCACTAGGGGCAAAACAGTCATTTTAGACCACAACAGCACATAGGGACCAAAACAGCACGCTAAACAGAGGAAAAATGTTGCACAGGGCTCCGGAGCCCTGTGCCCAGGCAACACACCTAGACACACCTAGACACACCTAGACGCACCTAGACGCACCTAGACATCACCGGGACAACTCACAAACGACACGGGATAAAATGAAATCGCTCTAGCCAAAACGTTCACAATAAAAAGTTGCTCGGTCAATACAAAATTTGGCTAGGGAAAAAGTGCTCAGAAAATCGAGTTTTCCACAAAAAACCATTTTTTAACAGTCTTGACAGCAACACTGCACAGTGGCAGCAACACTGTCACTGTGCAACACACACATAAACCAAAACTTGCGCACATCTCCAAATGGTGAGTGCTACAGAAAATCCGCTCGAGCCAAAACGTTCACAATAAAAAGTTGCTCGGTCAATACAAAATTTGGCTAGGGAAAAAGTGGTTAGAAAATCGAGTTTTTGACGAAAAACACATTTGTCACTGTTCTGCCAGCAACACTGCAGCAGAACAGCAACACAGCAAGCAACACACAGCAACTGTGCAGATTTTTCCTGCAGCAGTGCGCCTACTTCGGCGAATTAATTAAAATAGTAAACGATAACGGATTTCAACAAAAGACCACTCATTGGAAAGCTCTTTGAGTGTAGTTTCAGCCTGTGATTTTCATTTTTCAAAATAAGTATCCAACTGGTACAGTTTTTCAAATTACTACAGAGAGGTACCAATTCGGACAGAATTTTGTGACCCGACTTTGGAGACTTATAACTTGAGCTACACAACTCTGATTTAAACGAAACCAGTGCCAAAACGACCGGCGTTAAGTCTACTTTCTAACGCAATCAGCCACCAATTTTTTGAGTCGACCAAACAGTGCCAGTTTACGAAAACACGAAACAGTGTTCAGAAAATACACAACACGACACATCAATTTTTGACCCCGAAACTTGTCACGCTCCCAATTCGGGTTTAAGGCCACGTCATGCCACGCGAATACCAACATAAACTCCAAAATATAAGGCGTCCCGATTCGGGTTTAAGGCCACGTCATGCCACGCCAATGACCGCAACAATTATGACATTGAGACATAGACACCTTATGTTCAAATCACCAATTCAACACCAATTCATGAATAATCATTGTCACCAATCACCAATTAAATTCATGTCTCAATCACACATATCAACAAACATCAATTATTCATCATAATTCACATACTTTCTCATTGAGTCAACATATCAAACATTCTAGAGGCAAACATAGTCACATAATCAATTTTTTTGACACCAAGACACCATAAATCACCCAATTCAAAATATTATCACAACAATCATGAAATTAATTACAGAATCAATTTAACAATTAACTTAGAACCTTACCCAAACATAAAAACCCATCATAATTCCCAATTATAGAGAAGATGAGACCCACCCTTACCTTAGATTATGACGAACACGATAACTCCATACGTAAGCTCCAAAGAACCCGCAACACGACCCTTCTCCTTTTTCTCCTTGAGATTGGCGCACTTCACCTCTCCTCCTCTCCTCATGGGCGCCGTGCCCTCCTTCCCTTCCCACTCTCTCTATTCGCATTTTTCCTTTCTTTTTCTCAAAATGAACCAAAACCTTAAAATCTCAGCTTTTATATGCGCTTAGGTTGTCGGGCTTGGATTGCGGGCTTCCCCGCAGCTTAAGCCCAATTTAATTACAACACCTTATCCGATTACAATACTGCTCCTTATTTTATTTAAAACACCTTATACTCATTTTAATAAGTAATAAATAATAATTATATTATTATTTCTACCACCCAATTTCTTTTAACTAATTAAATAATTTAATCTATTATTTTTGGGGTGTTACAGTCTCACCTAGAGTTTGGTCCCTTCGAGGGTGCTATCACTTCTAATAGCTTGCCTATTGTTGTCGCTAGCATTCTCGAACGGGGTCGTTGGCTCTAGGAACCTTATTTAGGACTCTATAGAGCTACCCCTTGGAAGGTTCACTTAATAGAGCAGCTTTAGAACCTCTCTCAGGAAGCCTCTTCAGGACACAAAGGAGCATCACACCCCTTGCATTCAAACAAACCTAATACTTTTATTCTTTTCAAAACTTCTCAACCAAAAAACATAAGAAAATGCTTTTAAAGTTTATCCCAAGAAAATGCCTCATGCGTTCCTTTTCTTTTTTCTTTTTTTTTCTTCTTTCGCATGACACAAAAAATATATGCATCGACATCTCATTTCGCATGCATTTCTATGACCGCCAGGGAATTGTAAGACCTTTTCGGCAAGGAGAGATGGATCGGGCCATAAAATTAAAAGGAACCATGCATTTGAAAGTCAAACAACCAAACTTGAGAAATCTGCGGGACCTTGGCAATGAAATGCCAGCATGGCGTCGTGACTTATTCACTGTCAAGTATGGGAATCTCCTAAGCCTCCTGGACGTTGAGGTACCAGCTGAAGCTATCACTGCACAGGGCCAATATTTTGATCCACCGTTACGGTGTTTCACTTTCCAAGATTATCAGCTGGCTCCAACATTGGAAGAGTTTGAAAATATTTTGCGGTTCCCTCCCGAGAATAAGAAGCCTTATCGGTACGTAGAGCATTATCCCCTACCTGAAAATTTATCCAAGATATTGAAGGTTCCAACGTCAGAATTAGCTACAAAGATAGTGGAAATAGGTGGCAAAAAGGGTTTGACCAGAAAGTACCTAGAGAAGGAAGCTTCACTCTGGGCCAAAAAGAAAGATTGGGCTACTTTCATGGATGTCTTTGCTCTCCTCATCTATGGAATTGTTCTGTTCCCAAATGACAAAGATTTTGTTGAAGATACCGCAATTGATGTCTTTTTGGCCTTCAAGCTCCGAGGACAAAACCCTACCTCAGTCGTTCTGGCTGATGTTTATTTTTCTCTCTGGGAACGTCATGAGAAAAGAGCAGGTGTGATATGGTGTTGTTTACCTGTGTTGTACCGTTGGCTAACCTCTCATATATTCAAAAGAAGTCATCATATGGAAGTTAGGGGTCAGACTGAGTGGGCCCAGTACCTCGCCGGCCTAACAGGGAGCGACATCTCGTGGTATTATCGAGATCAAAACATCGATGAGTTTGTTTATCAGTGTGGAGACTTTCCAAATGTCCCCCTCATAGGGACGAAGGGTTGCATCAGCTACAATCCAGCCATTGCTTTAAGGCAATTTGGTTATCCCATGATGAATCCACCTCCAGAAGAATCCCTATCTACATTTGAGCTAGAGTACAGAGGTTCTAAAGATCTTGACATGTTAAGAAGGGTTAGCCGTGCTTGGGACAGAATAGTCAAAATAGGACCTGAGCTAGGCCCTAGAGCTGTTAATGCTGGGGAAAACTCTATTCAATGGGTCGCACTTAGGGTCCGAGAGGTCGGGCTACCTTTTCGCCTCGCACTTCCCGTCGGCCATGAAATTCCTAAACCAGTTCCTGTCCTCAACGAAGAAGTAGAAGAAGTCAAGGTTGCATTAACCAAATCTGAACAAGAAAGGATTGAGCTGCAAGCCCAACTAGAAAGAGCACTTCAAGAAAACGCAGGTCTAAGGCGAGAAAATATCGCCAAAGGTAAACGCATTGCAGAATGCGAGGAAAGGTTAGACGTCGGGAAGGCTAAGTTTCTTCGTGTACAAGAAAGCCTTAGAGGCGCCAATGAAGAGCTCCAAGTACGTAACAGAGACCGAGACAGGGCCATTGACAATACTTATGTATGGAAGAGTCAGATGACAAAAGCTGTGGAGAAGGAAAAGGATCTTCAAACTCAGCTCCAAAGTTTGAGGGAGCAGCTGAAAGAAAAGGTTGATGAGTATGAAGGTAGGCTTGCGACCGAAAGAGAAGCCAGAGGGGTGATACTAGGAAGACTCGAAGAGTGTCAAGCAGCACTCCAAAAGGAGTTCAGAAATGCGAGCGAATTGAAAGAGTTCGCTGATTACCAGAAGAACCTCTATGAAACAATCGAGAAAGAGCACGCATATCTAAAAGAGGAATACATGAAGTTGAATGATCATTGTCATTACCTCCAGGACAGGTTCTCAAATCTAGCTAAACTATGCAATGAAGCCATCGTAGATGTCCCAGATCATTTGAAGGATGCTGATATCGTCATGTCCAGGGAAAATACCCCAGTCGAAGTCTTCAATTTTGTTCAGTATATGAAAGAGCTTATTGCCTTCTTAAAGATTAAGGCAAAATGGCCCGGTGTGAAAAAAAGAAAGATGGCTTGGATGGCGTAGTTGTGTGAGTTTAAATTGCTGTAGTTTCCGTTGTAATCCCTAAAGAACTCGTTTGGTTGTACTTTCTTTTATCAATGAAAAATTCGTTTGGTTTAATTAAATCTCGATCCTGGTTTATCCTTCACTTGTCGAATGAGTGGTTTACAATTCCACAGGCTCGATCATGCATATGCATCTCATGCACATTCATTCATTCATTCATTCATTCATTCATTCACAAACTTACGTTAAAATTTTTTGAAAAAAAAAAAAACAGAACAAAAAGGCAAACTGGTTCGTCAACACCGCTACCGTACTCGCTTGCAAGCCAGGAAAATGACTGAGAATCAAGACAACCAAGCGTTGAGAGATGATATCGAGCAGCTGAAAGAGAAGATGAACGAGATGATGGCTATGAAGGAGCAGATGGCCGATATTATGAAACTTCTTGAAAAGAGAGTCGCAGACGAAAACACCTCAGTAGGAAATACCGGAAATATTGCTACAAGCCTTCCTCCGCCGCACAACTCTGGGTTTGATGGTCAGGGCCAATACTGGCCCCCTTATGGACTTCCAGCCGGCTACACACCTCCTACGATGGATGCCACTTTAGAGGGTGGCCTTACGGGGGTCGTGAATCCGAATCACAATATGACTCAAGCACTGAATGAAACACCGCAAGGCCAGATCCCTACAACCATGCCGCAGGCTATGTTACAGAATTACACTCCGCCGTTAGTGACGAGTCATCAGACTCCTGTGCAAAATACCGGGAACCCCTCCCACTTATATATCCCACATATGAGCTCAGCTGCTGTTCCAATGGTCCATCCTTATAACTACCCAACGTGGGACCCTCAATCCAGGGACAAATATCAAATGCTCGAAGAACGGTTAAGGGCCATAGAGGGAACTAATACTGGGGCAAGAAATGCACATGATTTATGTCTCGTTCCCAACGTGGTTATCCCCCCCAAGTTTAAAGTACCAGATTTTGATAAGTACAAAGGAGCGACATGTCCGGCAAGTCACCTAACTATGTACTGCAGGAAAATGGCTGCATTCGCAAATGACGATAAGCTGCTTATCCACTACTTCCAAGATAGCTTAGCTGGGGCAGCTTCAAGTTGGTATATGCAGTTGACACCCACTCACATCCGGTGTTGGAAGGATCTCGCTGATGCTTTCCTTAAGCAGTATAAGTACAACACAGATATGGCTCCTGATAGGACTCAGCTACAAAACATGGCTAAAAGAGATAATGAGACCTTCAAGGAATATGCTCAGCGTTGGAGAGGACTAGCAGCTCAGGTAGCACCACCTCTGTTTGGGAAGGAAATGGTATCTATGTTCATGGAAACCCTTCCTTCACCCTTTTATGAAAAACTGATCGGGAGTGTATCGTCAAGTTTCTCGGATATGGTCGTTATTGGAGAAAGGCTAGAGAACGGAATGAGGAATGGGAAAATCGCTTATACTTCCCCCGGAAACCCTAACCAGAGAAAGCCCTTCTCCGGATTTCCTAAAAAGAAGGAAGGAGAAGCCAACGCCATCACAGGAACCGGAAAAACTTCCTACTCCAATCCCTCTCACACCAATCCGTTCTCGGCACAAACACTATCTACCCCACCTGCCCAAAACAACCAAGGCCATAAACCACAAAACTACTCGGATGGAAAGTTCGTCCAGTTTGATCCAATCCCTATGTCATACTCCGACCTATTTCGCCACCTGCTCAGCCATAACTTGATCACCACCCGCCCAATGAGGCAGATCCATCCCCCTTTTCCTAGAGGCTTCGACCCAAACACCACATGTGAATTCCATTCAGGAACGGTCGGCCATTCCATAGAAAACTGTAAGGCGTTATTTTATTTAGAAAAACCGCTGAGCGGTTATTGTTTTTCTTTTATTATAAATAGGAGTTTTCTCGTATAGTTAAAGGTCGCAATTCATTTTATACAAACGTTCAGAAAACACTCATACTTCCGCATAAGAGAAAAACGAGTTACTGAAGAACAATGTATGTGTTCTGCGTACCAAACCTCTTACATTTAGCAATCTATTTACTATTTCTTTAAAGATTCCTGCAGTTTACTGGTTCTTCTTTACGAATTCCTGCAATTTATTGCCTTTCAATTTCGTTTCCTTTATTTACACTTTCTGCACTTTATTACAATTCATTGCATTTCTGTATTTCTTCTTAAACACATGCTTTTCTTCATCGTTTTACTCCATTAAAACAGTTATCATCATAAACATCAATAACTTTAATAAAACTTTAATTCACAAATGTTCTGAGATGTTTCTAGTTGTCTCGCAAGCAACACACACGTGTAACTAGCGGTGTTTACCAAAAATCACGGTAAGCAAATTGGCACGCGCGGTGGGACATTTGTGCTAATCATTAAAAGTTTTACTAAACAATTCTGGGTTTGTTATCAAACACAAAACCAGTAGTTTACACTTTGCATGCATTTAAGAAGTGGTAGGCGTATTACTGAAATGCCACGCTCAAACATGAATGATGCTTCTACATCAAATGCTCATTCTCAAGCGTCAGTTAACAAAACAAACGCTGCAAATATGTCAGGAGTAACTGCTCCTGCGTCTTCTCCAACCATTACAGGAGTAACCGCTCCAGGGGTAACCGCTCCAGGAATAACCGCTCTGATTCCTTCTTCGACAATTATGGGGGTAACTGCAACAACTGCTCCTACTATTAACCCGTTGTCGAATGTGGTCCCTGTATCATCTAATTTAAATCCGACTATGCCCTCTATGGCAAACTCTATGATGGGGAATATGCCATTCAATTTCATAAATGGTAGAAATTACCCATATGGCATGCCAACAGCCATGATGGCAGGGCTTCAAACAAATGCATCTACGTATGCAGAAAACTTAGCCTCAAGTTTTTCACCTATAAATAATTCCCCAGAAAATATTTATAGTCGAAATCCACAACCTTCAATAACTACTTCGTCTTTGTTGGCATTAAGGCAACAGATGGATGATAGTAACCACGATATGGTTAATATGCTAACACAACAAATTGGTACAGTGTTTAACCCATTAATTCAGAACACAAATGACAGTTACCAAATGTTAGCTACATAAATGGGCCGAATGCACAACCAGCGAATTCCCCAAGTCCAAAATGTTAGGCCTGTTGAATTACCAGTCGAAAGGCCCAACTATGCAATTCCTGTCGATCAAAGACAAATAATGGCTATCGAAGAACCTGTGCCTGAAGTGGTATTAGTTAATAGAAACCAAGATGCTGACGAAGTAATAAGACATGTTCAGCAAAACAACTTTGGTAATCAAAATAATTTGGCAAATCTTGTCGAAACAATTTTAGCCCAAAATGGTCTTAACTTAGGCTTGCATAGACCTAATTTTGTATCTCCCCTGTCGGAATATGTGACACAAACAGATTTGCCTAGAGGATGGAAAATCCCTAAATTCACAAAATTTGCTGGAGAAACCAGCGAATCCACTGTCGAACATATTGCACGATATTTGACTGAGGCTGGTGACATAGCGCAAAATGAGAATTTAAGAATGAAATATTTCCCAAATTCTTTAACAAAAAATGCGTTCACACGGTTAACCACATTACCCCCACATTCCATGTTTAATTGGAATCAATTAGAAAAAGCGTTTCATGAACAATTTTACATGGGCCAATGCAAAATCAGCCTTAAGGAATTGGCAAGTGTTCGACGCAAAATGCCAGAATATATTGACGATTATCTCAATAGATTTAGACTTCTCAAGGCTAGATGTTTTACTCAGATACCCGAGCATGAGTTAGTCGAAATGGCTGCTGGTGGCCTAGATTAGTCCATTAGGAAAAAGTTAGACACTTTACACCTGAGAGATATGGCTCAATTGGCTGACAGAGTTCGACAAGTCGAAAGGCTTAAAGATGAAAAAGCGAGAACAAATCGATTTAATAAAAAGGAAAAGCTTGCTTATGTTAATACTAACGATAGTGACCAAGACTTCGACATATCATATGAAGAGGTCGAAGAAGAGGTTAATGTGGCAGAACTAAAGCCCGGATGTAACATCCCCTAAACTAGCTAATTTAATTTATTTAAATTAGCGAAAAGGTTAAGGTAATCATCGGCTAAGTCGAGTACTTAGCGCAAGAGGTTCATCATGAATTGAGTTAATTGCATAGGCTATTTAATTATATGAAGTTGAAATAAATAATTGTAGTCATGCATAATCAAAATAAGGTATTAAGATAGTAACTTATGGGAGTATTGTAGTGTTAGGAGTGTTTAAGAGAGAGTTGGAAAGGAGGGGTATTCCAGTCCTTTACCTCACTTGGGTGGGGGCAGAATAGTCTTTTCCCCCTCACCTAACTCACCCTCAGCTGGAAGCCAAATAATAAACACCCCCCTCAGCCCCATTTTCATTAAGAAAGAATAGAAGAGAGGGAGCTTGAGAGGGAGAGAGAGAGAGAGCTCGCGAGGGAGGAGGAAGAAGAAAGGGAACCAAAGTTTGATGCATGTCACATTTCTCTCCACCATTAGACTCAGTTTCTTATTCTCCATCCATTGATACTACTGTTGCAACCTATCTCCTTCTCCTTCTCAATCCACCATTTTCACACTCCAAAGCTCAAAATTCATAACAATGGAGTCAAGTAGCTGGATGTAGCTTGCATGTTGGGTTGGGAGCGAAATTAGACAAGTCCAGAACCCTCTTGGTAGTTCTAAAGCAAGAAGAAAAGGTTTGGCAGCTGGTATAGCTTTGGGTTCGATTTTGGAAGTGGTTAGACGAGTGCGGAGCCGGTTCGTGAAATTTCAGTTCTCATTGAAGTCAAGTGGTCGTCGTGGTTATTTGTGATTTTCATCACTTCGGGTGAGTTCTATAACTCGCTTAGGGGATGTGTGTGTGTATGTTTCTGAGTCTCCACATTTTCGAAAATTAAGTGTTGTGTGTTTTTAGTCTCGACAGGAAATGAATCAAAAACCGTTTTCTAAAACTGTGATTTCAAACGATAAGTGATGTGCTTGATTTTTAAAATGTGCTGGATTGGATTGAATATGCCTGCTGTATTATACTGCTATAATGTGTGTTTATGTTGGGTCTCGATCGGAAGGGAAATTGGAATCGGAACGGAACGGAATTACTCATGAAAATGCTGTTTTCTAGAAAACTGATGGAGACGCACGGATCGGGTGCCTCTGTGCACGGGTCGTGCGCCCCCATCTGATGCTACACGAACTGATTTTTAAAATACACACGGATCGTGCGTCTACACGCACGGGTCGTGTGTATCCTTCTGAAACTCTATTCAACAATGCCCGGATCGTGCGCTTAGTCGCACGGGTCGTGCGTATCTTTCTGGAAATCTTCTACAAGTTTGTTCAACAGCGAACGGGTCGTGCGCCTTCACGCACGGGTCGTGTGAGACCTTCTGATCTTCAAATTCAAAGTACCTTTCTATCCATTCCAAATGATTCCAATCCCCTTCTAATCCATTCCCCATGGTCCCCCAACAATGTAAAGATACCGATGTCATGAGATTGAACATTTTTTTTTAGTCAAACAGGCAGTCAGCCCGAATTTATTAATAAAATAAAGAGAGATATAAAAAGCACAAGGGGGGACTAGACCAAAACCCTTGGTAATAAGGACAATAATAGAATGCCCAACAAGGCCTCTAAAATAACCAACCATAGAACTCTAATGGAAGAAATTCTAAGGCGAACAGAAAACCCGAAAGGAGGCAGGGCAACACCTGAGAGTCCCCACACAACCTCCACCCACCACCTCCTGAACTCACACTCCAAACCACAACAGCCTGCATCACCTCGCTATCCTCACATTAAGCACATCACAAAGTATCGAGGTTAGAGGTGGAGGCCCGGAGACGATTGGGAGGGGGCAAAGAAGCAGAAGGCAAAGGGGGAGGAGCCCGGCGATCTGCAACCTGCAATCTGGCGTCCGACAAGGTACAAACTGTCGAATCAGCACCCACCGACAGCACACCCCCAGACATCCGGCGCCGTGACTCCAACCACCATCGCGAAGTCGTGCTACCGGCCAACACCGCGACAACACCTAGCTTGATCGAGGTAGCCGAGCCACCAACCACCACCGCGGCCTTGCGCCCCCGGCCAACACCGTGGCACAATCAAGCAAAACTGCGAGCGACAGGGAGAAGTGCCCACGACAAACGGAGAGGAGGCGTGACTGCGGTCCAAAGTCCGAAACGACAGCCACCATTGCGAACATCAGACAAACCACCGTGAACCACCGGGAAACACCGCAAAAACACCCCATCCGAAACAACCCCTGCGCGAACAGAGCCACAAACCACCGCGAACAGAAGCACTCCATAGTACCTCCAAAAGCGCACAGATCCACCAACAGGGAGATCCGACCAGCAATGCCTCGGGGGAGAGGCCGTGGACGTCACAGAGGAGATCAGATCCGATGAAAGGGAGCCCCCAACGGCGGTTCCAACCCAAGCAGCGCCCAACCCATTTTTATTAATTTACAGCCACCGGAACAACCGAAGTCGAACACGAAACGGCGACGGTGCAAGAACTTCTCCAGATCCAGATCGCGAAGAGATCCAAATCGCTTAACAACATATTCAACAGATCCAAAGAAGCGCAGATCAGAGGAGAAGGAGCACTGAGAGGAGAGGGTAAGAAACCGGGGAGGGAGCCCCCCTCCCAGCGGCGGCGCTGTTTTCTTTTTCCGTCATGAGATTGAACATGTTTGATAGAAAACTTGTGTATTATGAACGAAATGGAAAACCGTACTTAGAGAACGCGAGAGAACATAAGTCAAGAAATGATAATTCACGGTAAAATGTCTTCCCTCGTGGAAGGATACACGGTACTTGACTGAAATTATACACGGTACTTGACTGAAATTATACACGGTACTTGACTGAAATGATACATGGTACTTGACTGAAATTATACACGGTACTTGACTGAAATGATACATGGTACTCGACTGAAATCATATACGGCACATGACTGAAATTACTAACAGCCCATTGCGGGTACATGGATACATAATGTATAATAAATACAAGAGGAAAAAGGGTGACGACCCTTAGAGGATTAGAATACTAGGGGAGGGGAAGTCATGAGCCCCAAAACCTAGACTCAAGAATGTTTCGCCCACTAGAAATAGCGGGATGGGTTCACCAAAGCCAAAGAAGTGCCTATAAAATAGGTAGGCTGAGGTGTTATGCTAAAATCATGGAACAAAAGATGATGCGTAGTTGCTTAGTAGGGCTACAAATTACAAGAGGTAAAATATTGTATGCTTCTTGTGTCGCTTAGGAGGGCCATGAGCATAAAGGATACAGGAACTTAATATATTTCCACGTGGTTGCTTTTTAGGGCCACGAGTTCAAAGTCAAGCATAATGAACCGCTAGAGTTAGTAAGGGGTCTCGATAGGACTCACTGAGATAATGTTTATCTCACCCTTCATATTTGTGGTTTTTACAGAGAAACAGGGGAAAGCAAAGGCGACGAAGCACGGTTAGCCGGTGCAACTCTTGGAGGCATTGAAGACCGAGTTTCATGTTTTAGACCTTTGCCCCATTTATTGTTTCTATTTTACCGATTGTATAACTTTCATTGGTTAAGTTGTAATATCGTTTCCGCTACTTTATGTTTTGAGTATTGAACACAAGGATTTTGTACAAGTCTTAAGTTTTGAAACTTAAGCATTTTTAGGAAGTTTATGAGGTTCTGAGAACCATTAGTATGTATTACCGAAAGTTTTAGTTGTGTTCAATATTTCAATAACAGGAAGTTCCTCTGATGTATGCCATTTAGTGCATTTCGATGATTCTATATGTTAGAATTTATCGGGGTGTTACATTATGGTATCAGAGCAGTTCGACCTAGTCGGGCTTAGACAGTAGGGTGGTTTTGTCCCTCGAGTAATTCTGCTATCTTGCTTCTTGTGATGCTAAGAGACATTGAGACTGATCAACTTAATACTTGGTGTATCATTTGGAGAATTATGGCAGGAGGATCGAGGAATAACCCACCGATTGATCCGCATTCGGCATGGATGCAGAACGTGATCGAAAGACAACAGAAGATGATGGAGGATATGTTGCAAATGCAACAGAATGCTCAAGCTCAGCCCCAGCAAGTCCCTGAGCCTCAAGCTGACCCAAGGAGGGTTTTCTCTGAATTTCTGAAAATGAAGCCGTCCGAGTTCAGAGGAGGACCGGATGTCATGGAAGCCCAGCATTGGCTAGATGATATAGAGAAGATTTTCGTTGCTATGCAAGTCACTGATGAGGACAAGCTGAGATTGGCAACACATATGCTGAAAGGTGAAGCTAACAATTGGGGGACTAATGCCAAAGCCATGATGGCAACTATGGATACTCCCAGACATGGGAACATTTCAAGCAGGTATTTTTGGAGCAGTTCTTTCCAACAGCCATGTGGTTCGACAAAGAGAACGAATTTCTGACTCTCACTCAAGGAAGCTCAACTGTGGGTCAGTACGCGGCTAAGTTTGAAGAGTTATATCAATTCTTCGGTTTGGCCGGGTATGCTCCCAATGACAAGTGGAAAACCGAAAGGTTCAAGTATGCGCTAAGGGAAGACATTGCTCAGAGTTTGAGTTCTTTTGCTTATACTAACTATGCCGCCATGGTTCAGCAAGCACACATAGCTGAGAGTGACTTGAAGAGGTTATATGCAAGCAGGAAAGTATTCCATCAGAATAAGAAGAATGTTGGATCATCCAACAATCAGACGGGTCCCAGGCGCAACTCCAATAAGGGGAAGCAGGTTTAGTCGTCGAACTCCTCAAGGTTCAGTACATGTTCCAACTGTGGAAAGTATCATCAGGGTAAATGCCAGATGGGGTCCAACTAGTGTTATTTCTGCAAGAAAAAAGGTCATTATGCATGGGACTGGCCAGTGAAGGAGAAGAGTCAAGGAGATAACCCTGCTGCTACTACAACTCATGGGAGGGTTTACACCTTGGACGCCCAGAAGGTCACTCCGTCAGATAATCTACTAAGGGGTATGGGATCTCTTTTTAATAACTCCGTTAGTATTTTATATGATTCGGGTGCGACCCATTGTTTTATATCTCAAGTTTGTGTCGAACGGTTGGGATTGGCTTTAACTCCTTTGCCTCAACCAATCTCCATTAAGACTGCTGCTGACGGTAGTGTTCAGACCCAAGCGATATGTGAAAACTGTCTTCTATCCATTGGAGACAGGAATTTTGTGGTAGACTTCATTTGTTTACCAATGAAGGGCATGGACGTCGTCCTAGGAATGAGTTGGATGACGGCCAACCATGTGACTATAGATTGCTTCCATCGAACTATCGGTTTCGCCTCCGAGTCAGTGGAACTACAACCGCCCAGTTCTGAAGCTGTTAATTCTTTCACTTCGGCCAGTAACTATCTGTTCCAAGGCGTAGAAGCTTACGTCATGATGCTGTCTGCATCCACTGAGACAGGTCAGGATTTATCTTCTGTGCAAGTTGTTAATGAATTTCTTGATGTGTTTCCCGATGAAGTTCCTTCATTTCCTCCGGATCGTGAGGTGGAATTTTCTATAGAGTTGGTTCCAGGCACTAGACCTAATTCTATAGCCCCGTATAGAATGTCGCCGTTAGAGTTGAGGGAATTGAAAGTTCAACTGGAAGAGCTAATTTCCAAACAGTTTATCCGACCGAGTGCCTCACCATGGGGTGCTCCAGTGTTGCTTGTCAAGAAGAAGGACGGAAGTATGAGATTGTGTATTGATTATCGTCAGTTGAATAAGGTGACTGTCAAGAACAAGTACCCTCTACCGAGGATTGATGATTTGCAAGATCAGTTGAGGGGAGCTTCTGTATTTTCAAATATTGATTTGAGTTCCGGCTATCACCAAATCAGGGTTCGAGCTTTGGACGTCCCGAAGACCGCTTTCCGTACAAGGTATGGACACTATGAATTTGTAGTGATGCCCTTCGGTTTGACCAATGCTCCAGCGGTATTCATGGATTATATGAATCGAATTTTTAATCCCTATCTGGATCAGTTTGTGGTGGTATTCATTGATGATATCTTGGTGTTCTCTAAAATGATTGAGGAGCATGTGCAATGTAACACCCCTTTTCTACCCATTAATTTATTTGCATAAAAATCAGAGTTTTCAAATTTTAAATACACCACGAGGGATGTCACACTTACTTCGTTAAACATCACGCGCCAAATTTACTCGCTTTTCGAAAACAGTCTTATAATACTTACAAAACGTCATTGTAAATTAAAATATAACCTCACAGCGGAAAATCCAACAAATTTAATCGTAATAGGCATTGCAACCAGGCAAGGCTGACAGTACTAAAAATCCAACAACAACAACCATAAGTAACTTAAACAACATCATTTCCCCCTAGTGTTACATAATCAGAGCAGACGACCCGACTCAGCTAGTGAAGATACCTAAGCCTTCACTCGAGATCACCTGCACGTTACCGCATAGGGGTAACATTCAAACAGAAGGGGTGAGTTCATCTAGCAATATAATAAAGCTTATGATAAGCACTATGCTAGGGTTATGACACTATATCAACCGCATCACGAATTATCAAATCAATCATCAATATTAATCACCACAACAACTCATCGCAACGCCAGCTATATAGACCACATCACAAACATCAATTCAATCACTACCAAAGCTCATCACAATGTTATGTAAGTATATGAAGTGCAACCCACTCGCGGGCATATGCATGATGGTACCATATTCATCACAGTTAAGAGGCCGAAGCCTATTCGTCACAAGAGGCCGAAGCCTATTCTTCACAAGAGGCCGAAGCCTATTCTTCACAAGAGGCCGAAGCCTATTCTTCACAAGAGGCCGAAGCCTATTCTTCACATTATGCACATGGGATGCATGGGACACTACGACATGCATCACACACAAACACACACAAACACAGTCAACAATGTGACCCGTCACTTACCAATTTGCCAAAAAGGGCACAGCACCTGTCAATTCATAACTACACACAACATCGTCGCTAAAATTCATCGTCGCTTATTATCATCGTCGCTTAGCCTTTTAGGCCTTAACATCACTTAGCCTTTTTGGGCCTCAAAACGTCACTGGGTTTTCATCGTCACTCATTCATAAACATCATCAACTCACACTATAGCCACCGAGGGCAAAAACGTCATTTACTAGCCACTAAGGGCATCATCGTCATTTACACATCATTATAAATAATATTAGCCACCAAGGGCAAAACAGTCATCTACACATCATTATAAATAATATTAGCCACTAAGGGCAAAACAGTCATCTACACATCATTATAAATAATATTAGCCACTAAGGGCAAAACAGTCATTTAACTAGCCACTAAGGGCATCATCGTCAAAATCATCACTTTTGACACTAAAACATTAAACCATTGGTTATACGCGAAAAGGGGATTTTTAAAAACACCAAAACGATTTTTCAACGTCACAGCAACGACCACCGGGAACAGCCACTTGGCGCCCAGCAACCTTCAGGAATAGTAAGTTTTTATTTTTAAAAATGGGACACACAGATAGACAACTGAAAAGGCTTCACAACGCTTTTTGAAACACTTAAAACGGACACCCGAGTCAAAAGATATAGCGAAAACAGTTTTCCAAAAATTTGGGAACATCCTGCAAAATGGCGCCCTTGGCGCCCAGCGCCTGGCGCCTGGCGCCCAGCGCCCAGCAACACGCACGCAACACACACACTGGCGCCCTTGGCGCCCAGCGCCCAGCACACACGCACACACACTGCAGTTTGGCGCCCATGGCGCCCTGCTACAGTAACCGTGGAGCCAAACACTTTCAAGCAACACCAAAATTCATCAAAAATCACTTATATGATCACATTAACATATTAAACACCAAATTCCATCATCAAGGCTCAATCCAACAATACAAACATCAAATTATCATAATCATCCCCAATCATTATAAATCACAATATTCATCAACAATTACTCAAACACTTGGCACGCACAACATGATTTTCCAACAACAAATCTTCATATGCCTAGGGTTCATCAATAATCACTAAGAATACATAAAAATGCATACATAGAGCCTAGCCCCTACATAATCCCCATCATAAAACCCGATTATAGAGAAGATGAGTCCCACCCTTACCTTAGGTTATGACGAACACGCTATCTCCGTATACGTGAGCTCCTAAGATCACCGCAACACGATCCCCTCTTCTCTTGCTCTTGGGCGCGCCCTTCTTCTCTCCCTCTTCTCTCATGAGCGCCGCCTCCACCCCTCCTCACTCTCTCCACTCGCCTCTTTTCTTTCTTTTCACCAAATGAGCTAAAAATCTAATTTTTCACTTTAAATATGCTCTTAGACTAGTGGGCTTGGATTGCGGGCTTTCCCCGCAGCTTAAGCCCAATTTAATTAAAACACCACCTCCAATTACAATACCACTCCCCATTTTATTTAAAGCACCTTATAATTATTTTAATAAATAATAATCATTATATTATTACTCTACCACCAAAATCTCTTTTTAATTAATTAAAATAATTTATTCTATTATTTTATTCCATTATTTTTGGGGCGTTACATGCAACATCTCCGAATTGTCCTGAACGTACTCCGAGAGAAGAAGTTGTATGCTAAGCCGTCCAAATGTGATTTTTGGATGCCCGAATTTAAGTTTCTGGGCCATGTGATATCTAGGGCTGGTGTTGCAGTGGATCCCAGTAAGATCGAAGCTGTGGTAGACTGGGAACAGCCGTCTACGGTTACTGAGGTAAGATGTTTCTTGGGATTAGCTGGGTATTATCGAAGATTCATTCAAGGATTTTCCCAGCTGGTTCTTCCACTCACGCGGTTAACTCGCAAGGGTCAGCCGTTTGTTTGGGACTCAGATTGTGATAATTGTTTCGCAGAATTGAAGAATCGTTTGACTTCTGCACCTGTCCTGATTCTTCCAGATCTGTCCGTAGGATTCCAAATCTATTGCGACGCCTCTGGTAAGGGTTTGGGATGTGTCCTAATGGAGAATCAACAAGTAGTTGCTAATGCCTCTAGGCAGTTGAAGCCGCATGAAGAGAATTACGCAACTCATGATTTAGAGTTGGCAGCGATTGTGTTTGCTCTGAAGATTTGGAGACACTACCTGTATGGGTCTCGTTACGAAGTCTTTAGTGACCACAAGAGCCTTAAGTATTTGTTTGACCAAAAGGAGCTGAACAACAGACAGAGGAGATGGGTAGAATTCCTGAAGGATTACGATTTTGAATTGAAGTACCATCCTGGTAAGGCTAATGTTGTGGCCGATGCTTTAAGCAGAAAGTCTATCCATACTGCAGAGTTGATGATGCACGAGATGTCTTTGTTGGAATCGTTCAGAGTCCTTAATTTGAGAGTGAAGTCAAGAAGGAACAGGTTGGTGTTGAGTCACATTCGGATTTCAAGTCCCTTGAGAAATCTAATTCGCTCAGCCCACGAAGGTGATGTAGAGCTGCAAGCGCAGAAGAGATTGCCGAGTTACACCGAAGAAGGTGATGGCGTAATTTGCTTTGATGGTAGAATCTGTGTGCCGAATGATGAGAATGTGAAGAGACAAGTTTTAGAGGAGGATCATAAGAGTCAGTTCTCAATACATCCTGGGTCAACCAAGATGTATCGAGATTTGAAGCAATTGTATTGGTGGCCGGGTATGAAAGTAGATATTGCAGAGTTTGTGTCTCGATGCTTGACTTGCCAAAGGGTTAAGATAGAGCACCAGAAGCCAGGTGGCCAGTTGCAACCGTTGAAGGTTCCTGAATGGAAATGGGAAAGCATATCTATGGATTTTGTCATGGGATTGCCACGGTCCCAAGCCGGAAATGATTCTATTTGGGTAGTGGTGGATCGCCTGACCAAGTCCGCTCATTTTATTCCAGTGCGTTCGAATCACAAGGTTGCTAAGTTAGCAGATGAGTATCTCAAGAATATTGTGAAGTTGCATGGAATCCCTACAAGCATCATCTGTGATCGAGATCCCAAGTTCACATCTCGATTTTGGAGAGCATTGAACATGGCGTTGGGAACAACGGTGTGTGTTAGCACCGCTTACCATCCACAGACAGACGGGCAGACTGAGAGGACAATCCAGACATTGGAGGATATGTTGAGGGCTTGTGTACTCGATAGTGGAGGCAGATGGGAGGATCATCTTCCATTGGTGGAGTTTTCATACAACAACAGTTACCATTCTAGTATCGGAATGGCTCCATATGAAGCATTGTATGGAAGGAAGTGTAGAACACCATTGTGTTGGTGGGATATAGGTGAGCAGAGATTGTTGGGACCGGATTTGGTCCATGAGACTACGGAGAAGATCCGTCAGATAAGAGAAAGGATGAAAGCCGCGCAGAGTCGACAAAAGAGTTATGCGGATAAGAGAAGAAGGCCGTTAGAATTCAAAGAAGGACACCATGTCTTTTTCAGACTTTCTCCAACCATCGGGACCGGTATTGCTTTGCGAGCGAAGAAGCTCAGTCCTCGGTATGTCGGACCCTTCCAGATTATCGAGCGAGTTGGGCCGGTAGCGTATCGCATTGCATTACCTCCAGAATTGTCCAGATTACATGATGTGTTTCATGTATCGCAGTTAAGGAAGTATATCCATGATCCGAATCAACCCTTAAGTTATGAAGCGATTGACATCAGACCGGATTTATCTTATCAGCCTACTCCTATCAGGATCATCGAACATGGCGAGAAAACGCTCTGAACGAGATCAATTCCCATTGTCAAGGTGCTTTGGGACGGTGCGTCACCTGACGAAGCGACACGGGAAGTAGTGGAGAACATGCGGGTGAAATATCCCTATCTGTTCGATTGAGGTACGTTTTGTCAATTTTGAGGACAAAATTTTTAAAAAGTTGGGGTGATTGTAACATCCCCTAAACTAGCTAATTTAATTTATTTAAATTAGCGAAAAGGTTAAGGTAATCATCGGCTAAGTCGAGTATTTAGCGCAAGGGTTCATCATGAATTGAGTTAATTGCATAGGCTATTTAATTATATGAAGTTGAAATAAATAATTGTAGTCACGCATAATCAAAATAAGGTATTAAGATAGTAACTTATTGGAGTATTGTAGTGTTAGGAGTGTTTAAGAGAGAGTTGGAAAGGAGGGGTATTCCAGTCCTTTACCTCACTTGGGTGGGGGCAGAATAGTCTTTTCCCCCTCACCTAACTCACCCTCAGCTGGAAGCCAAATAATAAACACCCCCCTCAGCCCCATTTTCAGAAAGAAAGAATAGAAGAGAGGGAGCTTGAGAAAGAGAGAGAGAGAGCTCGCGAGGGAGGAGGAAGAAGAAAGGGAACCAAAGTTTGATGCATGTCACATTTCTCCCCACCATTAGACTCAGTTTCTTATTCTCCATCCATTGATACTACTGTTGCAACCTATCTCCTTCTCCTTCTCAATCCACCATTTTCACACTCCAAAGCTCAAAATTCATAACAATGGAGTCTAGTAGCTGGATGTAGCTTGCATGTTGGGTTGGGAGCGAAATTAGACAAGTCCAGAACCCTCTTGGTAGTTCTAAATCAAGAAGAAAAGGTTTGGCTGCTGGTATAGCTTTGGGTTCGATTTTGGAAGTGGTTAGACGAGTGCGGAGCCGGTTCGTGAACTTTCGGTTCTCATTGAAGTCAAGTGGTCGTCGTGGTTATTTGTGATTTTCATCACTTCGGGTGAGTTCTATAACTCGCTTAGGGGATGTGTGTGTGTATGTTTCAGAGTCTCCACATTTTCGAAAATTAAGTGTTGTGTGTTTTTAGTCTCGACAGGAAATGAATCGAAAACCGTTTTCTAAAACTGTGATTTTAAACGATAAGTGATGTGCTTGATTTGTTAAAATGTGCTGGATTGGATTGAATGTGCCTGCTGTATTATACTGCTATAATGTGTGTTTATGTTGGGTCTCGATCGGAAGGGAAATTGGAATCGGAACGGAACGGAATTACTCATGAAAATGCTATTTTCTAGAAAACTGATGGAGACGCACGGATCAGGTGCCTCTGTGCACGAGTCGTGCGCCCCCATCTGATGCTACACGAACTGATTTTTAAAATACACACGGAACGTGCGTCTACACGCACGGGTCGTGTGTATCCTTCTGAAACTCTATTCAACAACGCCCGGATCGTGCGCTTAGTCGCACGGGTCGTGCGTATCTTTCTGGAAATCTTCTACAACTTTGTTCAACAGCGCACGGGTCGTGCGCCTACACGCACGGGTCTTGTGAGACCTTTTGATCTTCAAATTCAAAGTACCTTTCTATCCATTCCAAATGATTCCAATCCCCTTCTAATCCATTCCCCAAGGTCCCCCAACAATGTAAAGATACCGATGTCATGAGATTGAACATGTTTGATAGAAAACTTGTGTATTATGAACGAAATGGAAAACCGTACTTAGAGAACGCGAGAGAACATAAGTCAAGAAATGATAATTCACGGTAAAATGTCTTCCCTCGTGGAAGGATACACGGTACTTGACTGAAATTATACACGGTACTTGACTGAAATTATACACGGTACTTGACTGAAATGATACATGGTACTTGACTGAAATTATACACAGTACTTGACTGAAATGATACATGGTACTTGACTAAAATCATACACGGTACTTGACTGAAATGATACATGGTACTTGACTGAAATCATATACGGTACATGACAGAAATTACTAACAGCCCATTGCGGGTACATGGATACATAATGTATAATAAATACAAGAGGAAAAAGGGTGACGACCCTTAGAGGATTAGCATACTAGGGGAGGGGAAGTCATGAGCCCCAAAACCTAGACTCAAGAATGTTTCGCCCACTAGAAATAGCGGGATGGGTTCACCAAAGCCAAAGAAGTGCCTATAAAATAGGTAGGCTGAGGTGTTATGCTAAAATCATGGAACAAAAGGTAATGCGTAGTTGCTTAGTAGGGCTACAAATTACAAGAGGTAAAATATTGTATGCTTCGTGTGTCGCTTAGGAGGGCCATGAGCATAAAGGATACAGGAACTTAATATATTTCCACGTGGTTGCTTTTTACGGCCACGAGTTCAAAGTCAAGCATAATGAACCGCTAGAGTTAGTAAGGGGTCTCGATAGGGCTCACTGAGATAATGTTTATCTCACCCTTCATATTTGTGGTTTTTACAGAGAAACAGGGGAAAGCAAAGGCGACAAAGCACGGTTAGCCGGTGCGACTCTTGGAGTCATTGAAGACCGAGTTTCATGTTTTAGACCTTTGTCCCATTTATTGTTTCTATGTTGCCGATTGTATAACTTTCATTGGTTAAGTTGTAAAATCTGGGCGCCCGTGTGCGCGTGTTGCGTGTTGCGCCAAGGCGCTGGGCGCTGGGCGCCCGTGTGCGCGTGTTCCGTGTTGCGCTAAGGCGCTGGGCGCTGGGCGCTGGGCGCCCGTGTGTGCATGTTGCGTGTTGCGCTAAGGCGCTGGGCGCTGGGCACCCGTGTGTGTGTGTGTTGCGTTTTACTGGGCGATGGGCGCCCAGGGCGCCAGTTTTCAGGATGTTCCCAAATTTTTTTATGAAAACTGTTTTCGCTATATCTTTTGACTCGGGCATCCGTTTTGACCATTTCAAAAAGTGTCGGGAAGCTTTTTCAGTTGTCTATCTGTGTGTCCCATTTTTGAAAATAAAAACTTATAATTTTTGAAGGTTGCTGGGCGCCCCAAATGGCTGTTCCCGGAGGTCGTTGCTGTGACATTGAAAAATCGTTTTGGTGTCTTTAAAAATCCTCTTTTGTGTATAACCAGTGGTTTTAACGTTATAGTGTCAAAATTGAGGATTTTGACGATGATGCCTTTAGTGGCTAGTTAAATGACCTTTTTGCCCTTAGTGGCCAATGTTGTTAATAATGATGTGTAAATGACGATGATGCCCTTAGTGGCTAGTAAATGACGTTTTTGCCCTCAGTGGCTATTGTTTGAGTTGATGATGTTTATGTTTATGAATAAGTGACGATGAAAACAAGTGATGTTGAGGCCCAAAGGGCTAAGTGATGATAAGGCCCGAAAGGCTAAGTGACGTTGTTGTGTGTAAATTGTGAATTGCCAGGTGATGTACCTCTTATTTGGCAAATTGGTAAGTGACGGGTCACATAGTTGACCGTGATTGTGTGTTTGTGCGTGGTGCATGTCATAGTGTCTCATGCCTCCCATATGCATAAACCCAGTGACGTTTTGAGGCCCAAAAGGCTAAGTGACGATGAGGCCATAATGGCTAAGCGACGTTTGTGAAAAGGTACCTCATGCATATGCCCGCGAGTGGGTTGCATTTGATATGCCTACATGACATAGTGATGAGTTAATGTAGTGATGTAATTGATGATTGTGATGTGATTATTTTAGAGCTGTGACTTGACTTATTATTTATCATATGATTTATTATATGGATTGAATTGGACTCACCCTTCTGTTTGAATGTTACCCCTATGTGGTAACGTGCAGGTGATCGCGAGTGAAGGACTAGGTACCTTCACTAATTCGAGTCGAGTCGTCACGCTCTGATACGTAGCACTCAGGGGGGGGGGGGGACGAACTTAGTGTTATGAATGATTTCGGTTGTTATGTTTTGCTGACAACTCTGTTTTATTTTGTTATTCCGCTGCGTAGTTGGTTTTATTGACGTTAAGTTTTATTTGCGATGATAACTGTGGTTTTGAGACTCTCCTTTTAGTGACGTGCTACGTGATGCATGATTATTATGTTTTTGAATCGTTTTATTGAGAAGCGTTGTTTTATTGAAGTATGTGTAACATCCTTTGCGATGAAAAGAAAATTTGAAAACTCTGATTTTATAAACAAATTAACGGGTAGAAAAGGGGTGTTACAGAGAGCAGGTTCAGAAATAAGGGTTTTCTTCTTAGAGGTTACAGTATGAGGTTTTATGGTGGAAGAAGACGCCATTGTTAGAAACAGAAAGCTAATGGAGAAATAGAAGCACTTCGTAGTGTTTGTTTGTTTCGTGAAATGGAGAAGAAGAAGAACACACAATACTCGCAGAAGAAGGTTTAATGGAGTTTCGCAGAGAAGAAGAGGATGAAGATTCTGAAAAAGAGAAATGAAAGGGTACAGCTTCTTTTTATAGCCGTTTTACCACGTTTTAATAAAAAAAAGAATAAAATATGTTGGTAATCGTGGCTTTAGTGGGAAACGTGGGATTGTGGAAAATCTCAACAGTTAACTTTGCGTACGTGGCGCACTCTCGTTGGAAGAAGGCGCCAGCAAGCTATGCTTTTGCCCAGAAACGTCCCCTCATAT
Source organism: Astragalus membranaceus (assembly GCA_039519185.1). Classification (NCBI taxonomy): domain Eukaryota; kingdom Viridiplantae; phylum Streptophyta; class Magnoliopsida; order Fabales; family Fabaceae; genus Astragalus; species Astragalus membranaceus. The sequence continues at coordinate 106,976,436 of CM076848.1, read as the reverse complement.
TCTGAGAAAAGATATGAAATGATAACATAAGATTTCATAGGATAGTCGAAAGAAATTTCAAAAAGTCATTTTCTATCTTCATTCAAGAATTCAGTCGAAAACGTCTTTTTTGGGGGCAATTTGTTAGCCTGCATTTTCGACAGGCTCAATTAAATGCAGTCAATAATGCTGACTTGTCATTTTAAAGAAGAGATGTTGATATTTGACATTGAGAAAGGTGTTGTGAAGGGTAATTTCGACTATGCCTAAGGCTTAATGAAACTGAGAGTTTAAAGACAAAGTTTTTCGACGAAAAAGACGTTAAAGAATTTAGTCGAAGACAGGGCAGTGTTGTTGTCGAAAGCGTGGGCATTTACATGTCAACAAGGTTTGACTCGTTGCATTCAGGAAAAAGGCTTGGTATTTCGACAACGAGAAGCTGTGTACAGGAAGAATCAGCGTAGCACATAACTTATCGAAAATTGGAAAGCTGAAGCTAGTTGCTTCGACAGGAAGTTGAACAATATTCAGATAACAGGTTAAGTCAAAGAGTGCTGGTAGAAAAGGACAGCAGCGATGTGGTCGAAAGATGGAGCAGTTATCTAGTCTTATCTAGTTGAAATAGCAGTTATTTTATTTAGAAAAACCGCTGAGCGGTTATTGTTTTTCTTTTATTATAAATAGGAGTTTTCTCGTAGAGTTAAAGGTCGCAATTCATTTTATACAAACGTTCAGAAAACACTCATACTTCCGCATAAGAGAAAAACGAGTTACTGAAGAACAATGTATGTGATCTGCGTACCAAACCTCTTACATTCAGCAATCTATTTACTATTTCTTTAAAGATTCCTGCAGTTTACTGGTTCTTCTTTACGAATTCCTGCATTTTATTGCCTTTCAATTTCGTTTCCTTTATTTACACTTTCTGCACTTTATTACAATTCATTGCATTTCTGTATTTCTTCTTAAACACATGCTTTTCTTCATTGTTTTACTCCATTAAAACAGTTATCATCATAAACATCAATAACTTTAATAAAACTTTAATTCACAAATGTTCTGAGATGTTTCTAGTTGTCTCGCAAGCAACACACACGTGTAACTAGCGCTGTTTACCAAAAGTCACGGTAAACACCTTGCTAATCCCCCCACAAGATTAGCTCTCAAAAGTCTTTGTACCTCCAACAAGCCTGATTTCGTTTTTATTTCTGAGCCTTGGTGTTCTCAAGATGATTTCCCTCACAGGTATTGGTCTAGGTTTGGTATGAAAATCTTTGCCACTAATGACAGGAACAATTTAACTCCTAATCTCTGGTGTTCCTGTTCGGTCAACTTCAATCCTACAGTTATTGCTTGCTCTGATCAGCATGTCTCTTTTACTACGGTTGGTATCTCTGCCATCTATGCTTCTTGTAACTCTTTGGCAGGAGCTTTCTCTTCTCCAGCAAACTCACAAAATCCCTTGGTGCTTTATTGGTGATTGGAACGCTATTTTGGGCACTCATGAATATAGGGGCAGTGGCACCCCATCTAAAGTTGCTTGTGAAGATTTTCAAAATTCGACCAATTTGAATAACTTGATTCACCTGCTGACTAGGGGTGTTTAGTACACTTGGTCTAACGGCCGTAAAGGCAGGGCTTTCACAGAGAAAAGGCTTGATCGGGCTATTTGCAATGACGCCTGTTTCACTTTTTATACAAGTATCTCCTGCTCTACTCTTACTAAGTCTAAATCTGATCATTTCCCTTAACTGCTTGATCTTCAGATCACAGATGGTGCTCACCCCTCTTCTTTTAAATTCCTTCGCACCTGGGCGAGTCACCCTGATTGCCTGAATTTGATTAAGGAGGCTTGGCAAACTCATGTTGTTGGTTGCCCGATGGTAGTCCTTAGTCAAAAGCTTAAGAATCTTAAGTCAAAGCTTAAGACTTGGAATAAAGATGTCTTTGGGGACGTTAATCTTCGGGTGCATGTAGCGACTGCATCCCTAGACCACGTTCAAGCGCAGATTGATAATGATGGCTATTCAGAGTTTTTGGAGGAGCAAGAAAAATCCATCAACTTGAGCTTCAACAAGCTTTAGCTTCCCAAGAGGATTTTTGGCTCGAAAAGTCTAGACTTAACTGGCACTCTCATGGAGACCGTAACACAAAACTTTTCCATCAGATGGTCAAGATTAGAAATATTACCAAGCACATTACTGCCCTCAAGCACGGTGATGTTATTCTTACCTCTTCTAATGATATTGAATCTCATGTTGCGAATTATTTTGAGAATATTTTCGCCTCTAATAACCAGTGTCTTGATAATGGTATGGTGGAGGATACTATTCCTAATCTTGTTACAGGTGATGAGAACACTATGCTCACCAACATTCCTAATATGGAAGAGATCAAGCATGCCATCTTTTCTATGAATTCTAATAGTGCCCCTGGACCGGATGGTTTTGATGCTTTCTTTTTTCAACATTTCTGGGACATCATTGCAGAGGACATGGTGAGAGCGGTTCAGCAATTTTTCAAGCATGGTTGGCTGCTCCCTAATTTCAACTCTAATTTGGTGGTGCTTATTCCTAAAATCAATGGAGCTGACAGTATTGAGAAGTTTCGGCCTATCGCCCTTGCGAAATTTAAATTCAAGATTATTACTAAGGTTCTTGCTGACCGTCTTTCCAAAATTGCTCCCCGTATTATTTCCTCTCAGCAACGTGGCTTCATTCAAGGTAGGAACATATCTGATTGCATTTGCTTAACTTCTGAAGCCATTAATATGCTGCATAATCGGTCTTTTGGTGTTAATATGGCTTTAAAAGTTGATGTCACGAAAGCTTTTGATACGCTGGATTGGAATTTCCTTCTTAGAGTACTCAAGGCTTTTGGTTTTAATCACAAATTCTGCGATTGGGTTGATGTCCATTTGCAGTCTGCTAAGCTCTCGATTTCAGTTAATGGCAAGCCTTCTGGGTTCTTTAGCTGCAAGCGTGGTGTGCGTCAAGGGGACCCCCTCTCCCCCTTCTTTTTTGCTTGGCTGAGGAGGTTTTGAGCAGAGGCATCTCCAAACCGGTGCAGGATGGGGACCTTCAGTTAATTAATGGTCCAAGAGGCACTCAGGTTCCCTCTCACACCCTTTATGCTGATGATATCATGATTTTTTGCAGAGCTTCCCAGAGAAATCTTCATAATCTTCTCAATTTCTTTACTAAGTATGGGGAAGCTTCTGGTCAGATTGTTAACTCTAGAAAATCTACTGTTCATTTGGGCGCCGTTCCAATTACACGTCAGCGTCGCATTGCATATTTTCTGGGCTTCTCTATTGGCCAGTTACCTTTCACTTACTTGGGAATTCCTATTTTCAAAGGAAAGCCTAAAGCCGTTTATTTAATGCCTATTGCTGACAAGATTAAAGCCAAGCTGTCAGCTTGGAAAGCTTCGCTTCTATCTATTACCGGAAGAGCTCAGCTTGTCAAGTTGGTTGTTCAAAGCATGTTAGTTTACAGCTTTATGATTTACAAATGGCCTGCTTCTCTGTTGAACATGGTGGACTCTTGGATTAGAAACTTCATTTGGTCTGGGGACGTCAATCAGCGGAAAGTAGTTATTGTGGCATGGCATAAGGTTTGTAGACCATCTTCTGAGGGGGGTCTTGGGATTAGGTCCCTTAAAGATACTAATAAGGTAGCCTGCCTAAAGCTTAGCTGGGAGCTTAGCACTTCCCAGCATAGTTGGGCTGTCTTATTAAGGTCTAGAGTTTTCCGAAATAATACTCTGATATCTTATCATATTAGCTCTTCTTTGTGGGGTAATTTGCGAAATCATCTAGCTGCCATTCAAGACAACTGCATTTGGCAAATTGGTAAAGGTGACTGTGTCAACTTTTGGCTTGATCCCTGGGTGACGGTTCCTCTGGTAACTCTTCTCAATGTCCCTAAGCATCTTCAGCATTTTCTCAAGGCCCGAGTTTGCGACTTCATTCAGGTTGGTCATTGGTGTATTCCAACATCTCTAGCCAATAGCTTTCCTCAATTGGCTTCGCTCCTTAAGGAAAAGGTCCTGCCTTCCTTTGAATCTCAGGATCAGTTGATCTGGAAGAACTCTACTGATGGTATGCTTACTTTTAAAACTGCTTATCTCTTCCATAGACCTATTAGGCAACCTTTTAGGTGGTGCAAAAATATTTGGCGTAATGTTATTCCTCCTTCCAAGTCTTTTCTTCTGTGGTGCATCCTCCACAAGTGTATGCCAACTGATGAGCAGCTCAGAAATCGTGGTTGTGGCACTGTTTCCATGTGTAATCTTTGTGAAGTGGACGCTGAATCATCCTTACATTTGTTGTGAGTGCTCTTTCGCTAAGCAGCTTTGGTCCTGGCTTAGTGATAAGCTCTCTTTAACTATTGATATTTCCTCCCCTGTGACGATTATTGAGGTTTGTTTGCGCCCTTGGTTTGGCCAAGTGCAGGATGTTGTGACTGCGGCTGTTATTAATGTTTTTTGGGTGATTTGGCATTCTCGGAATAAGATTCGTTTTGACAACAAGAAGATCTTGCCCACCTACTTGAAAAACATGATCACGGCTAATGTGAACCTTTCTGGTACTCTTAGCAAGGGATCCACTTCTGCCTCCATTCAGGACTTTTCGATTCTTAAGGATTTTTCGGTTGACTGTAAGCCCCGCAAGGCTCCTACAACTACTGAGGTTCTTTGGAAAACCCCTCCTTGCTTTTGGGTTAAGTGTAACACAGATGGCGCTGCTAGGGGCTCTCCTGGTTTAGCTGCGTGTGGGGGTATCTTTCGCGATAGTAATGCTAGCTCTCTTGGTTGTTTTATGCTCCCCCTTGGTACAAATTATGCTCTTCATGCTGAATTAATGGGTGTCATTGTGGCCA